>JNVV01000008.1:127816-152332 GCA_000733355.1 Falciphora oryzae
AATCAAATGAACGAGGCCCTCATGCTCTGGGAGTCCATCGCCAACTCGCACTGGTTCGCCAAGTCAGCCCTGATCTTGTTCCTCAACAAGATGGATTTGTTCAAGGAGAAGCTGGTCAAGAGCCCCATCACCGAGTACGGCTTCACCGACTACCACGGCCCTGTCGACGACTGGAAGCAGGCCAGCAAGTACTTCATGGACAAGTTCCGGGCCCTCAACCGCAACCCGGACAAGGAGATCTACGGTCACTTCACCAACGCCACCGACACCAACCTGCTCAAGATCACGATGGGATCGGTGCAAGACATGATCATCCAGCGAAACCTCAAGCAGCTTATACTGTAAGGAAGGCCCGCCGATCAACCACCTAATCGCAAGTCTCTTCGGCAAGGAGGGGGGCAATAATAACACTCTGGCGTCGGCCTCTCACCCGAAAGGCTTTGAGCGCAGCACCTTTTCTCTCGGTCTCATCTCTATACCATACCTACCTCCTGCCTACCTACCTCTACCTCTTCTACGCCGCGCTGGGCCCCATTTTTAGCCTTGCCCACGCGCTACTTCGACCGCCCTGGCGATAAACCAATGCCAGCCAGAAAACTATACGAGCTTCAGATACCCACGGTCATCGGCCACGGATGCTATTTTATTTTTTAAATTTTCGTTTTATTAAGGAAATCTTTTTACTATGTTGACAGCATTACGCAATCCGCTGCACTTATTTTACGGCCTTCGTTTGTTAGGCCATCAGCCAAAAGCGATCCTGACTCCCGGTCTGTCTCTTTCCTTTTCTTGTCTAAATGGTAGCTCTTCGTGGCCTAATTCGCCTTTCTGCTTTTGGCATTGGGTGGTACAAATCTCGTTCGTGCAAAACAAGTCCAAACCTAGTCACCTTTCTCCTTGCTTCTTTCTTTTACTTGGTTAGCATTCTTGGGATCTCGCAGCATGATATCTCACGAGCCACTGAAAGCATGCGGTGTGTTAGACTATTGTGCGGAAGCCTATCGTCTGCATTATGGCAAGGCAAGGGCGGATATGTGTGTATGTATGCTTAGGGTTCGGTGATCTAGCCTGCGATCCCTCGTCAACGTTAGTCTAGAGCGGTGGTCAGAAGGAGGCCAGGCTTGTTCAATGGGAGGAGGGGGCGCATTGGAACCATGTCGGGCAGCACGAACTATTGGAATGGAAAATGAAAAAGTAAAAGAGCAGAGCATCACATTTCCAGAGAATACTATGCAGATGCCATGGCGAATGAGGATGGAGCTTGAGCATGCGTACCGGCGACGCCACGGAGGAGGGGGTTAGCCCGGGCCCGTTTATGGGAATCCTCCCTTGACATGGGTTCCCTGCAGAGGAGAAGGCGCGCCGATCGATTCGAACGGGCGGTCCTAGGGTGCTGGGGGCCCGCGCTCTATTACTCGCCGCCACGACCCCGACGACGAAGCTGGAAGCTGGGGCGCGGTGGCGCGTGCCCTTGAGACCTGTCAAAGCCCCAAAAGGCTAAGCCGTCCCCACGTGGCGTTAGTGACCGGTTCGAATAGGGAAAGTTGAACTAGATGGAGGATGGATAGTGTCAAGAGTTTGGTATTTCCGGCAGGCATCGAGATGGAGGTAGGAGGGAGGGAGGAGGGAGGCACGAGCACACCCCAAGTTTGCGGGGTTCCATGTTCCATCTCCCTTCAGCCGCACGCCCTTTGCTCGTGTGCCCCGAAGAGAAGGTTGCACATATATTTGCTTCTTTTCGTCCTTCCATTGAACTAGTGCGTCCCAATGCTTCCAATCCCATCGAAGACGGGCTTCCGCTGAGGTCGTTGCTGAACAGGTAGGTCGGTACGCTAGAGGCGGGCTTGTTCCGGCGATAGCGGCGCACGGGCGGATTCGTCAGTGCTGTGTTGTTTTCTACGCACCGGACGGACACCCACTTACACATACCACACACACACAAATACAGCATCCCCAACCAACCGATCATGTCGACCAAAAAAAAAAAAAAGTTGATACTGCAAAACAGCAACCCGACCCCTGCCCTACCCCTGTTTTCCCCTTCAAACGTGCACAACCTCTCGACTTTGATCGACCATATCTCGAGCAAAATAGCTGATTTTACGAAAAATAAAACTTCTTTATAGAACCCGACTGCAGCTTTCTTACTAGTTTTATTTTTGTTTTGTTCAGATTCCATTTCGTTGCTTGGTAGCAAGCGCACTGGGGAGGACTTTTCACAGTCTCGGCCTTTTTTTTTTATTTTTTTTTTTCTTTTGCCGACGTGCCGCTGTGGTTTTTTTTTATTATTATTATTATTATTATTTTTACTCCGACGAAAACGTGATGGGCGGCATTGAATGCATAAGAACGGCTAGTCGCATATTTACCCCATTCAGATCTAGGCCAGGTTACTTTACCGGCCTGATCTAGTTCACCTGATCAATTTTTGAGTGAGCTTGTGTGGAGGAGCGGCAGATCATGGAAGAACGACTTGACTCGGGCCTCATGGTGGTTTGAGAGAGAGGGGTGTGTGCCGCCTCGTGCGGACACTGTACGGGAGAGTCGCGGAAACGTGCACACTTGCGGGGTGAGCACGGGATTTGCACTGTGGGGGTGGACTTTAGGCTAGCCTTGTGGGGGGGTGTGGTGTTGGTCCAGTAAGATTGATCAAATTACCTCGGAATCGGCCTGGCAACCATGGTTTGTTTTGTGCCTTGCTGGGAAAATCGAAAGAACCTGATTCAGCGAGCAGAGCAAAAAAGGGTGGACGACGGGTAGGTTTGACTTGAAACCACGTTTGTGAACCTCGGAAGCACCGGATCTACGAATCGCACGGTTTCAATATATACACTTGCGTGTGACGAGAAAAAAAAAAAAGAACTCGCTCCTACAGAATTTTAAGCAGGTCCTCGGTTCTTTTGTGCTTCTCTTCTCGCATCGACCCCGCCTGTGCGTTGCATTCTTTGTTTACATCACCACTTTAGTTTTTGGATCTTTTCTGGGCATTACGCGGCAAAAGCTTCCCCGTACAGCGCCGAAGCCTCATACGCTCGTCAGCCGAGGATAAATCAAAACTCTGTGAAAAAAAAAAAAAAAAAAATAACACATAATCAAAATGTTGGCTGCCACCAAGGAAGGTCCCGCCGTCGACGCAGCCCTCATGGGCGGCGGGTACGGCGGCAACAAGTCCAGTTGACTCGCGGGGATCACCCGGCGCTACCCGTTCCTCGGGACGAAGAAGGGCGTCGTGGTGATCGCGGTCGCGGTCGCGGTCGTCGTCGGCGGCGGCCTGGCGGGGCTGGCGGCCCTGCCCAAGAGCAGCGGCGGCACCGGCTCGGGCGCGACGAGGGGCGAGGCGGCAAACGCCATCAAAGAGGACACGGCGTTTTATGGGCAGTCGCCGCCTGTTTATCCGTCGCGTAAGAATACCGTTGGCGTTGCTCAACCTGCGTCCGATGGCTGACTTGGTTTTTCTTACAGCCGAGATCACGGGTCTTGGGGAATGGGCCGAGGCGTATGGGAAGGCCAAGGGGATGGTGGGCGAGATGACGCTCGAGGAAAAAGTAAGAAAACAAGACAAATCATCATGGCTGGAAGAGCAAATTGCCAACACTGAAACAACTCAAACAGCTGAGCCTCACCGCCGGCGTCAAATCAACAAGCAGCTGCCCAGGCAGCATCCCGCCCATACCGCGCCTCAACTTCACCGGAATGTGCCTGGCGGACGCCGGCCAGGGCCTCCGCGGCGTGGACTTTGTCAGCTCGTGGCCGAGCGGCGTCCACGTCGGCGCCAGCTGGAATAAGGCGCTGGCGCTCAAGCGCGCGTTCGGGATGGGCGGCGAGTTCAAGAAGAAGGGCGCCAACGTCCTGCTCGGCCCTGTCGTTGGGCCCATGGGGAGGACGGTCAGGGGTGGTCGGAACTGGGAAGGTTAGCTGGAACGCCATCCTGTTGGGTGCTTTTTTTTTTTTTTTTTTTGGGTTGTCGGTAAGCTGACTGTTGGCACTTTTCAGGGTTCTCGATCGACCCCTATCTGTCGGGGGTGCTTGTGGATGCCACGGTCCGTGGGATCCAGCAGGCCGGTGTCATTGCATCCACAAAGGTGAGCTCACCATAAACCCATATCTTTCATTGCTTATAACCCGGACTATGTGCTAACATGCGCAACCTCCTCCCGCAGCACTTCGTGGGGAACGAACAAGAGACACACCGGCAGCCAAGCGGCGATGTCGCAGCCGTATCCTCCAACATCGACGATAGGACGATGCATGAGCTTTACTTGTGGTAAGTACACATCTGCTACCACCGGTCACGCGTAGCCCTATCTTGATCCCTCTATCGGTCATATCAATGCTAACCAGCGTGGCAGGCCCTTCCAGGACGCCGTCCATGCCGGCACTGGCAGCGTCATGTGCTCCTACCAGAGGGTAAACAACTCGTACGGCTGCTCAAACAGCAAGACGATGAACGGCCTGCTCAAGACTGAGCTGGGTTTCCAGGTGCGTGCTATGCCTCCGTCGGGCACTCTCGGATCGGCTCGAATGACGACCACTTACATCAAACATCTCGACAGGGCCACGTGGTTTCCGACTGGAATGCCCAGCACGCAGGTGTTGCGACGGCACTTGCGGGCATGGACCTCACCATGCCCGACGACGGCAAGTTCTGGGGCCCCAAGCTTATCGACGCCGTCCGGAACGGATCTGTGCCGGAGGCTCGGGCTACAGACATGGCGATTCGGTGAGCGCTCTTTCCTCAAACAAACAATGGTAAGCCAAAGCGGCCCACTGACATCACAACAGCATCCTCACCCCCTGGTTCAAGATGGGCCAGGACCAAAGCTTCCCGCCCCCGGGCGTCGGCATGCCGGCCGACCTCTCCAAGCCGCACGCCGTCGTGGACGGGCGCAACTCGTCCGACAAGCCGACGCTCCTGGACGGCGCCGTCGAGGGCCACGTGCTGGTCAAGAACACCCGCAACGCGCTCCCCCTCAAGAAGCCGCGCATGATCTCCATCTTTGGCTATTCCGCAAAAGCCCCCGACACCAACAACTACGCGCCCGGAATCATGCCGCCCTGGATCTGGGGCGCCGACGCCATGAAGCACAACGACCTGGTCGTGGGCTTCGCGAATTCCTGGGAGACCGACTACATGCCCACGCCCGTCGCCATCAACGGCACCATATTCTCGGGCGGCGGGTCGGGCGCGACGTCGCAGTCCCTGGTGAGCGCGCCCTTCGACGCCATCACGCAGCAGTGCCTGGCCGACGATACGGCCATGTTCTGGGACTTTGTGTCGGTCCGCCCCACCGTCAACCCGGCCTCGGACGCCTGCCTCGTCATCGTCAACGCGGCCGCCTCGGAAGGGTACGACCGGCCCGCCCTGCGCGACGACCTGACCGACGGCATGATCAAGCACGTGGCCGACCAGTGCAACAACACCATCGTCGTCTTCCACAATGCCGGCCCCCGGCTCGTCGACCAGTTCGTCGACCACGACAACGTCACGGGCCTCGTCTTTGCGCACCTCCCGGGGCAGTCGTCTGGCGTCGCGCTCGCCTCCATCCTGTGGGGGAAGACAAACCCCTCAGGAAAGCTCCCCTACACGGTCGCGCGCAACGAGTCCGACTACGCGGGCGTCCAGGACCCGGCCCTGGCCCGGGGCCGGTTCGTCAACTTCCCGCAGGCCGACTTTGGCGAGGGCGTGTTCGTCGACTACCGCCACTTTGACGCGGCCGGCGTGACCCCCCGCTACGAGTTCGGCTTCGGCCTGTCCTACACCACCTTCGGCTACGCAAACCTCAACATCAACAAGGACCCCGCCGCCAACTGGACGGCCCACCCGGAGGGCCCCGTCGCGCCCGGCGGCCAGGCCGCGCTCTGGGACGTGCTGGTGCGCGTGTCGGCCGACGTGTCCAACACGGGCCCCGTGGCGGGAGCCGAGGTCGCGCAGCTGTACGTCTCGCTGCCCGGGTCCGGCGGCGGCGGCAGCGGCCCGGACAGGACGCCGGCCCGGCAGCTGCGCGGGTTCGACAAGCCGCTCGTGCAGCCGGGCCAGAAGGCGACGGTCGAGTTCGCGCTCACGCGCCGCGACCTGAGCGTCTGGGACGTCGTGGCGCAGAGGTGGCTGCTGCGGAGCGGGGCCTACACGGTGCACGTGGGCGCGAGCAGCAGGATCTTGCCGATCAATGGGACGTTTAGTGTCCCTTGAGCCGGAGGGAGGGTTAGCTTGGTTGGGTGAGTAGCGGTATTGGGGGTATGTGTTTGTGTGTAATGCTTTACGCTGTTTGGATAGGCTCGGGTTTCGGTGTTTTCTCGTACTATACTTTGGGGTTTCCCTCATAGGGGGAGTGGTTATCAAACCCTTCGGACATAAACGATTGACGTGCTCTTCAGTACACCAGCTACGCGGCACCCTTGGTATGTGTATCCATGCCCGTTGAAGACGAACCTGGCGTATGATCCCCGGCCTTCAGACGCCAAGGTATGGGCATCCAGCGTCTGATAACGTGCCTTGCCACTTGCACATCACGGAACTCGCCTCACCATCTCAAGCATCTCCCGAATCGCTTCAAAAGACATGAACTTCAGCATCAAAAGCACAACAAACCCATTCGTTCGGTTGATTATGCGTGTCCGTCCAGCAAGAAGGCATCAACCCAGAGGAATGGAGCGCTCGCTATACAAGCGGTAGCCTGACCTGCACCTCTTGCACTAACGACATGAACAGCTAACCATGCGGCTGTTTGTGTGTCCCTCCTGTCCGTCCTAGAAAACCTGTGCCCCCGGCATGGCCCCGAAATAGTGATAATAAACCCCCAACCTTGCTGAGAGGTCCCCGAAATCCCCATAGAGACGTATCATGACATCGTTAATCGCACAGCTCGCAAAGCAAAAAAGGACACAAAGGGCCACTTGGGCGATGGTGAAAAGAGACAGAAGGAGACGGTGAAATTACAAGCAACCACCAGAAAGCCCCGTGGAAGATCCAAGAAACAAAAGCAGACACCCTCCCGAAATCAGCAACAAACTTAGTCATCGCCGTGCATGCCAGGCTTGTCGGCCGCCAGCACCTTGGCGTCCTCTCTTGCCGTCACCTCCGGGGGCCCGGGAGCTTTGTCGGCGGGGTGCTCCTCCGCGACGGATGTCAGACCGATGAGCGTGGCGTCCTCTTCGCCCTCGTCGTCCACGTCCTCGACGTACGGGCGGCGGCTGTTCATAAAGTCGTTGTCAGACATGACGCCCTCGCCGCCGCGACGGGGCAGGCCGTCGTCTTTGCCGAGAGGCGATGCGGCGCGCGACACGGGGGCGCTGCTCCTGTTCGAGTGGGACCGCGGGGGCGGGGGCGGGAGCGGGATGGGTCCGAACATGGGCAGGTGGAAGGAGCCGAGCGAGCTGGGCGTCGTCAGCGCCGAAAAGGGGTTCATCGGCGGCGGCGGGCCGTACGAAGACACGGGTCGCGAGTTACGGTACGAGTTCGGCGACGACGGCCAGGACGTGGACGGGGGCATGGATCCAGGGGCGAAGAAGGCGCCGGGCTGCGATGCCGGCGGGGGAGGGGGCGGTAGAGGCGCCGACGAGGAGTTGCTGTTCCAACCTGGCGGCGGTGGCGGAGCCATCATGCCGGGGAGCAAGACGGGCGGCCTGGAGGGAAACGCGCAGCGTTGGTGCACGGGGAGGCCCGGAGGCGGCGGCGGCGGCAGCGCGGGCCGGGGCTGGAAAGGCGCGTAAGGCGGCAGCGAGAACGGGAGTGGTGGAGGGGGAGCAAAGACCGGCGGCGGCACATAGTGATAAGGCCTGGGGCCAGCGGTGTAGCGATCCCTCGAGGGCGACCGCGACCGGTCACACCAGGAGGAAAACGATCCCTCCGAAGAGGGTGACCGAGATCGCCAACGATAACGGCGGGGTGGCTCTCTTGACCGGGATCGCGACCGAGAGCGGTCGCCGCCAAGAGACCGCTCTCGCACCCGGTCCACCTCAGGGCACCTCTCGTATCTCTCCGAAGGGGCTCGCCTCCTGAGAGTGGGTGGGGCAAAGGGAGTGCGCCTGATCTTGACCGACGGCGGCGCAAAGAAGCCCGCCTTTTGCCTCTCGACAGCCTTCCTGGCCCTCTCCAGGTGGCCCTGCTGGATGTCGACCTCGCGCCACGGGTTCGTCAGCCGAGTGTAGGCCGGGAGGCCCTCGGGGTCGTGCTGGGTCTGGCGGCCGATGAGGACCAGGAAGTACTGGAGCTCGCGACCGCGCGTGTTGTCCTTCCACCAGCGCAGGCGATGACGGCGGGCCGGGGTGGGTTCAGTGCTGGCGAAGTTGTGGTGCAGCTGCTCGCGCATGACGGCGACTGTGAACTCCCGCTTGCGCGTGGCCGAGCTGGAACACCTGCCCCTGTCCTGGAGGAGGGTCGAGATCTCTTCTTGTACGGCGATTGGGAGCTTGCGGATCCGCTCGTCGACGTTGTCATCGTACGAACTCCGCGACGTGTGGCGGCGGAGGAGGCGACGCAGGGGAAGGCAGCCTCCGGAGCTGCGGTGCGAGCCGTGGTACTCGTCCAGGGCCTCCATGTGCATCGCAGCCAGCTCCTTCTGGGTGTGCGTGGTGAAGAGGACGCTGGGTCCGCTGTTAGGGTTGTGGGTGAAGTATTGCACCGCCTTCACACCGAGCACACGCTTGCCGTCGGTGACGTCCTCCTCTTTCGGGGAGACGTGGATCGTCCAGCCTTCATAGATGGGCTTCAGCGGATCCTCGTCCCGGGGGAGACGGCTGTTGGGAGGGTAGTTAGTCAGCAACAAGGCTTATAACGGACAAGAAAACGACGGCGGGCTTCTTACAAAGGCGGGCTGAGCTGGATGGGGTCGGCATCACGGCCGAAGGGATAGCTCCAGAGACTGGAGGCATCGTCGCTGATGTAGGCGTCGTCGTAGTCGTCGCCAGGCAGAGTGTTGTCGTCGTCAGAGGCCGAGAGGACAGACACGGCATCAGCGGAGGCGCCAGCAGCGCGCCACTCGCTCTCTGATTCCATGTATGCCTTTGCCCTGTTCATCTTTTCAACCCAGGCCATCAATTGCAGGGAATTGCGCTGGCAGGGTGATGATTGAGTGCGGTCCAGGAGACGGGCTGATGAGGCCAGACTAGCTGGATGATACGGATGCGTGTGTGTGTCGGGAGAAACAAAGGAGAGAAGAGGGCGGAGTCGGGTGGGGGAGAGGAAGCGGCTGGGGAGGCCAGTTAAAAGACGCGCAGGCTGCACCGCAGGAGCTCAGATGGGAGGGTGTGGGAGTGCAGCTGGGCGCTGGCCAATCCGGGGGCCGAGACGGCGTCAATGGCGTCGGATGGTGAGGCTGTCTGGGCACAGGCAGTAAGCGGTGGGGAAGCCAGGAGCCAGAAGCCAGAGAGCAGAAACCAGCACAGCAGAGTACAGCGCAGCTGCGTGCCGGGGAGGGCCTGGGGCTCTGTCGTCAAGTCACCCGACAGACTAAAGCAGAGGTGTGGGGAGGGGCCAGCCAGTGGGAGTGCCTCTTGTTCGTCGCGATGACGGGCAGATGCTTGCTTGCTTTTTGTTCGCGCTGCCCTGCTAGCTCTGTTGCAAGACCCGCCCGACGTGGTGGTGTAAATCTGGGGTTTCTTAGAAAACGGCGAGCTGACGTGGCTCCGGCTCGGAGCTTTGGTTTTTATGTGCTGGAGGAAGGACGACGGAGAATGTTTGCTGGCGGCGCGCACAGACTTCCGGCAGCAAAAACAAAGAAGCGAAGGGAAGGGAAGGGCGGATGGATGGATGGATCATGTACCCCGATGCTGGAGGGAGGGAGCTCCATGTAAGACGGGCATCCGGGCCTGAGCCCTTTGGTCTTTTCTAGGGCTGATGATTTGAGGGGACCGGCAGGAGGGGGTGTGCCAAGGCGTGGCAGGCCGCCAATGACACCCAGAATGGCCTAGCACGGGCTCCCGTCGTCCCACTCCAGCCGTACCTCAATTGTCTCGCGCAGAGAACGGACAGCGGGCGATTCTGAAGGCAGCCTTGCCTCAGCAAGGTCAGCACAGCACGGTCGGTTCCCTTGCCCGCTCCGCTTGCCTGCTGCCCCCTGCGCGACACACCAGGCAGGCAGGCAGGCAGCAGGCAGGCAGAGCGTCGGGGAGCGATGGGAAGATCTTGGCCTTTGTGGTCTCTTTCTTCCACCTGCTCAAAAGTGCATGCTCATGCCGGCTTGCTGCTTGTTCTTGCGCGACGGCAACTCTGGCCCACCATTGGACCCCTTGTCCCCTCCACAGCCGAAACAGCGCTCGCAGCCAGTCAATTGCAGGCGCGGCACACTAAAACCCTGTGGGCCCCCAACAGCAGTAGCTCTAGGTACCGGCTGCGTACCTACAGCAAGCAAATGCACGTATCGTTGCGCTTCGCCGGCTGCAGACGGGCACAGAAATAGCTCGGTGCGGCCATCATTGGGGCCGGCGGTCGACCGGGCCTTGCTTTTCTGCGGCCGTGGGCCATTGGGAAGGGGGACGAAACAAACCACGGGGACGCACGCAAAAGCGCACGACGGGACTGCTTTGCTTGCGTCTGCTCTTGTGTGTAGCGCCCTGCACTGCACACGCATTGTGCCGTTTTCTCCTATGCAGCCACCACCACCATCTCCCTCCAAAGGACCACCCCCCGCCTGCGATAAACAAAGCACGGTAATCAATCATCATGATCGTATTGAACGAACGCTTGCAGCGCTAATGCGGGGCGCGGCGGGTGGTGGGCAGCAGGTGGGGTGGACAGAAGAAGGAAAGGGCGAAGAGACAATAAAGAGAGACAAAGAGGCGAGGGAACCGAACGCCGTGATTGGGACGATGCGCTGCATCACACCGCGCCATTCGAGGGAGACCCCCCTCTCCTCAGCTGCGAGGCGGAGCAGGTGAGGGAGGAGAAATGGGATTGCGATGGCGGAGGTCAGTCCGTCGTCCCCTGCCGTTCTTTCTTCCAGCGCTAGACCCTTCTTGGCTCTAGCCTCCCCCTCCTCCAGAGTGTGCCTCGCCTGGTGGTTCCATGATTTTCCTCCGGCGGGTTGCCCGGTGTAGGTGGGCCGACCAGAAGCTGGATTGGGATTTGCCGGTCCAGTCGGATGGATTCGCACTTGCGTTTTGCTGCGTGCGTGCTTGCTTGCTTACGACCCTGCCTGCAGTGGTCAATGGGAAGCTGCAGGAGGAGGAGGCAGGTTGGCGGCGGTATTGGTTCCAGGCTTTGGATTCGATGCAAGGTCAAGCAGGCCAGACCGGCACGAAAAATGCCTCCATCCACAAGCAGGCCTGCAGTGAGAGAGAGAGACGGGTGTGGGGCGTGTCACCCAACCAACATCGCAAAGTGCATGTTTCAAACACGGCCTCTCTCGTCTTCCTGGCCGCCGAGGCTGGTTGGATGGTTGGCTGGCTGCCTCCGAGGCTCGTCCGTCAGTCAAACACCCTACACCCCACAACACCGCCACCGCCTCACCCATCACCCATGCTCCACCCGCCTTCAGCCTCCCCGAATCCATCGCGAATGGACTGCCGCCTATGGCAGTTAGCCGTTGCCCATTACCCATCTTAGGGGGGATCCATCCTGCCTGTCCTGATCTTGACTCACCCGGCCGCACCGTCTCGCGTATGCACTCTTTCGAGCATCCAAGGCAAGCACAACATCCGACGCCGACCTAGGTAGGTGGTATTTATTGCTGACTCGACCCCCAGCGTCCGCGAGATGCCGCTGGCCAGCAGCCACGCCGGCCTTGTTTACGGCGGCACCGTCGCTTGGCCCGAGTTCCTAGTAGCTCAAGGGCCCCTTGCAGAACGAATACCGATATCGGCAGACAGAGCCGCCAAATGGCTGGCTTGACGCAATAACATCTAGCCAGCCTGCCATTACAATTACACGCGTAGGCCTCGGGAGGGGTCGCTAGAAGTGTAAATAGATCCAAACCGCATGCCCACAGCGTCGTTGTCAACGAAACATCCCAGCGTAAAGCAAATGTGAAGTCCACGAGGTGTAAACGCCAACCGTATAGGAAATTATCTGTATAGTCGAATCGGGTATCCGGCAATTTCTGTAATCCTCCCAGCCAATGCAATTAACCACTAGGCGGCTTGTAACCGCCATAGGAGTATGCAACAAGACAAGACAAGGGCGAAGAAAAACAAAGCAAACATACTCCTAGCCTGATTTTTGAACTTGCTGGATAAGAAAAGAACAAGGCATAGGTAAATTACGTGCAACTCTTTGCCACCTAAAGCGGTAGTCTTAGCTACCTCGTTGCACACGTCTCCTCCGCCGCCAAACCGTCCGGTCTCTGCGTCTTTAAGCATGGATCGCCTGCTGCACCTCCGGGTACACGGCAACCATCTGGTGGTAGATGTCGGGGTGATCCCGCATCAGGACTTCGGGGTCCCACGCAGTCGCGACAAAGATGGTGTCAATGCCGCTGCTGATGGGCGTCGTGAAGACGTTGCAGATCTGAAGGCCGATCAGGAAAGAGAAAGCCACAATGGGCACGGTGAACGCGCCGCCGGTGTTGTACGACGGGTTCGTGAAGACCAGGTACAGGAACGACAGCAGCGCGCAGGCAAACGCCACGAACATGGCGCCCATGCTGAGAACGGGACCAATAAGGCACTCGTTGACGAGCGCATCAATGCCGCGATCCTTGATCATACTGCGAGGGGTTTAGTTAGCTCACTGGCAGGCTCTGCGCACAGCGATACGAAGAGGTATCGAGATAGAAAGATGGGGGGTGACATACGTCCACGTGTCCTTGGCCGCGGCAAAGTACGCCTTTCCGTACAGCGCAATGTGCGAGAAGGCGTAGCGGTTGACAAACTCGACAGCCCACTGCAGAATCGAGATGATGCAGCCAAGGCAGCCGAACAGGATGCACGAGAGGATGTCGCCGTCGGCCGCCGCCTGTTGACGGGCGATGGAGCAGAGCATCCGGAGGAAGTTGATGATGGCCACGATCAAGCTACCAAGGCTGATGCTGCCAAAGCTGTACGTCAGGGAGCGCTTGAGGGCTCCGCGCGTGACACGCTGCGGGTAGTTGCGCGAGCAGAAGTACCTAGATCCCGTCCTCTGGTTAGTCACTTGCACACACACATCATCGACGGGGCAAGGGGAGAAAGCTACTCACCAGCTGCCGTAGACACCGCTGATTGTGGTATGGATCGTGTTCTTGAGCCACTCAGAGACCCAGAACGCCGTGAAGGTCAGGAACACAACCAGGCCGATGACCTTGCCCGAGCTGCAGCCGCCGTTGCGGCAGTTCGGGTTCCGGTTATCAGGCGAGTAGCTGGCATATACCGCCACGAGCGTGACCGCATACCAGGCGCCAAATGCGGCACCGATCAGCCCACCGAGCGCGCTGACCATCCAGACGTGTCCGTGCTTCTTGGCAACATCGACCGACGTCCGCAGCATCAGGGCACTGAAGGGGATTCGGGGAATCCACGAGATGAAGGCGATGACCAGGAACACGCAGAAAATCAAGAAGATGATTCCTCCGACATACTGCTTGCGGTACAGAAAGTAAATGGCCGTGACGAAACCGAAGACAATGTTGAGGATGCCGGTAACCCAGATGAACAGCTTGGGGAACAGGCGCGCCAGGAGCACGTAGAGGTAGCTGAGGACGACGGCTACTGCCAGCACGAAGGCGAACAGGATGATGGTATTCCTCGAGAGCGAAAATGCGTTGCCATTGTTGATGCCCCCACCGCCAGGTTGCGAAGTTGCTGGTGTAATGGGTTAGCTGACGCCTAAGCAATAGAGCGCACTAGAGAAACCTACAGTATCCACGCAGCGAGATTCCAGAAACTACGGCAAAGCCCAGGACAAAGATGATAAACTATAAGGCGCGTGGTCAGCATCAGGACCTCAGGGGCGCTTGATTCCACCCTTTCAGAGCCGGCCATCACCCACCAGTATGCCAGCCCACAGATCGTTCCACTTGGGGCCATCCTGCACTTTGAACGTCTGGTCAAAGGACTGTTTCTCGTCGGGGTTGAAGTTGGGCGCGGCATAGCTCGGCGCCGACTGCTGCGGAGGCGGGGGGCCCGGGGGCGGAGCTCCGTACGGCTGCTCTCCGTACGGCGGCTGCTGGGGCGGAGGGTAGGAGCCGTACTGCGGTTGTTGCGGGGGGTACGGGGGATACGACTGCTGCGGCGGCGGTACGCCGTAGGGCTGCTGGCCGTAGTAAGGCTGTTGTTGTTGATAATAGCCGTTGGACGCCATGTTTTCGCGCTGCTGGATGGAGCGTATAAGCTCTAGTTCAGTGTCGTCCTGCTTGGTGTTAGCTGGCTGATATTGGTATGCCATTGTCTGGAGCAGCAGTCGCGCGCTTGCGACTAGCAGAGACGAGGTTCGAGGCTCGGTCCAAGGTGTTGAGCTGGGGGCGGGGGTGGACAGGGCTAGAGATAGGGTTGACGAGGGCTTGTTGCTCGTGCGCGCCTCACGGCTTTTGGACTTCTCCCTCAACCAGGCAGGCTGCCCACGAAGCGAGGTGAGATTTGAAAGGCACATCGCGTCTCGGTCGCACACGTCCCGGCGCCAATGAAGATCAAGGGAAAGCGTGAAACCTACACTGTGTCTGCCGGCTCACTGCGCCGCACTGCGGCACTGCGACTTGCTTATTACACCGTGTGCGTGCGCAGAGAAAGCGGCGCTGTGGTGGCCTCGGCTCCTGTGGCGTGGATAGATGCGGCGGGATCTTTTCTCTTGGGCTTCTTAGGCTTAGGAATAGGATCTAGGGCTTCTCTTGTGCCAATGGATAGATAGGATCGAGGGCTAGGCCCAGAAGGATGGAAATCGGGGTCCAGCGGCAGGCGGCCGAAGAAAATGTCAGAAGAAAAAAGGAGGATTCGAGGCCTCGCGCGCACGAGATTGGCCGAGATGTTTGTTTGGTTGTGGGTGGCCCTCCCTTCACGCATGCATGAGTGCAGTTTCGCAGTTGCCGCGACAGACAGGGGGGCTGCTGGGGCCACACCCTGAGAAATGGAACCAATGGGTGGGTGCACAATGATATCATGATCAAATATTACTGATGGCCTGGCCCGCGGCGGGGGCCCGCAAACAGCGGTGCCCAAGAACGCGCTTGTCCGTTTCCGGCAGTAATTGGCTGGGCCCCAGGCACATGACTGCAGCAAAGAACCTGTCAGACTGGCGCTGGTGGGGATCATTTAATCGTGGACGGAAAAGAAAGGCGCCGCATGGCCCTTGGCAAGACCCATGCTTACGCGGCAGCCAATTGCCCAATCAGCCAAGCCTGGCTTGGCTCGATGGAGCAAGTCACTGCAAATACCCCTTGTCGCAGAGTGAAGCGTCCATGCCCGTGCCTGGTGCCTGACGATGCTGCCGGCGCACCTGAACAAGCGGGAGACCAGAATAGCATTTCAGATCCACCGATTGAAAAGAAGCATAGAATCTTTAAAAACTCAGCCAGCTGCCCCTGAGCAGCCAGCCTTGTGAAATCCGGCTGTCTTCCGAATCGTGACCGCTTTTTCACGACTCAGGAGATAGGCGATGTTGAGGTGTGACGTCGTCTACGTCGGCCGTGGCTGAGCGGCACCCTGGATCGAGGCTGAGGGAGCCTGTTCGCATCGCGAGTTTCCGGGCCGATCCGAGGTTCCTATCCAGCCACGGCGGCTACGTAGCATCCGAGGAACAGAGCGCCTCTTTGGTCGATATTTCATGCTTTATCGCTTGTGGCTTGCGTCCTTTGCTAATGAGTCGATGCAGGCCCATCATGCGGTATGCTCGGCTGTGGTAGGTACCTTTAGGTATGTAACGAACCTGGCATTTTTATTTTTACAAAGAGAGGGTGAATAAATACAGGAGAAGTTAATGGAGACCCTATCAGACTGTTTTATACAGTCAACTCAGAGAACATGTTCCTGTAACAAAAATTCCGCATGTACCCCGAGATCCCACAAATATCGCCATGGACTCAACACAACCGGGTCCTTTTAGTAAGTCACGCCCAAAACGAGCCAAACATACGAGACACCCTTGCGTGTCAACCCATTCCATAATGAAGGGGTGAGTAAATGGCGTGATTCCCAGCCCTAGTCACCTCTTCAGGCAAAAAGGGGCGGGAACGCGGAGTTTTCAGGTTACCACATTGCCGTTTGCCGTTTAAGCAGAACCGGGCGCACCGTCGACAGGTGGCTCGGGGAGCGAGGTTGGGGCGGCCGTCGGTGCAGGAGGGGACCCGCCAGGGCCTCCTGGGCCACCCGGACCGCCGGGTCCGGTAGTTGGGAGACCAGTTGGAAGAGCGGTCGGGATGCCGGTGGGGTCCGACGGACTCGGCAGGCCGGGACCGCCAGGACCGCCGCCGGGAGGGCCACCGGGACCGCCACTAGGGGGACCACCAGGACCACCAGGACCACCGCCGGGAGGACCACCGGGGCCACCGCCGGGAGGCCCGCCAGGACCGCCAGGACCGCCAGGACCGCCGGGAAAGCCTGGGAAGCCTAGGAAGCCACCACCCCCACCAGGCTGACCACCCGGGCCACCGGGACCACGACCCGGAGGGCCTCCCGGACCGCCCGGACCGCCGGGGAAGCCAGGGAAGCCACCACCAGGACCGCCAGGGAAGCCTGGCCTACCACCGCCGGGTCGGCCAGTCGGTCTAGGACGGCCCGTGGGAAACCCGGGGAAGCCACCGCCGCCGCCAGCACTAGGGAAACCAGTGGGCCGCAGAGTGGGAAACCCTCCAGTGGGCAGCCCGCCGGTGGGCAGGCTTGGAGGGGGGAGGCCGGGGCCTCCGGTGGGCAGCGGAGGCTCCTCGGTGGGAAGCGGAAGGCCCCCAGTCGGGGGCAGGGGCGCGGTGGGAGACGGGAGGTCGACTATTTTTGGGGAGATCGAGACGACGGTCAGCTCTAGTTCTTCAGACACATACGAGAGGACGCGTGGCACTGCGAGGAAAGAAAGCTGCACGCCGATGTGGGCAAGCGACAGGCAGACATACCAAGCTGTCTCTTCTCGAGAGGCGCAGCAGCGGCCAGGCTGGCGCAAAGTGCGATGAAGACTCGAATATGCATGTTTGAAGAAGGGAAACGCTGGCTGAGTCCTTATGCTCGGTGCGGTTTGTTGAAGTGAAGGGTGTAGAATGGAAGGGAAGCAAGCTGCTTGGAGCCGGGACTGAGGGGAATGTTCTCAACGAAGGTGGAGGTCTGGGTCTTTATAGACGTGGTTCGAATCTCTCATCACGGCCCTTCTCCCATGGCGTGTGTTTATGTGTGTGCTACTGCCCTGAGACGGTTAGGCATCACATCCCTCGGCGCCTAAGTCAACCCCGACCCAAGGGTCGGCGCGGAGCGGAACCAGACCTTTGATTAAGGTGTATCATGGAAAAAGCAAACCTGCAGACCATCACAAGAGCGTGTAGGCGGCACATCTGGAGCCGCACGCCACAATCGATTAGCGAGAAAGGGGGGGTGGTGTTGGTGTGGTTCCAGACCCAGCCAATGGTCCTCGGGAGCAGCATGAAACAGCGGCCCTCGCTCCGCCAGCATCCTGATCGGGAAGCGACGACATGGCATTGGATGGGGATATTTTTCACCGCAGGGAGGAGAAAGCACTCGATCAACGGAGCATGTCGAACGTTGATCGCAATGAGAAAAAACCATCGAATGTGGAAGCATCAACACGGAGCCAAGTTCCCTTCCCGATTGCACTTAAGCGGAAACATTCCCATCCAGGGGGTTGACTCCCAAAGGAGTTGGAGTGGAGATGGGGTTACCCGTTGGAAGAGCACAAAAAGCAATAAACGAGCCGCATGGCAACGCCATCATGATATCACATCGCAAGCTCCGGGGGGTGGCGCGGACCAAGGAACATTGGCTCCGGGGCAAGGGCGGCACGGCATCGAAGGCGGAGGGGTCAACGGACGGGATGCCATATTGCGATCGATGCAGGGGGCGTCACGACTCTTCACTGGGAGCGAACAAAAACCTGGGGAGAGAGGAGGTGCAGCATGGCCGTTGACGACCCCCTCCCGGAGCCGGAGCTGCGGGACGGGAAGGGCAATTGCTAATAGGATGAAATACCGGGGCTGGGCGCGGCGGTGGCATATTGGCTTGCCGCTCCTTGATGTCTGCAGCCTTGGTCACCTTCTCTGAGGCGCATGCGGCAAGCAACATTAAGCGCGCCGTGCCCCTCCAGTCCCCTTTGGTGATGAAACGCCTTATGCATAACATGGGGTCATTCATGCTGCCATGTTCTGCTTGAAACCTCAGCCCTGCTCTCCAAGCTTGGGCGGCTGCCCAATGGGGCAAGTTGCCCAAGGAAGCCCCGTTGGGACCCTTGACAGATCTGCTCACCTTGTGCAGATCCCCCGCCAATGAGTGAACATGCCAATGAGGAGAGATCAATTCCCTGGCGAGCGAGCTCTGCCATGAAGGGCTATTCGGAGAGTTCAGAGGTTGAATGAGAGAGCCAGGATATCGGGATCAACAGTTTGGGTGTAATTGAGGGGCTGCTGTTTCTCGGAGCCCCGAGCGCCGCCCGGGGGATTTGTCCAACTCTGGGAACCGGCAGCATGCAGCATCGTCACAAAACGAGAGATACCTAGACGCGAACGCATTTATGACTTTCAGAAATCCGTATCGTTGGCAGCTTGTACTAGGTAGGTTGAGTAGGAAGGGCTTGGCTGCTCGCCCCTTGATCTCTTTCGCTTCTTCCGTGCGCGCCGTAGTCTAGATCAAGACAATGTTCGTTTCCCGCTCCGGCGCGACAAGCGGCGAGTGCCCATGCATGATCCCATGGACATAGGCGTCGCCGACCAGGTGGTACCGTCCTCCACCGGACGGCCGCAGGACGAACGGGACGGAGCCGCCACAGAGCACCCACACCTCGTCTCCAGCCTGCACCGACTTGAGGCCGGACCCGAGCAGGCCCGTGTCCAGAGAAAAAAGCGCCCTGCCCGTGCAGCATTTGATGGCCTTCTCCGTGAAGCCAGGTCTTGCTCTTCTCCTCGCGTCGATGAGCCTTTGGTGCCTATAGCGCACGACTTCGGCGTGCTTCACTGTTGCCACAAGTTCGCTGTCTGCTATCTGCCCATAGACGTAGGCGGTTTCCCGACCTGGCCCCCTCCTTTGAAAACCGGTGGAATCGATGAAATAGTCGAAGAACGCTATCCCGTTCTCCGTGTCGGACCCGGACAGAGCCGCCCACTCGGCGTGGGCATTGAGGAGCGCCTGTCTCGTGCTCTCACGATCCGGTATCGGCCATGCCGGGTGCCTATCTCGACGCACGGGGGCCAAGGTGGCGGCCGACTCCAAGCTGGAGAGTACGAATTTCATATCGGCGACTGCCTGATCGGCATATTTGGCCGGCGCCGGGTGTTTTCGGCCGACGTGATCATGTACCAAGGTTCTCCACAGAGCTTCGAATGCCGTACTGGCACCACAACAAGAGGACGGATGATATTCCTCCCCGCTGTGCCGCCGCCACCCCCAATTGTCCAGAAGCTCGCCCAGGCCTCGTTGAAGCACCGAGCAGACCGCCGGTGCCCCATTTAGCAGGTCCGGCTGGAAGATCACGGGCACGAGAGTGGCCCGAATAGATCCCACTCTGACTCCTCGAACCTCCATTGTCCGGCTACATGGATAGCGAATATGTAGGTCGCTAAGCTTCAAGCTAGCTCTCCAAGGTGTGCGCGACGATCCGCTAGTATGAAGCGAGGAGTGGTTCGCCTTGGCGTTGAAATCTGGGATCCATGACGGCAGATGTTCAGTCTCGGCCCCATAGCGGTTCTCCTTCAGAGACAGATAGTCGAGGCTTCGTTTGGACGAGATGAAGAGCTTGATGGCGTCGGTATAAACTTGTTGCGTCGATAGGCCATAGTCAGGCGTGATGCCATGACGTCCTTCTTTTGAAAGTCCAGTCAAGGCGTAGATCTTGTCTCTCGGATCCGTTGCATTCCTGGCCCTGAATTCCGTGACCAGCTCGGATAGAGACGCGGGCCAGTCCGGGCCGTTGCCTGACCGAAATCGCTTCCTAAGCCCGTGTATCTTCCAGAGGGTGGACATTATGTCCTCCGGAGGCTTTTGGGACGTCGACGGATATAGCGCGCCGTGTATCGCGGACAGCTGTGGCAGCCACGAGGCATCGGACAAGAAGGTATGAAAGGCCATAAAGTCTCCCTCGCTGACGAGAGCAAGCCCGACGAGGAACTTGATTCGCTTGGCGAGCACGGCTTCCTGTACTGTCCACGTCCTCGTAAACCAAGACCGGGCCAAGAAGTTATGTAGCCTGGACCATTGAAGTTGACCAATGTCCGGGAGGTCGGCGAGCTCGAGGCCGGAACTGTCGAATATCTGGGTATTCTTATATTTCGTCCCATTCGTGAAGTCAACGCCCCTATCCTTCAGCCTTTGTCGGATATCGACAAATGCATCGAAATCCTGGTCAATTCCTCCAAGCCAGATGGGTATGGTGTGCGCATTGCTGTATATCCGGCTCATCAGCTGGACCTGGCTGTTTCGTTCTGGGATGTCCTGCTGATTGACACAGATTTGGTCGATCCAGATGTGTTCAGAAAAGCGCTCGAGAGGCCGCTCGTTTTCTTCGCCGGGGCGCTCATCCTTCGTGTGCGCGGGTTGTTTCAAGATGCGCAAGGCTAAGAGTGCGGTGTACAGGTTCGCAGTCACCGATACTGGCTGACCATCGTGATAGATGTCAAATGTGGGGGACGCCCAAGCCTCGGGGGAGCACCCATCTCCAGGAAAGGGAGAAGGGCTTCGCGGATCGCCCCAGACGTAGGATAGAGCATCGAACTCGGGGCAGTCGACGAGGTCTTTGATCACAAGTGAGAAGTGCAGTGGACAACTCGCATCAGCTTCACTTAGCAGCTGCTCGAGGGGGTGGATATTGATCAACCTGATCGAGGTCGGAGTTGGGAGGGGCTGGTACACGATGGAGCCGACTTTGCGATTCGGATCAACGGTCGGAGGAATGATTATTTGCAGTTCTAGAGACCTGGCGATTGTATTGGCCATGTAGTAGGCGGAGGGATGTGCATTTGCGGACGAGACACGAGAGAAGGGGCTGTTCGGTGGCCGGCGCCTTCGGGCTATGTACCCCCCCGTAGCATTCATGTTCCTGAGTGAAAATGCGCCGAGCAAGAGGGTTTATACGACGGTGCCCGATTCAATCTAGTATCTAGGGAGGCGGTATGGATGTAATATAATCCAACACTACCAACTTCGAGGAGTGGTCGCTTGGGCTGCGAGAGCACCATAAGTGGGTTGCACCAACAGCTCGGATGTTGGGGGCAGTGCACGGCAACGTGACCGCTGTAATATACTAGGCCACGCAAAACACGCGAATTGATTCACGAGGCCTCTGACAGCTGGGCGGGGGCCCATTTCAGCGTGCCAGGCATTTAGCCAAACGAAGCTGTAGTAGCCTATCGTATCACTACGAGCACTTGCTCGAGACTTCTTCATACCATACAACTCCCAGCGTTAATCCCGTTCGTCTGCCAGCGGCCAATGGGTTTTGGGACATGTGTGTGTTGACTTATCGATCGGGCACCACTAGGCAGCCAGCCCAATAATGGAAATAATGAGGAGTGTGGGTGGGCCAGAAGACGGATGGGCGCAATAGTCACGATAGGTTAAGTGTAGCTCCTCTCTGTACTGGGTAGCCTTCGAAATCTACTGGGTAAAACAAGACTTTTGATTTCGGAATCGGGCTGTATCAGCCTTCTAAAGAAGCAAGGCAAAAGAAGACACAAAACTGCAGTCTGCTGGCGGCTGTGATCATGGAGCCATAGAAGTCGTGAGAGCAGGATCCCCACACAGCCCTGACGTAACTGACGCCAAAAACGCAGATGACGACATGCTCCACCCAGACTTAAAATGTTCAATTAAGGACGCGCCATCTGGGAGGAAGTGCCAGGTTCCAAGTTTGTATCGCGAACTTTGAGGAAGAAACGAGGAAAAGAGGGAAGCAGAAGAAAACATTCAGGAGAGTGAGCAAGGAAACCTAGAGCGCATCGGAGTCTTGCAGGAGCGTGATATGCACGATTCCGTCGCCCTGCAAATGCCCCAGAGAAGAGGGGTCGGATCGATATGAGGGGCCGTCCCCTCATGCGGCCTGGGCGGGCTGTGAGAGTGGCTGCGAGAGTGGCTGCGCCCTGCCACTAAAGCAGACATGCGGCGCTTGGGGTATTCACGTCGGTTGGCTGCTGCTGGCTGCCTGCTGTCTCTGTGCTGCACAGCTAGTGGGCGATGAGGGGCGGTGTGATGCGCACTGCTGCTGGCCTGACCAACAAGAGAGAGGGAATCCTGAGGCTGCCTGGCTCGTTGGCCACTTGTTCCGAGAGATGTCTTAGGTACGGCAGATCGAGCGTCACGGGAGCCTGAAGAAAAGAGAAGAAGAAAAAATGAGTGAACCCTCGTCAGAATTGATCGGTCACCGGGCCTGGCGGGAGGCAAGGAAGCGAATGGGATGGCATGACCAGGGCAACCCCAATGGTCTGGTTATTGGGCTGGCGACGCGGGAAGAGCCTCTCCACCCATTCCGACCTGGGCTTGTCGTCATCCGAACATGCGGCGGCGCCTCTCTGCCCTGGCCTGGCCTGGCTGACGAGGGCCAAATCCAGTTGGGCAGAAAAGGGTGCATCCATTGCCGCCGGGCGTTGCAGGGATGGCGTAGCCCAGAAGCCAAAACGGCGCGCGTTTGGATGGTGGGGTGTTCCATAGGATTCCAGGTGCGAGGCTGGATCAGCACCCCTCAATTTGATCACACAAGGAGGCAGCCGCTGAGGGGCTCTGGTGCCGAAAAAAAAAAAAAAGACTTCACGGACAAGAAAGGAAAGAAAGGTGAGCTGGTGTTTGCGACAATGAGAGCAGGAGACTTTGGAGGCAAACAATGCTCTATAAAAACAATAGCGATAATGAAAAACAAATCTCACGACTTGAGAGTAAAAATCACGACCTCAGTCGAGTGCTGGGCGAAGCAGGTTCTTGGCCAGCCCGCCCTGCCCGCGTCCAGTGTGCACCACCAGACCCCTCACTGCCAGGCCCCTGCCGCATCTTGAGGCCTTGCTGCTGCTGGCCGGGAGGGTCAGGTTGCAGCGGCACCACCACCACTACGCACCCGCGACCCAAAAATGGGCTGCAGCACGTCAAATGAACGAGGTCTACCGCTGACACGCGCAGCAGAGGGCGACCGGCCATTTTAATTTTGTCCTTCCCTCCCTAGGGCTTTCCGGGAAACAAAACCTGTCGCGGCAGTCGCCCAGGCGTGACTTCCTTCGCTCCGTCTCCATAAATCTCTGCCCGGCCTGCTGTCAGCCAGCGAGACCCGCCCCTTCTTTTCCCTTGTCTCTCCCCGACATTTCCCATTTTCCCCTCCATCACGTCACTGCCGAGCACACCTGGCCTCTCTGGCTCCCCGGCCTTTCCGCTCTGTAACCCATTTCTCTTTCCTTACCTACCGCGTATTGTCGACATTTTCTTGCTCGATCGACAAAGCCTCAAGCCCAGTTAAGCAGAGCACGCAGGGGGTTGCTTGACTCTCTGGCCAAAAAAAAAAAAAAAAGGTGGGTTCAATGGTGTGCCACGGTTGGCTTGTGCTGACTGAACATCGGGTGGTCTGGGGACGTTTGACATCGAGCGCATGGAGGCCACTGACGCTGCCATCCCAACACCCCCGGCGCCGAGGCACACGACAATTCATGATGCGCTTTTGTTCAATGAACACGGAGGGTGGCCGACGGGTGGCCCCATGGGTCATTGAGCCGAGCCTCTTACACGCGAACCTTTTCAACCCTTAGTGGCCGGCGGTGCGGCGTCGTTGTGTTTTGAGTCGCGCCCCGTTTCCCCGCCCCGAGCTCGCTAGCTGTGCCATACCAAAGTTGTTGTGGGCAATTCTAAGTTGGCTCCTGGTGTCCGGACCCCGCTGTCGCGGATCGATACCGGGCGAGCGGGCCACTGCCTTTTCTCCCTTTCTCCGCTCTGTTTCCCGTTGGGCCAACTAGTCTAGGTAGTGGAGAGTGGAGGCCTTCGGATTGCCCCCCTCTCCCCTGGTCCCTGTCTCGCCTTGCAGACGCGCGCATATGTCATATGTTCCATTCGCATCATGCATGCACCATGTATTGTACGTACTGTGTCCACGGTACATACCTGCGGTGCATTTGTCTCCCGTCCGTCTTTATTCAGATGCCGGCAGAGTTGCGGCACGCCGTGGACTGACTGAACCCGGATCGGGTTGGACCGAATGTACCCTTCCCTACCCTTCGCTCGGCGTCCCGCAGCCCCAATTCTAGAAATGTGACCTGTCGGCTTTGCGGGCGGGCGACGTTGGAGGTGGGCGCGGACCCTGGCCTAGCCCCGACCTCTTGCCCTCAGGTTTCGTGCTCCCTGCTCCCTCGCCGATGGCGCCAGAAAAATACGGCATCCTCGGGGGCCACGTGGGGGAGATTGGCCGAGAGCCTACCTATCGCTCGCCCGAGGAACACTGACTGCAGCGAGAGAATGGATCCGTGCCGGCCAGGTGTTTTTTTTTTTTTTTTTTTTTTCTCCCGC
>JNVV01000008.1:158459-180478 GCA_000733355.1 Falciphora oryzae
TTTTTCCTTACAATAAATAGCAAATGGAACGTGACGCCTATCGCAGGAGCCAACAGCAACACCCACCTGAGGAGCCTCCGAGGTGAGGCGAGGAATGAGGGACGGGACAAGGCAAAGCTTGCGGGGATGCCCGACGCGATACCTAATATCTAGCTTGTTTCTTGTAGCGTGATTGCATTTTCCGACTGTCCAATGAATGCACCGATAGGCACACATTTGAAAGAGAAGCACAGGTTCAAAAGCGAAGTTATCTGGGTCTCAGTAACACAAGTAAGGAAAAAAAAAAAAAAAAAAAAAAAAAAAAAAAAAAAAAAAAAATGTGTAGAAAAGCAAAAGGAACAGGCCTCATGGGACTCGAACCCACAGCCTTCCGCTCGCTAATCGAATAGGAGGCGGACGCGCTACCTTTGCGCCAAAGGCCTCTGATGTTCCTGAAAGTTCTCTATGACTCGGGGCATGTTATGACTTCTGATCCTTCTCGGGTGGGTATGTGGTTCCAGTATTGTTGATTCAGGGAGGATCCAGTCTCTCTCGTACCCACCGAGCAGCCATGAGAGCCAAGGAAGGGATGGCTCTCAGTCGCGTGCAAGATTGGGGATGAAGATGAAGTCGTGTGGTGGTCCAAATGATCATACAGTGGTTTTTATTTCGCAAGAAAAAGGGGCGTAAAAACAACAACGAAGTGTCTCCGAAATGATGCTTCAGGATGCGGCGAGATGGTACAACAAGGAAAATCGAGCATCGGGCTTCTTCCAGTCATCCGCCCTGGTCCCCTCGGCCCTGCTAGTAAAAAGCAGAAGGAAACTTCGCATGTCTATACCTACACTGAAGCCAAAGTAAAGCGCTGTTGTAAGAGTTATCGGGGTATCGTCTGCTTGCTCTGTTCGTCCATCGCACGCACGTTTCCGCGTAAAACCCCCTGCCGAAAACACCGTTTGCTGCCTGCAAAAACATAGAGCAGAACCGTAAAAAAAATAAAAAAAAAAATAAAGGTCTGTATATCCATGGATATGACGGCCATGCGTCTCCATAACCTATTCGCCCTCTCTTCCTTCACGAAAAAGAGTGCCCTTCCCGGTGCTCGGTCACTCTACTCACCCGAGTCCTTGGAGGATATTCTCCACCGCAGAGCAAGAGATGCGAGTTGTGAGTGAATGATCACGTGGAAGAGGTCAACAAAGCTCCGGAGCTTCACCAGGTGGAACGGCCTGACCTGGCCTCTTGAAGCTGTCGAAAGCGTTGACTTTGAGGAAGATATAGCCCAGCGAGCGGGTTTGTCTCTTTGCAATCACAGAGAGAGGCGCTCGGCATCGTGTGCGGCCGAGAGCTTCCTCTCGCCCTCGTGCTTAGCCTCGTTCAACTTGCGCATGACCGTTTCGTATGTAAGCATCGTCACCGTCGCCGCGGGCACCGCCCGCATCAGGTTGGTGCCCATGCCAGCGTAGAAGGCCCTCCAGCCCTCTTCGACTAGGATGGTGCGGAAGGTCCTAGCGATGCCCCTGTACCTGGGCAGCATCTTCTCCTGCTCCGCCGCGCTCGCCGATGACGAGCCGTTGCGTCCCATGCCCACGACGGGCCGCTGCTGGGTCTGCAGCCGCGTCCTGATGACCTCGTGCGGGTACGTGGCGCTGCTTGCCATCACCTTGGACAGGATGGTGGCCGACAGCACGCCGAGCCACTCAGGGGCCGCGCCATGGCCGCCGCCGTCGCCCATGCCACGGCCTGTGAACTGGGTCTTGAGGTACTCATAGGCTGGAAACTGCACGGCTACGTGCGTGAGACCCAACAGGGCAGGGGTCAGGCCCGAGTAGAAAGAGGAGATACCTTCGGTCGTGTACATCTTACGGGCCGCGTCCAGCGTCGACTTGTAGTGCCACGGCGAGTGCAGCGTCGGCCGCGACGTCGGCGTGTTGGCGCCCTTTGGGAACTGAGAGTAGCTCGTCCGGATGTGGTGCGCCGTCTGAGACATGAGCCGAGTCTTGATGACCCATATTGGGTTCGTCACGATTGTGCTGCTGGCCCCGGCCACGATGGAGGACCAGAAGTTGACGACGAATGTGTTTTCTGCAATGGCGCTCTCGTTAGCTAACAGCCTTCCAGGCAACCAAAACTCAGGAAAACAGGAGGAGCCAACACGTACTGGAGCGCTGCGAGATGTACTCCTTGCTCTTGTTGTAGACGGTAAACCAGACGGCCCAGGTGGGTAGGTAGCCTAGTATTATGGGGCCGAGACCCCTGTACATGCCGCGGATGCCCTCCTCGCGCCATATGGTCCTGCCCGTGCCGACGAGGCCGCGGTAGACGCGGTGGTGGCCGACGTGGCGGCCCTTCTGCACAGCCGCGAAGCCGCCCTGGGCCTGCAGCTTGGTCTTGATGACGTCGAGGGGGCAGACGACGACGCCCGAGGTGAAGCCGCCGACGGCGCCGGCGAAGGCGTTGAACTGCGACGACGTCGCCTGCGCCGCCCACCTCTCGAGCGCCGTGATGGGGGTGGTGTCGGCGGCGCCTACGGGGCCGGGGCGGGGGCCCGTCATGGCGTCGCCGCGGGGTGGTGCAGCGGTCGATGCTGCTGCGACGACGTCGGTCTCGGTGCGCACGTACTCCAGGGACAGCGGGGCGGACGAGGAGGGGACGGGGATTGGTGGCTCGTAATCGGGGGAGGAGGATGACGGTCGCGACGGCTCATAGTTTTGGGCAACGGCGGCCGGGTCGGGGCTCCCTCGGGGAGGAAGCCGGGGTTGGTTATGCGACATGCCACCTCCTCCTCTTGGCTGCCCGCCGGATGAAGCTGGTTTGCGGCCGTCACTCTATCGACAGGGCGAGGAGGGGGGAAGGCTCCGACCAGGAGAGAGGAGAAGGGGCCGGCGTATCCGGGCTGCTGACGCAATGGCGTCCTACTGAGGCTGCGGGTATTGCAGGTTGTACTCTTTGCGTGTGCGACTCTTGGTGATCGAAAATTGTGACGAAACAGGCTCGAGAGACGGCGGCGGCTGGGGATAAAATGGCGACAGAGGAGGACGGGCCTGCGAGTAATGACGGGATGGACGGCTCCTCCGCTGGTAGGCTAGGCTGCCGGTAGGCTGTACATAGGCTGTCGTGCGTTCCCGCTCGGGTCGGTCGGTGTGCGGGGAAAGCTCCCACGCAGCAGCCGCGACCAAGGCTCTGGCTCTCTGCCCGCAGCTGGGATCACTGGCTGGCCATTGACTTCCGGGCGGGTGGGATAACGGACCAAGAATTCAAAAAACCGTTCGATGCCTTGTTTCGCAGCTCGTCCGACTGCCGTTCGGTTTGAATCAGCGATAAGCCGAAAATGCGACCTTGATCTTTTTTTTTTCTTTCTTTTTTTTTTTTCTGGGCCGCCTCTCGAAGTCCCTTTTTTTCCCGCTGGGCAATGGAGAATGGCGCTTTTTACGTCAGGGCGACCGACAGCTTGGAAGCCGGGACATGTCCGACCATTCCCGGCACAACGCTTGTCTAGACCGCTGACCCCCGTCAGCTCGAGGGATCACTTGCCCAATCCAGCAATCATCTTCGCCCCAGCGCCTGGATTTGCCAGTATGACGCACAAGGAAGAAACATGAAGCAGAAGATTGCCCGCCGTCGCCCTGCACTGTTTTTTTTTTTTTTTTTTTTTGAAGAGTGTGCTCTCTAGGTTGCTCCTCGCAGCCGTCGATCGGGAATCACCGAACGGATATGCATTCCTATCGAGTCTAATTATACAACATCCAGCCCAGCGAACCATGTCCATAAATTTTCTGGGTTGATCCGGTGTCGGGATTGCAATTGGTGTGTGCTTGATGCCTTGTCGAGATGCAAGCCATCTCATGCCTGCCATGTGCCCGACGCTAGACTGCCGACCCGTTGCTGCCTCAGGTGTCTGAAATCCCAACGGCCACTTCACGTGACCCCGCCCAGGCGGGAAGCCCAAGGAGGCTCGGAAAGCTTCGAAACTGCACTGACCTGATTCGACCGAATTGGCCGCGGGAATTTGAGGGATCCCGACCTCTATCAGCAAATCCACCCGCCCGAGAGGCTGCCACCTGCCTGAGCCACCCGGAAGCTCCATCCACAGTCGGTCTCTCCTTTGGCACGCCACCTCGCCGACGACAAAGCCGTCACCTAAATCGAACAACCACACACCCCCCTCTCCCGACGACAAACGCTCGCGCAAACCACCACCCATAATGTCGGCTCCCAGTCTCGCTCCTTTCGTCCTCAAGCGGCCATGGCTCACCAAGATGCTGATGCCCGTGGCCAATTGGTACGCCAACGCCGCCGGCTACCGCCAGATGGGTCTGAGGTAGGTTTTTTTTCGTCTCTGCTTCCTGGCCTCGGTGCCGGCCGCCGGCGATGCGCCCACGCAATCGACACCTGCACGGTCAATTTATCACGACAATCCGATTATCTCCTTGGTCGTTCGCTATTTGTGTTCCGGCCCTAGCGATGGACGGAGGCCGACTGAGGAGGGGAACCAGAAAATGCATGCGCCGGAAGATGGACAGAAGAAAGAGATAGAGGCCGAGCAGGAAAAAATATTGCATACGAGGAATAGAGAAGGCGCAAAACTAACTCACCACCAAAAATCCAGGGCCGATGACCTGATCTCGGAGGACAACGAGACGGTCCAGCTCGCGCTCAAGCGCCTGTCGCCCAAGGAGAACTACGACCGCGTCTACAGGCTCCGCCGCGCCGCCCAGCTCAGCCTGTCGCACACCCTGCTGCCCAAGAGCCAGTGGACCAAGCCCGAGGAGGACGTGCCCTACATCCTGCCCCTGATCAAGGCCATCGAGGCCGAGGCCAAGGAGAAGGCCGCCCTCGACTCCATAACCATCATCAAGGGCCACTAAGGGGAAACAGAAAGAAAAGAATAAAAACTATCGGAGTTCAAAGAGAGGATGGGACCCGCGTTTTGAATCACGATCTTAAGAGGGGGGCGGACGCCTTAGAAAGGACAAAAAGGAAGCGAGGGTTTCTCTCGCGACGCATCCTTCCTCCACTTGTATAGATATTGCCGCCACCTAACGGGTTAGAGGAAACGGAAATGGCGATAGAAAGGAGTGCCGTATAATCTCGGGGCCATGTTCCTTGCTGTTGACAAGCCCGTGATGAGGGAACTTGGCCAGAAGAGGCGCACATACAAAAGAAGCCCCGGTCAAATAAAGAAATCACTGGTGGATGTGTATCATACAATAGACTTGCTTCTTTTCACTCGCCTACTCCGCGATATCAAAACGGCAACCGGCTCGTCTCATGGACCTCATGTCTGTATTTGACGATTTCAGCATCTATGGCCTACACGAGCTGGGCACCATGACCCGTAGAATTCTCTGTAGGCAGCCTGATAGGTTTGGTCCTCGACTGTCACCCACCAGCCGAGACACACAAACACCGGTAAAGTCATCCTCTCGCTCTATCAAGCGGACAAAGACCCAAGACAGCCCTGAACGTATAACCAGAGTCTATTAAGTAGTATGATACGGGAGAAGCAGCCACCCCGCCTCCCCGTCCAAGGCCGCTCGTAGATGAGAACATTCCCAGCACACCAAACAGGATAAAAAAAAAAAAAAAAAAGGACACAGCACCCCCCTCACCTGGTCCTCCATGTGACCCAAACCCAGCAGATATCAGCCAGAAGCGAAAACAAACAAGAAATAATTCGGCCGTGATTCCGCACGAAAAACAAAAAAGAGGGGGAGAGAGGCCACAACTTTCCCCTGACCAAAAGCCTTCATCCCGTAACAGCAGCGATGGGTATATATCCCACAAGCTTGTGGGACGCCCTTGGCTTCCCCTTTCCCAAAACCCATCCCACCTGGCAAAGATACTTGCGTGCGATGAAGCAGAGGTAGCAAGTAAAATAAGTAGTCAGTAAAAGTTAGTCAAGAAGAGCCCCAACCCAATCCGCAGAACTCCTTCTGAATAAGCTTTCGAACATGTAATGCGATATGTCTGCGTGTCGTGAACCCTCAGTCGTACAACAATCATCTTCCAACACCAGGTCCGCAGAGCCTCTAGTCTCCGCCCGGAGAGGGTATTTCCGCTGGTATAAATAGGACCGCAAGGAGGGGCGGCGAGCACTGAGAAGACAGAATCAAGACGCTCTCATGGGCCAAAACAAAATAAAAAGATGAAAACAGGTCCCGCGAGGCCTATGAGTAGCCCTTGAAGCGGGGGCTTGGCGTCAAAAGAACTCGACTGTCCCGAGCTTATAAGTTTCCACCCTTCTCGTCGGTGTCGATGTGCCACACGACATAGTTGGGGAGGCCGATGACTTGGAAGCCTGCCCTCTTGGCCATCTTGGCGAAGCCCTCCGTCTCCGCCTGGTTCTCGAAGGCGTAGCAAGGGAAGTTGATGCCTGAGAAATGTGATACCTACGGTTAGTCTAGGTCTAATAGCGTTGCGCAACGAAAACTCCAGGATCACTAACCTGATCTGTGAACGTCAGCCTTGACGATGATGTTGACACCACCAATGCCGTCAAGCTCCATCTCCTCATCCTGGTTGTTACGCCAGTCACCCATCTTAGCCATGTAGGTCCGGCCGGTATCAAATTGCTTGTATCCTAGAAGACAGTTAGCCTTAACAGCTACAGAACGGCGACAAAAAATAGACAGGACTTACCCTCTGCGATAACGACATCCTTATCCAGGCTAGCAGCAAGCTTTCGTCCCTTGTCCGACTCGACCCAAGAGTTGTAGTCGACTGTAATGCGTGAATATTAGCACAAGATCATACAAGTACCAACAGGCAAGGGGCAGAGACTGCGGGGTCAACCTACATCGACCTTCGATGTCACGACCATCCTTGTAGCGATGGAACCAGATGTCTGCATCATGCGTGTCAGTCAGTTGTCCCCGAAAAGGGGGAGCGGCGCATCTAGTGATTCGTACTCGGGACGAGGATGTCCTTGTCGTGGGCGACGAAGTCCTCAATGATGGAGCTCTTGCTCTCAACGATGTCGACGTCGCGCCAGTAGACCCACGAGTGCTCAGGCTTCAGGGCGGTGGCCAGGAGGTAGTTGCGGGCGCGACCCATGTTCTTGCGGCGCGGACCCTGGGCTTCGAAGCCGTGACGGTCCTTGACGTCTTGGCTCAGCTTGAAGTTGAAGTCCTTCTCGACAATCATGGCGCTGCGGAAGGCAGTCTTGTCTGTGCGCTTCTGGATTCTCTCCAGCTCGGCCGAGAGGACGGCAAGGGTGTCATCGTCCGAGTCGCCAACAAGGAATGCGAGGTCGATGAGGTGGTGGGGGTAGGTAAGCTCGGCGATCAGCTCAAAGTACTTGGACAGGTACGGGGCGGCCTGCTTCAGGGGCGTCACAATCAGGACGCGCTCCTCGTTGGAGGCGGCCTTGGGGGTCGACTTGATGGGGTTCAGGTCGTGGTGGACGATGGTGGACGAGTTGACCACGACGGGCTTGTGGCGGTTGAAGATAACGGGGGTGTGGAGGTGGGCGTTCCACGCTGCCTGTTCGTTGATGGACATGTCCATTGGCGGCTTGGAGGGACCCCAGCAGTAGAAACTATACGCAGCGCAATCCCGAGTTAGTGTCGCCTGGCCCGTCATGGCATGGGGAGCCGCCGTCGCGGCCGCCAAGGTCCATCGCGTTGCACGGGTACGTGTGCATGTGTATGGGTGTCTCTGTCTGACCTCTTGACTTCCGACGCAGATGTGCTGATTCCGCGCCATAGCAATAGGATGAGGCCTGAGATGGCGACCAGGAGCAGGAACCTCGTTCTTGTCACAAACGCGAACAGTGCTCTTGATGGCGGCAATGAGCCTCTGGCCGCCTTCCAGTTGATGCCGCCCTTGGGAAGAAGCATGGCGACAATGTTTTGGGGGTGGCCCTGCGGTGCCACCAAAAGGAGGTGAGAAAAAAAAATTCAAGGAAAAAAACGAGCGGATGGTCGCGAGCAAAGCACCGGCCGGGCCTTGTCCTTCGTTATCGCTAGCGAGCCTTTTGAGGATGACCGACCATCCGGGAGCGACGGAGGGGCCGGGTTACGCGACAAGGCGGAACAGAATTAGAAGCAAGAAAGCAGCCAAGGAGGAAGAAAAAAAAAAAAAAAAAAAAAAGGGTTGGCGTATGCCACTCGCGGTCAGCCCGGATCGAGCGTATGGTGGTGGTGGCAGTGTGCTTAGGTTGGTCGAGGGCGATTTGATGTCACGTTTAATTGGGGGGTGGTGCAGGGCACCCTTCGCCGACGTGTTGCTCGAGTGGGATTGGGGTGAGAGGGTCGCGACCGATGCACCGGGACGGGGACAGTCGCGGGTCGCCGAGTCGTCGCCAGCAGTTGAGGGCGGCAGGATTGTCGATGGGAGGACTCGGGAGGTTTCGCAGGAGGGTCGTGTCCTCTGGATTACGGGTTTAGGGGGCAGAGCCAGGTTGGTGAGCAGCGTCGAGAGAAGGATGAGCCAAGCGCGGCCTAGCCTATCAAATTTGGTAAAGAAAAAAAAAAAAGATGGGTGAGAGCAGGGGGTTTGGATGGTAGAATTTGGCTCCTGGCAGGTACCTGGTACCTGCCCCTTGAGTGGGCTGGCGGCCTGTGGTGGCGCCGTGGGTCCGCGAGGCGAAAAAAAAGTCAAGGCAATTTGCACCGTAGGATGGGTGCAGCCCCGAGCCTGCCAGGGACCACCTGAATGCTTGACTGAATGAATAAGCATACACAGCCGAGCCGCCAGTCCAGTCCCAGCGGCCGGCGGCCACTGCGATCCGCGGTGTTCAGGGGCTCACAGCATGAGGACCGTGACAGGGCATTCGGGTACTGTGTACTTGGTGCGCGCGGGAGGGGAGATGAGGGAGGAGAAACAGACGGGGGTTGATTGGAGAATCGAGATGCAAGCCGCACTGGAGGGATCCATTCTGTTATCTGCATCTGCAAGTGGCAGTTGAGCGAAAACAAAGCCCAGGATATCTGCAATCCTGGATGTCGACGGGCGTCGGCGCAGGGCGGCGCGTGCTGAAGAACCACGCTCCCTTCAACGCACGCGGTTGCTCTTCTTGATGGCCCAAGATATACGAGGCACATGGGCACATAGCAAGCAAGCAAGCAATCGGCTTGGGGTTGGCAAACAGCCGTGGGCCGAGCGAAGTGGGTGCCAGGTGGCTGTTTGGGCGTTCGAGAACACCCGCGAAGTATCGTGTGGATCCTCTTCCCGCCAGGCTCCAGCCAAAACGCCCAGCCCAGCGCCCGTGCCATTCCCGCAGCAGATTGCGAAATCGCGATGCGACTGAAAAGCGACAGGAAGATGCGAAGGCGGAGCCACACGCATTGACGCGCATCGGTGGATTAATGTCGGCCTTACCTACACCGTACTGTGTATTCTGCAGGATCAACAGGAGCAAAAGGAGGCAGTAGTGGCAGTGCAAGTCAGACGCCGTGCTGCTGCAAATTGATGCATTGCTGTCCACTGTGTCAAGCAATCAAGGTCTGGCGTGTCCCACGTCAGTGGTTTGCTTCTGCGCCTGTGCTGTCATCCCATGTTGCTGAGACTGGGAAGGAAAGGAGGAGATGGGCTCGTGTTGACGCGATGCGTAGGGGTTCGGCTTGATTCCCCAAGTCATCCGATCAGAAAAACTGGAGTGCCCACCAGGTGCCCGCCCGTACCCCAAGGGGCCAAACTCGGCGAGGTTTCTGAAGCAAGAGGCACTGCAACAAAGCAGCCAGAAGTTGGATCCCAATATGGCCGCTTGGAACAGCAGATAAGGGGAAGTAAGGGGGGCCTAGCAGACGCCCGTATTTGAAAGAAAATCAATGGCACCGTCGGTGTCAACCTCGGGGCCAGGTCGCGCGGCCCGCCGTGCCAACGAGCCACCCGGCATGGAGCGCTGTGGCGGGGCGATCGAGCCAAAGCTCGGTGTCAATCTTATTGCAAAAGATCGCGTAAGTTTCCTCCACCACGATCGGATCAGGGCCGAGGCCCGTCGGGAAACACCATCCTATGTGCACACAAGGAGCCCTTCTCCCACGTGAGCTGGCGACAGCGACGTGGCTTTGAGTCTTGATGAGACGCGGGTTACGCATAACACAGGGCCAAGCGGGCCGGGCGCATATCCGTCGACTCCGTCCAGCTAGTTTCATGCTCGGCGATTAAAGCTGAAATCAGCGTAACACCGAGCCAGGGGGAGATCATTGACCATCGCATTTCTCAGCATGAGAAGAGCATCGAGAAATATCAAACACCAGGTGTCAAACTGTCCCTTCCATCCAAGCGACAAAACGTAACAAGAGTTAAATAAACACAAATCATGCTTATCTGGGTGCTCAGGTGCCTCTAGGTAGCTCCAACCTATACTTGACAAGCCCTCATGCGACGGGGAGCCGTGTCCACTCTCTGTCTAGCCCTACATCATCGACGCCAACATCGCCTCGACTCATCGTTCCGTTTACAGAGTCGCAACCGACCAATTGGCGCCCCTACTGCTATCTACACCAGTCATTTACGAACTGCGTCCACTGTAACAGTCCCCGTCAAGATGGCGGCGACTGCTCGGAGGTCAGCCAGGCTCAGCGCTGCTTCGGAGAAGGCCTCGGCGCAGGCGCCAATGCCTCCACCCCCGAAGGCCGCCAGGGGGAAATCCACGGCGGGTGCGCCCAGGAAAAGAAAGGCCGCAACCAAAGCCGAAGACGGGGAGGATGGCGCAACGGCAGCGGCAACCACTCCATCCGCGCCGCCATCAACCCCGCCGCCGAAGAAGCGCCGCACAGCAGCCGCCTCGCCCGCCGCGGCAAGCCCACTCCCGCCGCCGGCGACTCCCACCCCGAGCGCCGTGGGCCTCATCTCGGAGCCGCTGAGCAAGCCGAGCCGGCGGCACCCGGCGGTGGCGCGCATCGCCAACCCGCGCGCCACCAACGCGGCGCTGCTCTCGCCCGAGACCTCGCGCGTCGTCGTGTCGGCCCGGCCGCCGGTCGAGGACCTGTCCCCAGTCAAACGGCCAGCACCAGCACCAGCACCAGCGGTAGTCAACGGTGACCCTGCTGCCAAGCCGACGACAGCAACCACAACCGCCAACATCCTCGAGGAGGCGTGCGCGCACCTGATCGGGGTCGACCCGCGCATGCGGCCCCTCGTCGAGGCGCACCCCTGCCACATCTTCAGCCCCGAGGGGCTGGCGGAGCAGATCGACCCGTTCGAGAGCCTGTGCAGCGGCATCATCAGCCAGCAGGTGTCGGGCGCCGCCGCGCGCTCCATCAAGGCAAAGTTCGTCGCCCTGTTCTCTCCACCGTCTGGCGGCGCGGAAACCAACGGCAACGGGGACGGGGTCGCCGGAACCACCCGGGACGACGCCGCCACCGAGCCACGCCGCTTCCCGCAGCCCTCCCAGGTCGCCGCGGCCTCTTTGGAGCGCCTCCGCACAGCGGGCCTCTCGCAGCGCAAGGCCGAGTACGTGCACGGCCTAGCCGAGAAGTTCGTGTCGGGCGAGCTGTCGGCCGCCGCGCTGGCCGACGCGCCCTACGACGAGGTGATCGCGAAGCTGACGGCGGTGCGCGGGCTCGGGCTCTGGAGCGCCGAGATGTTTGCGTGCTTCGGGCTCAAGCGCATGGACGTCTTCAGCCTCGGCGACCTGGGCGTCCAGCGCGGCATGGCCGCCTTTGTCGGGCGCGACGTCGCCAAGCTGAAGGCCGCGGGCAAGGGGGGCAAGTGGAAGTACATGAACGAGGCCGACATGCGGGAGCTGTCGGACCGGTTCAAGCCGTACAGGAGCTTGTTCATGTGGTATATGTGGCGGGTTGAGGAGACGGATGTTAGCACCATGGAGTAGTTGGGCTCGCCGTATAAGGCGGCGTGTCGCCTCTTGGTGCAAATAGATCCTTTACGTCGTGCGAGCAGAAGAAGCAATGTCCGAATACCAGTCTAGACATCTATCCTGTCTTATACCTAGACACGGTCTCACCGCCCTCCTGTAATCTACCCCAGCGTGCCATATATGTGAAGACGGACAGCGTGTCTCCAGCCATAGCTCCTTTTTTTCGCAGACGGGGAGCGCCAGCACCTGCTGCTTCCGTCTACCCGCATGATTGTCGCACGAAGCCACGCCCGCGGCCCATCTCTGCTCTCACAGCCGGAACGGCTGCTCCGTTCTGGGAAGTCATGTTCTACAAGCGGGCGGCCGTGGTATCGGCCACGTGCATGGTTCCCGCCTCGCCGGCCACAGGCCGCGTGGGAATTGAGCGACCCCGTGGCTAGCCGAGCCGGGAGTAAAAAGTTTGCCTCCCAGTCATCGCCGACACACGGGTATCTTGTCTCGCCTGGAACAGCTCAGGGGCCGAGCGGGCGGCCGAGAGTCATCCCGTGGTGCAGCCAGCTCATCCAAAGCCAGAAGATATAGCAGAGGTGCACCAAGCTTCCAGCAGAGACTGGACTGTATAGTAGCTAGTAGCTATCTCTAGGGAGACAAGTTTGGAGATATGTGCATTAGTAGTGGCGAAAGTCTAGACAATAGTTATACCTACGTGCTTCCCGGCGCTGCATTTCACGGTCGTGGACGGTGCTCCAGTGTTCCGGCCCGAACCCAACGGGCCGATAAGCACTGGCGGGGAACACTAGCTCAGAGAGCCGGCAACCTATCATTCGGGACTACGCGTACAACCATCCGGCACCGGAGTCCCCAGCCACCTTTTCCTCCGCGCGGCCAATGGACGGACGGGGGGTTCGATAGCAGTGCTTGTCTCGTCGTGGAGGGGCCGACTGGGGAACGACAGGTGCAAAGCCACTTCACCTTGGTAGTTGCCAAGGGGAACCAGAAACACATGCCAACAAAGCCACGATCAAGTGTCTCAGCTGATCTCGAGCAGCCTTACTCATAATTGGCTCGATCTGGTGTTCATGAGCAAGTCGCAAAGCCAGCAGCCGGACAGACGGAATGGCCGGACCACAACAGCAGAATACCATATTTCTTGTCGGTATTTTCACCGCGTACGCAAAGGGCTAATTGGAGGTTCACAAGTCGATTAAAGAAATTCCATCCAGAATATGTTCAGAGAACAGGGGAAGAAGACATGGATAAAGGAAGAAAATGCCGGCGGTGCCGTTGTTTCGGGATCTGCGTGTTTGGGCTTGTCGGGATGATCTGCGGCAGCGGCGGAGAAAGCGGACAGGGCAGGGCAAGCGGGCAACTCCCCAGGATCAGTGTTTGGTGTGATGTCGCAGGTTGAGCCCACTGGATTCCGCGGTGTCCGTCTTGAATGTCCTCGTTGCCCTGCTGGCAATACAAAGTAAACAAACACGAGGTTGGAAATGAAAACATTTTTCTGTCTTGTCTGATACTTTGTGTTTGGTAAGGCAAGACTTTTTTTCTGCTCTGGCTTCGTATTATCCACTTGGGTTACCTGCGGACAGTCGCTTGCTCGGGAGAGCCGGCACGGTGGCGGCAAGCCGACGCGGCCTCCCGACATCGCCATGCTAGCGTCCGCCGTCGTCGTCATAGTCGCCCCTATCCCTGAAGGCTGGCCTGCAGCTAGACCGGATTGGCAGTGTCACGTTTTAGCGTCGGGCTGCTGGCAGGGAACGGCAAAAAACAACATGCACAAAAAGAAGAGTTAGCCGAGCGCACAAGGCCACCGCTCGGCTTCAGGGGGTACCGTCCCACTGGTGAGGGCGGACGATCTAGAATTGCAACGAGCGTGGCGTGCCAGCTCCCGCCGCACTCACACCCTCACAATTTTGTTTTTCGTTTTCCTTGTGCTGCTCGACACGGACGAGACAAGCAAGGCAAGACATGGCTTGGACGAGGTGGATTGGCAGTGGTCATCTTCTTAGCGTGGCGGAATTCAGACGGATCGACTCCTCCGCCGGCTAGAGGAATTGAGAAGGCAGGGGCAAGATAAGCCATGAAAGGGAGGCGATCTTGGAAGAACATGGATGAGAGACGACGGGCAGCGAGGCCAAGGAAGGAATCGAAACGTGTCGATACCGCCCGCAGATCCAAACTTGAATCCACGGCCGCCGGCGTTGCACTAAACTGGCGACTGGGCAGCCAACGCCCGTTGCAAACGGCGGTCGATTGAGGGCCGGCTTTGCACACCACGGAGGCTAGGGAAGAAAGATACGGATAAGGAGGCAAAAGAGACGAAAGAGAAGGATAACTCTTGGGTTGCGCTTCAAACCTTGGCGATGCGCGCGTCAGCGAGAACAGTCTGCTCTGGTTGGCTGCTCGGTTTCGGCACCATAGAATTCAAGACCCGGCTTGTCGAGTCCGCTCTCCCCAGTCGGCGTGCATGCAATTGATGTTGGAGGGTGGGTGGGCTTCGTATTCCCCGTCCACCGGCCCAGTCAAGCAGCACCGCCGGTGGGACCGTATTGTGCACAACTGGGAGTTGTCGTCGCCCATCGGCCGCAATGACGACGCTGTTTCCAGCTTGCTGAAAGATGGTCACAATTCGGGGAAGGCCGAGAAAAAGGTTCGGGTTGAGGCCGTCTTTCGTTTTTATCCTGATTTGCTGTGCCGTCCTCGCTGCTTTTATTGTCGCTGGTTGTGCTGCCTCTTTTTTTTTTTTTTTTTCTTTTTTTTCTTTTTTCTTGATTTGCATCAACAGGGTTTGCTGAAACAGAACAGACATTCAAACCAGTCGAGAGGGGCGTGCCGATCACAAGCCGGGGGAGTGCCGCTAGCTGAGCCGCTCGCTCTCCTGCAGCTCAGCGGGGATGGCTCCTCCCTTTTTGGGAAAGCACAGCTCTATCAATGAGCTTCCCAATCTCTCCCACAAGCACTGAATCCGTCGGGACGGACGGGAGGAGCAGGAGAGTCTCGATGGGGCTCCCATGTTTAGAACGTGTGGCTCGTGATGGAAGGAATCGGTGCACAATACGGTGTGCGCAGGCTTTCCCACTGCGGGCGCCGAGAAATTGTCGGCATGTGAGCGGAATTGATTGCAAGGAAATGTGCTCTTCGCGGAGGTCGCCTGCACTTGCACCGTCGCCGCAGCAGCCATGACAAACCGAACGATGAACATCCCCCTATTGCTTTGGTATTTTTAGAATTCAAGTTCCATGACAAAATAAAGACAGCGGGATCCAACTCCCATGGCCTGGTCTTGGCAATGTGCGTGACTGTGTAGGCCACAGGGCAGCGGTCACAAAAGTCGGTGTTAGCATTCTTTCGATTGACCGACGGGTTGCTAGGGAGCCCGGAGAGACAATCTCGCCAGCCAGGGAAACCCGCGATATTGGCCTGACAATAGGATCCACCTAAATTCAAAAAAAAAAAATCTAGACTGGATGGATCACGAAGAACGGTTGGGCCACGGCCATGGATGGCACAAGAAGTCCAGTGCACACACACCCCACGCACAATCAAGGCCTGGGTGGAACGGGAAAGGGAGGGATAAAAAGAATAAAAAAGAAAAAGAAAATAGGCGGCCCCCATCGGGTTTTCCTCAGTGCGCCACCTCACACAGGCAACGGACGTGTCCTTGTGCCAGTTCATCGATGGCGTAGCTTAGCGACGGCATTGGCAAGACCAAGTCGACTACAGGTGCGCCACCGCAGCCCGGCTGCCCAGCCCTGGAATCGTCGCCTTGGAACCGTCGCATGGTGCCGCCCTAGCACCATAGCACCACTTCCTTTTTTGGGGCCCCCCTGAGACTAACCGGCGACGCGGAGCCGAGTCAGGCGTCGGTTTGACAGCAGGTTTCGTTTGGTTTTGTGCCTGAAGGCGCTGCAAACCGGGTCGTCCACCTGCTGTCATCGATGACCCGTACGTTTGTTTTTGGACTTGGGGCCAGCGGGTGACTGACTGACTGGCGAACAGATGTCGAGAGGCATTGAACAGAGCAGCGCGGCCAAAATGTGTCATGGATGGTTCAATCCCTCCCCCGTTGGTGTAAACAAAACAAAGACCGCGGGCGGAGCGAGATGGCATTGGATGGACCCTGGGTCGATCCCCAGAAGTGCGTGCTGGGGCAACTTTCAGGGAGAGACCGAAAAAGGGAGCCCACTCGGAGAAGCCTATGAGGGGCCGGGAAGAGGGAGCGCCGCGTAGGCCTGCGAGGGTCAAGAAAAAAAAAAAGCATGCACGGCCGGAAGGCGACGGTTTCCACCAGCAACGGGAGGCAAAGTGACCGCTTGACGCATGCGAGTCGACTGTATTTTCATCTATGGACAGGCCCGAAATGACTGTGCAAAGTGCAAATAGATTTTGATGGGGCCTGCGCTGCACCCGCAATTCGCAGGGCAGTGCGCTGCCGCGCCATCTGCCAGAACTGTCACAATGATATTCACGAGCACTGGAAAGAAAGCAAAGCATGCTGCTGCAGCGTCAGGGCCAGACAGCGGCGGGAGCAACGGAACCCGCACGGTTGGCCTCGAACGGGTTGCGGCCAGAAGTGGAGGGCACCGCGCCGCACCGGCCAGGGGCAGGGGCAGGGGTCGGACGAGGGAGTGGGTGGGGTGGCCGTAACCGTAATGCAGCCATCGCCCACCCCTGGCACGTTGCTAGCGCAGCTTCTCTGCAAGTCGGTCGCCATCCAACTTTAACGCTCCCCTTTCGCATTTTCTTGGCCCTTGCCGAACTCCACGCGCCCTCTCAGTTCAATTTCCCTCTGTGTTTTTCCTTCCCGGACCATTTCTCCTGCTCGCTTTGCAAGCACAAGCCACCGCAGCCCTTTTCTTCATTACAAACCCCCATCGTTCGCCGGGCATTCTTCCCCCATTCCTTTTCTGCTTCTACGACATTCACTCGCTACTTACTTTAATCGTCCACCATTTTCTTTTTCCCGGAGGCTTCATCTAGTGAGGAGGATCGAGGGCATCGCTACCCGCCCGAACACGCTTCCTTCAACCGCATCCGAGTACTCGGTATCACCCCAGCATCGAGCGTAACGACTGGCTCTTGGAGTCTCAAAGAAGGTGAGCATTGGCAAGCTTGTGATGGTTCCATTGGCACCGCAGCGCCGAAAACATACTCGTCCACACCACATCCATTACACCTGCCTCTTTGCCTGTATTCGGCCGACCAGGGAACACGCTTCGACCAACGAGAGCAGTCTGAGAAGGCAGACGTGTCGGGCCGGTGGTGGAACAGCGGATTGGGAAGGCAGGATGGACTTATCGACGCGCACACGCCACCGCTTGCTGCTTGAAGTGACTGCGAGCGAAGGAGCCCCCCGAGTCTGGACCGGTCACCTTCCCAACCACTCGATCCTCGTCTCCACGTCACTTGTCCCTGCCGAGGAAAAACGCCTCGGCCTGGGTCCGCAACATAAGATCTGCTACTCCTCCACCGACCGACACTCGCCCTCTCCCGCAAGCACCACACCCACATTCATAATATCCCACCGCTTTTTTGGCCGTTTCTTGGTCAACATCCATCCCATTTGTAGACATACCACTGGCGTCTCACAATTCGCCGCAAACCACGATTCTGCTTGGTTGATTTCTGGCGACTGGCGCCGTATTTAATCACCACCCGACCTCAGCGCTGACATCCCTTGCCCTTCAGAAAGCAAACCGACACAATGATCGCCAAGGCCTTTGTGTCCGCCGTTGCGGCTGCGGCCGTCGTTTCCGGTAGGTTCTCTTGTCTCGTGATATCCTGACCGTCTCATGGCGTTGAGCTAACGCGAAGTCAACCCCGCGTTTTCAGCCCAGGGCGGCGGCAGCAGCTTCTGCAGCCAGGACACCATCCAGATCAACTCCAACGCGGATGCGTCTAACCTGCAGAACTGCCGGACGGTCAAGAACATCAACATCGGCAACCAGACCGACAGCTCCATCAAGATCTCGGGACCCACAACCATTGAGGGCGACCTGACGGTGCAGGGCAACAAGAATCTCCGCAGTCTCGAGAGTGACACCATCCAGACCATCAAGGGCAAGTTCACCCTGGCAAGCCTGGAGAAGCTCGACACCCTCAAGTTCGACCGCCTGGGCGATGTCGGCGAGATCGCATGGCAGACTCTGCCCCAGCTCGCCCAGCTCGGCTTCGGCACCGTTGGTGTCACCAAGGCCAAGAAGGTCGTCATCAGCGACACCTTCCTGGGGTCGCTCGATGGCCTTAACCTGGTCACCGTCGACTTCATGGACCTCAACAACAACGGTCGCCTGCTGAAGCACACGTCCAAGCTGGCCAACCTGACGACCCTGCTGAAGCTGCAGGCCAACGGCCGCAACGAGCTCCAGTGGGAGATGCCCGACCTGCTGTGGGCTGCCAACCTGACGATTGCCAACGTCTCGACCTTCACCATGCCCAAGGTCAAGGAGATCAACGGCTCGCTCCGTTTTGATACCAACAAGATCGTCACCTTTGACGCCCCCAACCTGACCAAGGCTGGTAGTGACATCTCCTTCGTCGGCAACGCCGCGCTGAGCAACATCTCGTTCCCTCAGCTCACTTCCGTTGGTGGCTCGCTCACCATCGCCAACAACACCGCTCTTGAGCGTCTGGACTCTCTCCCCAAGCTCCAGCAAGTCGGTGGTGCCGTCCGCCTTCGCGGCAACTTTAGCGAGTGAGTATCACCCACTTGTTCTTTTGATCTCTTTTCATTCGCTAACCAGTCTTGTCTCCCACAGCGTTGAGCTTCCCTCCCTGAACACTGCTCAGGGCGCGTTCGTCAAGGGTGTCTTTGACGTCCAGAGCACGACCGATATTAGCAAGTCCTGCGATGCGCTCAAGCCCCACGCGCGTACCGAGCAGGGTGGTGACAACAAGATCCAGGGCCCCTTCACCTGCGAGAGCAACAACGACAAGGCCAACGAGGACATCAACAACCCCAACGGCCGCGGCGGCTCCAGCAACAACAAGAACTCGGCCACCGGCATGACCATCAACATGGCTCTGCTTGGTCTGTCGCTCGTTGCCGGCGTCGCCTCGATGCTGTAATCCGTTGGGTCTGCATATTTGCTTTTTTGAATCGCCGCCACATCAATTGTTGTTCCTAGGAGGACTGGGATGAAACTTGCAAACTTGTGTCACAGGCTAGGAAACGGAGGCGTTCTCTTTTTCCATTTACGCTGATTCTTCTATGTTTCTCTTTCCCGGTCATCAGTCATTCAAGTGTTTTCATACTGCTCTGGACTTCGTTTGGTCATACGCACAACTCTCCTACCCCCGGTCATAGTGGAAGCTGCCACGGTCAGGATCCCACTACTAGACTTAATATCACCGCCGCCCCGAAGGGAACGAAAAAGTCTTCTAGCATCAGGTTCTTGTTCTCTCCCCTGTCTTTCTGGGATACACAAAAATGTGAATAGCACTTGGTCTCCTCGCTCTCATTCTCTTTTTTGTGCCGTCTCAATGGGTCGATCAGCTCGAGGTTTGTGAGATGATTTCGATAAGGGTTTGCTCGAGGGGTTTTGGAATTTATGCGCGACGAGAACCCTTGATGACTCTCCCCCTTTGTATTCCGCATATGTCATGTCGTCATGGTTCTTCGACCGCTCGGGCCTGAGCCCGCGCCCGGGAAACCTTTGTTGCTGGTCGTCCGAGCGCCTGAGAGGGGGAGGTGCAACTCACTCACCTGGGCGGGGTTAGCCGACGATGTTGTGAAGGCCGGGGCAGCGGTCAGGCTTGTGCTGGTTTGATGTCTCTCTGTTTAGCTTACCGTCTTGTAGTATGTATTTAGCCAATTCGATTCGCTTTGCGTTTTGCGTTGCCCTCACTTATGTTTGTGCGCTTCGCCTGGTGATAATGTTTGTGCCTCGTCAAGCCCCCTCCAACATGCGGATGCTATGGAAGGCGAAAACGTCGACTAGAGAGCGGACAGGCTAGGCGTTGACAAGAGTCAAGTGGTGGGTGGTGTGTACTAATGATATCTTGCACTCTTGACTGCGAGGGGAGAAGCGCCATGATCCCTTCGCTTGGCTGTCAAAATGCCAACTTGAGATTATCTACTGCCCACTGCTCATGTGTCTTTGAATCCACCTACCCACAGACCTACCTATCAATTGATGTGGGCGTAAGTTTTGAGTGCTGACGGAATATCAGTGTCTCTTGGCGGGCACTTGAAGGCGTTGATTGGACGGAGCAAAGGTAGTAAGGAGCGCCAAGATGCCTTGAAAATGCTATATGTAAAGCGTATACCTGCCTGTCCGGTGTTTTTTTTTTTTTTTTTTTTTTTTTCAAGCAGTGAGCACACTAGATTCACTGATAAACCCCTCCCTCGAACTTCTCGGCGTCGTAGAATGCGGGCACGATGGCGTTGCCGTTAAACACACGACCTTGGAGAGCGTTGACGGCCTGGGTTTGTTCATGGTTAGCCTTTTTCATAGCCAAGAGTGCATCTTGGAAAAAAAGGGGTTCAAGAGAAGACCACTCACACGAAGAGCCGAGACCTGATCCGTGAACTTGATAAACACCTCCTTGGTCTCGACGTGGATGTATACCCGCTCGAGGCGGCCGTACTGTGCGTCGGCGACAAGAAGCCATGTCAGCACCCAATACTCACCTTGACATGAGTACAAGGGTTCACGAGTATACAAGCACACATACCTTTTCTCCGCACTCCTCCCCAATCTCCTGCGACAGGCCCTTCTCGACCTCGGCGGCAACGTCGTCCATGCCCTCGAGCATGCCGCGCAGGACGACGACCTCGCTCATGCGACCAAACTTGCCCTCCTGGCCACCATCACCGCTAGCAGCAAGCTTCCCGCCGACGATGCGGCCCACGCCGGCCGGCTGGGCGAAGCCGCCGCCCTCGGCGTCGGGGAGGCGGCGGCGCTTCTCGAGCTTGACGGACAGGCCCTTGACGATGCCCTCGTTGCCCTCGGCGCCCAGCCCGCGGCCCTTCTCCCAACCCATCTTCTCCATCATGCGCGCCGCGAACCCGGACTGGCCGGGGCGGCAGGACCGCTGCTGCTGCTCGTCGCTGGCGCCGCCCGCGCCTAAGCCTGCACGGGGCTGCTCGTCGCCATCGTAATCACCAGCGTCTTGGTCCACGTCCATCTCGTCGCCCGGAGCTGCCGAGCCGTAGCGCACAGGGGCGCGGGATATGGTTGCGCTGGGCGTGCCCGCGGCAGAAGCGTTCGGGACAGGGGCTGCGAGTGCCGGGCTGACGGAACGGGGGGCCGCGGCGCCGCCGGTGGAGAGCGCCATGCGGCGGGCGTAGGCGTCCTCGCCCGTCGCGTCGTCCGGTGGCGATGGGGCCGACGGGGCCGCGGGCCGCGGGCTGCTCTGCTCCGCCTTCTGCGAGACGCTGCGCCGAGGCGGCGACGGCGGAGGCGGGGCGAAGGAGTATGATGGCGGCGGGGCAAACTGGTCTAGCGTGGTTTTGGAGTGTTTGTCAGCTTTTGTGGTGGTTTGGCGCACATGTCTTTTCTAGGGGAGAAGAGCAGGGGAAGGGGCTTCGGGGTGGGAAAGGCGGATGGATCACGCCACGCACTCGGAGGCTTCGCCACGGCGTCACCACCGCCCATCTCCTCGTCGGCATCGCTGCTGGCGGGACTGCTCCTCCCCCTCCTCTGCCTGCGGAGCCGGTGCGCGTTCAGCACGGCCTTCCACTCGCGAATCTCGGCGATGCGCTCGTCGCTGCGCAGGTACTCCTCAACGTTTGTGGGGCGGGACGGGTCGTAGAGATCGTCCCAGTTCGTCGGTTGGCCGCCACCGCCGTCACGGTTCTGTTTCTTCTTGGCCTTCCGGCCGCCGCGCTGCCGCTTGTCGCCCGTGCCGTACATGTACTCGTCCTCCTCAGTGGCCGCCCAGTCCGCCAGGCTACTCCGCGCCGGCGGCTCTGCTGCTGCTGCTGCTGCTGCTGCCGGCGTGCCCGGTCCGGCTGTTGACGGCGCATTCGGGTCTGGGGCTGCTGCCGGGGCCGCGGCCGGTTGTGCGCCGGGGGCGGTGGTGGTGGAGGAGGCGGCAGCTGTCGGCGCAACCTTGGGGAACACGACCGAGGTCTTTGGCTTCAGCTTTTGCGCGGGCTGTGGCCTTCGTATGGGCTGGAAGCGGAGGGCGGCTGTTGAAAGAAGGAGGCGCGGCGAAACACGGCCCGGCAGGGCGCATATGCAAGACAATGAATTAACATGACTGGATTCCCGGCGCGCGGTCCCGCCTTGCGCAGAAGATTTCTCTGGTTTTTTTTTTTTTTTTT
>JNVV01000008.1:180698-282109 GCA_000733355.1 Falciphora oryzae
TTTTTTTGCTTATTGTTTTTGGCATCTGAATATTGTTCTTCTCAAAATGTACCTGGATCCAACATGGGTTTCTTGACGACAGCATCGCCGCTGGCGCCTTTCTCGCCGGCCGGGCGCGACGCCGAGGCCGGGTCGGCGGCTTTGGGGTCGAGGAGGTTCGCGTAAAGCGACATTGCGGCGCCGCCGCCCGCGGGCACAGGCTTGGACGGGCCGGACATGACGGCGGGTGAGGCCAATTGGGCTGCTTCGGGTCGGTGTTATGGCTCTTGGGTTCGTGGGATTTTTATTCTGGTGGATGATGTAGTAAGTTGTCGTGGGACACGAACGGGAGCTTGGGCTGTGCCCCACTGTCGGAGTTGCCCGGCACAGCACATCACAGCTTGAGCTCTCCTCGTGCACTGATGCGTTCCACTATCACACGGGAGGTTCTAAGTGAGCATCGAGGAAAAAAAACAAGCATGCAGGACAAGACCGCCAGAAAATTCTCTTGATCTCGGTTTGGCTCTTTGAAACAGGCCAAGTATGCAATTCACCATGTCATCAAAAGGGCGCGCCTAGGTCCAAGTCGGAACTGTGGGCGGCCGATGGTGCCGAGCCGACACGAGATGTCGTGTGTGCAGCAAAGCAGTTCCCGCTCAGGGTCCACCCCCGCCTCCCCGCTGCCTTTTGATGGAAACTACCAGCAGCGGCAGATCGAAAGAGCCCCGTGCCCGTATGTACTGTACACGTACCTGTTTCCATAGGATTTACACACATTTAAAGCCAAGCAGCCTCGATTTCCTCAAACTTGCAGCCAGTTCCAAATGTCCCTGCGCCTAGCTTCCCTCCTCAGCCGCATCCCCTCCTCAACAACCACAGCCTCGGCCCATCGAGCCAGCACCACAGCTACTGCGCGTTTACACCACCCCCTGAACCACAAGCTTCCCACTGCACGCTACTCCACCATGTCTGCCCCTCGCAAGTTCGAATGGCTCGTCGTCGTCCCCGACGTTCCCGGGACGCTGGCCAAGAGGATGGAGGTTCGCGCGTAAGCACTTCTCCATATCCTCCTTTTCTTTCTTCTTGTCCTACGTCCTTAGTATCTTTGCAGCTTGGCTAGGTAGACAGTTTTGGACATAGAGGAACTCCCGTGCCCTGACTAATAGTTTGCATCGGCGCACCATTACAGAACCCATTTTGCAAACCTGAAGCGCTTCGACACGACTGGCAACCTGAAGATGGGAGGTATGCTTTCATCTTCTCCCCTATCCAGCCCCCTTCACTACATACCTAAATGGCAACAGTGTAACTTGACTCTTACCGACATCTACAGGCGCTCTCCTTGAGGAGATTCCCGCCGATGACGAGCCCTCCAGCCTCAAGATCAACGGCAGCACGCTCGTCGTCGATGCCGCTTCCAAGGAGGAGATCATGGAGCTCCTCAAGGGTGACATTTACGCTCAAGAGGGCGTCTGGGACTTGGAGAAGGTGGGTGAACCGCATACTCATATTGAATGCCTGCTTTTCCACCAAGCTACATGGTGACTGACGACCCTGTCTCCCCTGCCTCATGGCGCACAGGTCCAGATGTGGCCCTTCAAGTGTGCTATCCGCAATCCCATTGACTAGACAGGTCCTGGATTTGCGTAGACGCCAATACAAGGGGTTCCATTCTCTGGCTTGATGGTTTAGCATGGATACACGCGTTAGGCTGTGCTGCTTGATTCCGGACTTATCTCGCTGGTTGACAAGTGCTTGGGACTCCATACCTTCCGAATCCCTCCCTCCCAATCTTGTACTGGGCTGCATGTTCCTCCCGTGACTGGACGGTGGCTGATACTCGCTAGAATAATACAATGCGGACAAAGGACCGAGACCTTGGCCCCTGTCAGCCTTAGACTCCAAACAACGCAATCTCCTGTGCACCAAGATCAATGTGAGTAATACAGGCGACGCCGCGTCTCTGCATGGCAGACTCTATTGCGAGCTCAAGCCGTGCTCGAGTGTGTGTGGGCCGAGATTTCACTCGGTAGCTTTCTCCTCAGCTGAGTCCTTGTCGGCTTTAGCGTCATCGCTGGATGCGCTGCTGTTGAGTGAGAGATTCTGGAGCCCCTGGTCATCGGGCTTGACTCCGTTTTGGCGCCTCGCTTCCTCCTCCTCTGCCTTGAGCTCAGCCTCGACCCTTAGGTTGTAGTTCAAATCGTAGCACTCAGCTAGAAGTTCGCTGAGCGCGCCTTGGCCCTCGGGGACGTCGTTGCCATGCATGAACTTGCCATCCACCCTCATGTTATCAATCATGTTGAGCTGAAAAGATATGCAAATTAGCAAGCGCACATCCCTAGCAACGCATCAACACCATGCACTGGCCATATTCCGCTGATGTGGTGGGACGAACCTTCATGCTGTACGGGTACAGCTCTCGGACGGAATTAACGCCCCCAGACTTCTTAACTTCGACGAGGATCTTCTTCAGGGTCTGCAGCTGTTTGTAGACAGGTATGAGCGCCTCGGAGACTGGCTCGGACATTGTCATCAACGAGTATATCAGTCCGTAACTACGCCTGATGAGGTAAAGCAGGGTCTTGAGAAATGCAATGTCCAAGTCAGCATTCGGTTTTGGCCAAGGGCTGAGCAGCCACGCTACTTACACGCTGGACGTAGAGGTTGGCAGGCCTGCCCTCGTCGTCGATGAAGTTACCGTCGACCCGCTTCTCGTCGATCTTGTCTAGTGTGCGTTGGTAGTCGTAGAGGTCCGTCTCCCGGAGCGACCACGCCTGTGTCAAGGAGAGACTATCCAACTTGTTACGAATTCCCACCAGCACATCGTAGATGTCTCTGAACCCATCGGGGATGGCCCCTTTCCTGTAGTCACTGTGTAAGTGGGAGTTATGCCGAAGGAGGGAGGTCATATGGAACAAGAAGCAAACATACTCCTCAAGGACAATCTCGGTCCAGACAAGACAACGATTCAAGAGGTCAGAGACATCGTCACTGCACCTCAGAGGGGAGCCGTCGTCGGCCAAGAACTGTCCATCCACACGCTTCGCGTCGATTTCCTTAAGCTCTGACTGAAGCTTTGAGACTTCCGACAAAGAGAACTGGAAAAGGACCAAATTTTGTGTAAGCAGGCTGCAGTATGTGCATGTCGGGGGTGGGAGACGTGCCTTAGACCTAGTGTTGGCTAGTGACAGCGAGCGCAATATCGAGACGAGCCTCTCGTGAATTGCAGGCAGGGGTCCGTCAAGACCTTCCAGCCGCTTCTTCAGGTTCTCGAGTGAGGACTGGCACAGCTCAACCCGGTGCGAGAGTAGCTCGACCAGATACGGGGAGTGCCGTGAGGTCGCGCCCTTGATAGTGATGTCGATCTTCTGCAGCCTCTCGGCCATGCTCTGAAGGTCTTTAGCTGAGAAGAGCTCTGCCTCTGCCAGGTGATCCAGCAGCCGCTTGATGGTCGACGTGAGCGCGTAGGCAGCAGGGGCTTCGCTAGTTTTCCCGATAGTCATGAACAGGAGCGAGATGAGTTGCAGACAGCTCTCAAGCACCTTGTCCACTGGAATCAGTAGAAGCAGCAATTAGCTCGGCTGCGACCAGCAAGTCATGTGGAGCGTTGGGTATGTAACGCCAACACTGAAGGGAAGAAAGGGAGAAACAGAGAGCGTGATGGGGTAGTCAGGGACATACACTGCGTCTCGCCCTTGTTATCTCCTGTGCGAACCTCGTTCAATAGCCGTATTTGCTCGATGACCTGATCATAGAGCTTCAGGACGTCCGGACCGCGGATGTAGTGTGCCCGGTCCTGCTTGAGCAGGAGCAGCTGGTCTCGGATCGCCACCAGCTTCTCTAGGATTTCCTTCTCCCGAGCGCCCTTGGGGACCGGAAGAGCGGGCGTATCCATGCTGGGCTGCTGTGTGATAAGAGCCAGCTACGCTTCGCCGAGTTTGATGTAAGCGAGAGCGAGATGGTAAGTAGGCGGGCGGTATGTGTGTGGCAAAGTATACGTGGTAGTATAAGGGCAAGCCCGTTGCGGTGATGGCTGCGGGTGTTTGCCCCAGGGGTGTCAGAGATGGTGGTATTGCAGTCGAGGGCTGCTTATCAGACAAGAGCCTCAGTCCAGGATGACCAAGGAATGCGACTATGATGAGTCAGGCGCCATGAGAGCTGCCAATGGCATGCAAGTGTGGGACGCCGATGTGAAGCCTGCACAGCCCGGGCCGGACTGAAGTGCGCCTCTGAGCTACTCGGAGCGAAGCCGCAATGAGGCCAGGCCAAGTGGGGAGACGCGGACCAGCACGCCCGACTGTGGTGGGCTGGGACGACGCCTACTGAAAGCACGGCACACTGGCACAGCTGCTGCTGCCAAACGTCGCCGTGGCCGCGGATGCTAAGGCAAATAGAGGCGCAGCTTGCCTTGTGACGATATCGTAGCGTGATATGGTGGAGAAAAAGAATCGCCTGGATTGGTGTCTGGTGTTGATTCGAGAAGGGAGTAACTGGGGGGCTTCAGGCCACTGCAGCTGGAACGTCGTGCAACCTGCAAGAAAGCGGGGTAGGCCTGCTGGTGGGGCTGCCATTACTTGCAGAGGTGCAGGTAACTTCCCGGCCGAGACCTGTGACCGGACCTCCTGCTACATCTTTCCAAGGTTGTGGTCTCGTGTATGCTGCTCAGCTGCTGCTCCCATGTTTGATGCTACTGCCGCTACCTACGACCAGACTGCTGCTGCTGGGTCCACGCTCTTTCTCTAGACTAGTGTCTACTCCTGCTCAACCGCTGCCTGCTGGGCTTGTATTTGTTTCCGGTTGCGCAGCAATACGGCATCGGCCCCTCGGTTGACCAACACCCAGCGCGGAGAAAGGAGCCCCACCCGATAGGTAAACAGGGCAGGGGATCTGCACGGACAAGTGGTCCGCTATCTCTATCCGAGTATGAGACAAAGACGTAGGAATGAGGGAGGAGAGGTGCAGAGAAAACGTCATGGTGTGCGTGTGAAAGCCCATCGAGGCACGTTCCCCAAATAGAACCTTGCAGTCTCATGGATGCATGTCCCGAACGTGACTGGGTTAGTTGGACACAGGAAAGGGCACAGGAAGGTGTACGGGAAAGAAAAACACGGAAAGAAATGTAGGACAAAAAAAGAACGATACAGGAATACAGAAGATACCTACAGGAAAGGATACAGGAAGGAGTCGGAACTGCAGGGGCAAGGCACGGGCTGCGCTTCCGTCGAGCCGTCAGGATTCGCGCTCCGTCCTCGGGATGACTGCACGAGCCAGACGGTTTCCTTGCCGGAGAGCTCGGAAAATCAGTTTCACCTCTTTCCCGGCCACTTTGCGGTGGGGCAGTGACGCCGTTGATGACTGGACGCCGCGGTGGATACACCTGAGTGGAGTCACACCAGGGCGATTGGGGCTTCCCACCTTACACACAAAATAATCCCGAATAATTTAGCGACGGCCTCCTTCTTGAACTTTGGTATTTTCCCCATCGTTCTTCTCGACAACCCTCCAGCAATCCCCTTTGCGAACCAACACACGCACATTCTTCACGATGTCTACCGCTGAGCTGGCTACGTCGTACGCGGCGCTTATCCTTGCCGACGACGGCATTGAGATCACGGTAAGCGACGGAGAAGACAGCCCACCCCCACCATCTTGGGAGCGCACGACGATATTTGGATTCGGGACGGAGGGGGAGAGGGACGGGCCTCGCCCAACGGGATATGCGCTGACGTTTGGCTCTTTTCTCGCCGCGAATCTAGGCCGACAAGATCTCGACCATTATCAAGGCCGCCAACGTCGCCGATGTCGAGCCCATCTGGGCCCAGCTGTTCGCCAAGGTACGATTTTCCGGAACGAAACCGATGGACGTGGAGCGCATGGCCAGAATTCGCGGAGCCCTGGGGCACGAAGCGCAATGGTCGCCGGGCGGTTGCTGACGGGAGGAATTTCTGCTTCGAAACAGGCGCTCGAGGGCAAGGACGTGAAGGACCTGCTCTCCAACGTCGGCTCGGGTGGCGGTGCCGCCCCCGCCGCCGGTGGTGCCGCCGCTGCCGGTGGCGCTGCCGCCGAGGAGGCCAAGGAGGAGGAGAAGGAGGAGGGTAAGTCTCCCCGAGCCACCACCTGCTGCGGGCGCGCGTTCGCAGCAGAGTGCTATGACCCCCCTATCCCCCTGTCCGGCTGCGGAACTGTGGCTGACCTTGAGCGATTTGCGCACCCCGTTCTACAGAGAAGGAGGAGTCCGACGAGGACATGGGCTTCGGTCTCTTCGACTAAACGACTTTTGCGACCGGCTTCTCTTTCCCTTTTGTACTTCACTCAAAACCTGCATGGGCAACGGCGACTGGAAGGGATCTCTTTTTTCACACACTTTGCGGGTTACTGCGATGATGATGATGGCGGCGGCGGCAACGACCGCCGAGGCGTCGTCGGCCGCCTGGTTTCGTCGGTTACGGGGTGGGTCGGTCTTAGCTGGCTGCTCCGCGGACGGAGCGGCCCTTTTTCATGGTATAATGTGAAAGGCGTGCGCGCTCTCTTGGGAACTTCACATCTACGGATCGGTTCTGGGCGTCTGAGACCAAAATGGGATGTGACTAGCAAGGCTTTTGCCTGCTCACGATGATGAATAGCAGATCACGTACTGGGTGACGTTGCCGGGCCCGTCATGCCTACTGGTGAACTCGAATGCTTTTTATTCGCTCTAGAGCTGTCGTCTAGGTCATTCTCCGTGACTTAGTGCTATATTCAAGAGCTCAGCGGTGCTGGCGGCCTTGCCATTTGCGTATCAGAGTCTCAACTGGCTGCTGATGGATGCCGTCACAGCACAACGCATTTTGGAGCACGCCCTAGCGGCCTCTCCCCCCTGCGCAAGATCTCTCCCGGCCGTTGCTCCGCTCCTTACTTCACGATCAGCACGGCGCTGGGGACTAGGCCAGCCTCGCGCAGGGTCTTGCTGAAGTCCATATCTCCTTCAAAGACCTTGCGGGGGAAGGTGAGGGTGAAGCTGGAGGCGAGTGGGACGCCGTCGTCGGCCTGCAGCGCCTGCGCCACCTCGAACAGCGTCGTCTCGGCCGAAAACGTCTTTTGCACGTTGCCGCCCGCGGGTAGTTGGAGCCGCAGCCTGGCCTCGGTGTGGTTGACGGCCCTTGGTGCCGCCGCGGGGGCGGCCGCCGGAACAGCGGCGGCTGCCGAGGACGCGCCATCCCTGGCGGCCTTGGCCTCGTCGGCCTTGCGCTTCCGCTCGGCCTTGTCAGCCTCGATCTTGGCCTTGATGCGGCGCTTGGCCTCGATGTCATCCAGCTTCTCCTGCCGCTTCTTGGCCGCCTCCTTGATCTGCTCCTTCTTCTTGAGCTCCTCCCTTAGATCCTGGGTCTCTCTGGTGGCCTTTTGCCGGATTTGCTGCAGGGTTTCGGGTCTCGTTAGATATAAAATGGAAACATCACCAAGCCAACCCCGCACTTACCTCGTTCCGCTTGGCATCTTCCTTGTCCTTCTCACTTTGGACGGCCTTCTTGGCTTTGAGCTGCTCCCTCAGCTCTGCGAGGCGTTCCTTCTTTTGCTCCTCAGTCAGGGCGGCGATGGCCTCGGTGGACTCGGAAAAGTCAGTGTGGCCACTGGTCAGGAATGTTAGTGGCCAAAGGAGACTTGAGATGGGGAAAGTGACTGGGCTGGACTCACGACTTGGTGGCATGAAAGGTGGCTGTGTCGCTGTTGCGGAACTTCTTGCCGCACTCGTTGCACACGAGCGACTGCGCACTCTCGCCCTCATCGACCGAGGCAATCTCGGGACCGCCGGCCTCGTCCTCATCCTCATCAGCGGCCGCGGCAGAGGTGGCGGCCTGGAGCTCCTCTAGTGGCTTGTCCTGGTTTGCTTCCAGCCACTCAAGGGCGCCCTGGACTGTTGTTTGTAAAGAGGGGCAAGTCGGCGTCAAAACGTGTAAGCCATGCCGCATCGATGTAAACGAGGAGGGTTGGCTGGGGGCCTCTGGGAATGCATCGACCTACGTCCTCCTGTCTTTTTCACGGCGAGCTCGGCACGTGACTGGTCGAAGCCCATCTCGAGCAACAGGTTGAGGTCCGACTGCGCCATGTTGGGCGATGGATGCGGGGCTGGTGGTGTTTAGGATGGCGACAGCAAACGTGCTTATTTTTTTTTGGCCTCGTTCGGTCCCCTCGGCTTGGCTCCGCCTGCCAAACGAGTGAAATGGTGGGTTTAGTGGTGCCAGCAGCAGCAGCAGCCGGAGACGAGCATGCGTTTTTGTCGGTATCGTTCGTTGGAGGCTGAGGTATGGTGGGTGCGGTGCCTGGATCCCCGTTTGCCTTGCCGACCTATGGATTTTGGGATGGCCCGGCTAGGGGGACGTCATCCGTTTTGCTGCTGATGCACACAGGGAACCTCTAGGATCGCCGTGGTAGGTGGTACGTACCCCCGCCTGCCGGTTTGCTCCGTCCTGCGTGGTCTGTCTGTATGCGGGGCTCCGTAACCTAAGTGGATGGACGGGGATCACTGCGCGGTGGGAGTGCCCTAACGTAGGCTCTCTGGACCCGAACGGCTCGTGGAGATGGAGCCCAGCCGCAGCCTGAGTATCGTTGATGCGTTTCGTGTGTCCCAGCCTGGCGACCACACGCTGCGCTCCAGCTGTTGTCTGGACCCTGGGAGCCAGCGAGTCGAACGTGCGTGCACACGCTTGGTGGATATTTGTCCGCTAAGGTATTCTACAGTCTGCGCCTTGACTTGGCCGCGTTGGGTATCTTCTCTCTACGGCTAGGTAGCCTCGCTCAGGTTCCCAGAATGAGCGGGTGCTTTGCATCCACTCAAAGCTCAGCGCTCGGCATGTCGGGTCTTTGGGCGAGCTGCGTCGTGTCCGGCTCGTGACCGCCGCCTTGCTCGAGGCGGCACCAAGGAGTGGACGGACGGGGACGAGCTTCCCAATTGGCCGGGCCCAGCGTTGCCGTTTTTAGCACGCAGGAGGTGCTGCACAGTGGTGCCAGGCTCCACGCCCCGCACAGGCCACCGAGTCTCGCAGCCCAGCAGTGCCCAGGTACCTCGGGCGGACTCCAGGCTCCATTGGAAAACGTGCAAGACCCCCATGTGGATCATTCTCTGTCGGCCCTGCTCGTTTACCATGTGTTATGTCATCCCTGGCAACCCTCTCTCTGTTGGCCACGAGCACATCAACCACGCAACAACGCTTGCTTGCCCAAGAGGGAAACGCAGTCCTTTGACCATCCACTGCCCAAGCCGAGTATAACTTCTTCTGCAGCTTCCGCTATCCCTTGCATTTATCCTGGTCTCCTTTTCGTCCCTCCCTCGCTCCGCTGGTCGCGCCGCCTTTTCCCTGTCGCTCGCCCGTCCGACCTGATTTCGAATCGACCACGTCAACGCTGCTGAGCTCGCCACACTGCGACCACGCCCCGATCGTCGAACGCGATACCACGACCACCACCCATTGTCCCGATTCCGCTCGAACACAGTCACCATGTCTGTCGAGCTTGATCCCTCGGAGCTCGGTTTCCAGCGTATGTCGTCCTGCTGGCAATGCGCTTCTGCGTCGCAACCGCGATCCGCCCTCTCTAACTTGTTTGCTCGTCCATAGGGCCCTTCACCTCCGAGGTCGCCCAGATCCTCCGGATCCGGAACCCCAACAGCCTCCCTGTCGCTTTCAAGGTATGCAATGCCACCCAAGTCTGCCGCATTTCAACAACGACTTTACGTTTCTGTGGGCTGACCACTCTTTTCTGCATAGGTTAAAACCACGGCGCCGAAGCAGTACGCACGACCCCACACACACCCCGACGATTCGAACACCTGTGCGAGTGATCTGAAATCCGATCGACTGACTGACGTTTTGTCCCCTCTAGATACTGCGTCCGCCCCAACTCCGGCCGGATCGAGCCGGATCAGGAGGTCCAAGTCCAAGGTGGGTTGCCCCTTCGGAGCCCCGATGCTACCGCTCCGTGACGCCTTGCAATTGATCGAGAGCTAACCCTCGGCCTTCCACGACGAACAGTCCTCCTTCAGGCTATGAAGGTGGACCCTCCGGCGGATGCCAAGTGCCGCGACAAGTTCCTGGTTCAGGCCGTCCAGATCAGCAGTGACAAGGCCTTCACAAGTGTTTCGGAGATCGTAAGTCCCCCAGCCACGCCTTCTCCCGGGCTAACGACTAGACTCTCCCCTTTCCCGTTTCTTAGCTGACAGTTACTGTAGTGGGACGCCGCCCCGAAGAACGCGATCCAGGAGAGGAAAATCCGGGTCTCTTTCCTGCCCGCCGATAATGGCTCGACTGGAGTAGCTACCACCCCGGCTAGGAGCAAGTCTCCTGGTAGCGGAGTAAGTTCCTGCCCCCTGGCCCCCTGGGGTCGGCCGGATATTGATAATTCTCACTTTGGTTTTCGCTCTGCTAACCTTGATTCGCAGGGCGACGCCACGCCTGATGTTGCTCCCCCGTCCTACTCATCCCCTGCCGCTCACCCGCCTGCGTCGAGGCAGTCTCTGCAACCCGAGCCGAGCCCATCCGCCGACAAGAGGAAGACCCTTTATCACGAGTCCCCTCTCTCGGCTGCCGCCGCGGACGCCACTTCTGCCCTGAACGCGGCCGCGGCCCAGGTGTCAAATGCCAAGCCCGTCGAGCAGGTCAAGGAGAAGGTGGCCGAGGCTAAGAGCGCGGTTGCTGCCAAGGTCGAAGACAGTGGACTTAAGCAGCGCAAGGTTTCATCGGCCGTCAAGAGCGCCCCGTCCGCGCCGGCGCCCGTCACACAGATTCATCCGGCGGCCCACCAAGAGACCATCCAGGGCGTGCCTGTTCACATCGTGGCCGCCCTATGCCTGCTGAGTTTCCTGTTGGCCTACTTCTTCTTCTAGGCCCAGAAGGAGCTTGTCCGAGCTGATGGTTCTGCCATCGTCCATCGAGAGCAACAACACAGGTGACACTCAGTCGCCTCGGCCTCGACATTCCGTTTCCTACTGATTTCCAAGCCTTACACACCCTGGGCGATACCCTAACCCTCCCTTGATTTTCATTTCCTTTGTCGCATGCTGGTAACGAAACAAGCTCGCTTGGATGGGACCGCTCCTGTTTTATGCTTGCCAGCGTCGAGGTCGCGAAGCCGAGGCCCTGAAGAGAGCCGGGGCAGAAGTGGTATAATACCAATAGACCTGCACGCCCCGCGCCCTAACCATGCCTGCAACAGCCATGCAATTGGGGATCCAAGGCGGGGAGGAGGATGGGGAGGAAGCGGAGGATACGAAGGGAGCGGGATGGCAGGGGGAGTTTTTTTCAGCATCTTGTCCTTGGCCTTTCCCTCTTTCCCCCATTGTTTTCATCACGAACACCTGCGCAGTGGTGTCGAGGATTATGGGGAATAACTGTACTTTACGCTGTATTTTCGAAGCGGCAACTCGTTTCATTCGTAATCCGTCGCGCGTCAACATGTTCTATGTTTTACTCTTGGGTTTTTCAGAGCCCCATCTCGTGAATACGTCTGGTGCTCATCCATGTTTCCTTGTAGTGTGCCTTTCTCTCGAACCAGGAACTGGAGCTGGTGAGCGGTTCGCAATATGACTGAGCCATAGGGCTCTGTCTTAACAATTCCTCACTCGGTATAAGTAAACACGTGCTTTTGTATTCTACTTTGCCTCCCTGTCTATGCCTAATATTATTATGCTTAATCCCGCTGATCTTATAGGACGGGGGAGCGAGCTACGGAGGGACCCAGTCCGGTCGCCGTGCCGTCCCCAAGACGCGCCCCACCTTCTATTGATTTCCCTCTTGAATTAGATTAGAGAGGGTCCCACATTCACGACTGCAGCTCATCCTCCTTCCAGTCGGCCACGGCGGCGACCTTGCCCTTTTGCCCGGCGGCGCCGACGAGGCGGCCGCCGTCCTTGCGCTTGACGCGGCAGCGCATGCCGATGGAGTCGTCCCAGATGAAGCGCCAGATGGCGTAGGTCCAGCTCCGGTGGCGGGGGAGGTCGTCGTAGAACTCGGACGCGATGCGGTTGAGCTTGTGCAGGCGGGTCCAGGGCACGGCGGGGAAGTCGTGGTGCTCGTTGTGGAGCCCCACGTTGTAGGTCAGGAAGTTGAGCGGGCCGTAGTAGCTGAAGGTCTCGGGCACGGGGATGGCGCGGTCCGGGTCGCGCGCCTCGGGCGCGACCGTCTCGTACACGTAGTGCTCGGCGATGAAGTGGCCGGCCAGCGGGTGCAGGGAGCCAGCCAGGTGGGAGGACAGGAGGAGGTACAGGAGGGGGTTCCACGAGCTTGTGAAGGTGACGAGGGCGTAGTCGAAGGACAGCTGGACGAGCAGGTTGAGTAGGGTGATGCCCGTGAAGGGGACGCGGAAGATGAACATGGGCCGCAGGGCGTAGAAGAAGATCTGGAAGGTGCAGAAGAAGGCCTTGCCGAGGATGGAGTCGAGGAAGACGGCCTCGAGGGCGGTCGGCAGGTCCGTGTCGAGGCCGTCGACGCCGAGGGACTTGTGGTGGGTCAGGTGGTATGGCTGTGGGGGGCGGCTTTGTTAGTATCATAACTTGAACACTCCTGGTGACCTCCTGCATCGGAACCCGCGCCGAGGGGGTGTTCGGGCAAGGACTAAAAACATACCCTAAAGGAAGCGCTGTAGGGGACGCCGATGGGCAGGTTCGCAAAGATGGCGAGCAGGCGGTTCGCCATCGGGGAGCGGAAGGCCAGGTTGTGCGAGATCTCGTGGATGGCCAGGAACAGGTTCTGGTTGGCCGTGGCGCCGAAGACGTAGGCGACGGCCCAGAACTTGAGCGACCAGAACTCAGCGTCGCGCAGGTACAGGGCCAGGAAGACCTGCAGCGCTACGACGCCTGCGACCACGTACTTGGTCAGCGGCTCGGGCCCACACAGCTTGGTGACCTCGGGGTGCGCCTTGATGATGGCCAGGCGGCGCGTCCGGTGCGGCTCCTCGGTGTAGGTCCAGAAGAAGTCCTTGTACTCGGCCTGCGACTCGACCGGGTCCGCCTGCTGCTTGTCGGCGGCCGGTTTGGCGCCGCCGCCGGCCTTCTTCCGCTTGGACGCGGCCGGGGCCGCCGTCACGGTCACGGCGGAGGGGGCCATGTTTGGGGGTCTGTGGTGGTCCTGGTTTTTGTGGGCGCAACAAGAAAAAAAAGGAGGCGCAAGGGCAAAGGAGGATTCACCGGCCCAAACTGGTGAGGCAGTCTGGCGGTTCAAATAACAATTCCTTTGCTAAAAGGCGCCCTCATCTGAGAAAGGAAGCACCGAGAAAAAGAAGAGGAGCAGGGCAGGGCGGGAAATATGCACCCAAAGAAAAAACGTGAAGGCGTAAAATGTTGGCGGAGGGCGACTCGTCTCCCGTCCCTTGGCGCAGGCGATTAATTGACCCGTTTCCAAATTCTATCAGTCGATCCCCAGCTGTTTGTCGGGCGGTGAGCCGACTGTTTTAGCGGGGAAGATCCTCCCGTGCCACCAGCCGAGCTTTCTGGTTGGCTGCCCCTTTTCGGGGTCTCAGGGGCTCGGGTGGGATTTCAACATGGAGATTTCCCCGTGTCGCTCAAAAATCCATTGGGGAGGGGTCACGCCACGGGTCTGGCCCGACCAGGTTGTTTCTGGGGTGGCATTGGGTAGTTGCTGGAAATTTTGTCGTGTCTGCAGCGTGTTCTCGCGATCAATTACTATCATGACACTCCCGAATGTTCGTCACTCCTCAGTGCGGCCTGCAAAGTCGCCAATGGCCGACCCCAGGCCTTGTTGTGTTACTCATTTAACAGCGATGATCGACTGTCCAAAAGATGATACTCGATTTTTCCGTGATATCCTAAATACGCCTTTCTCTTCTGAGTCTCCCGGCCCAGCCAGCGCTTTTGAAGCATAGTCACCGTCACTGCCCGGCATATCCCTTATGAGGAATCTAGCATGGCCCTAACAACCGAGTACAACCCGAGCACCTGGTCCCTCGAATAGGCTCGTTGCTTATCCGTACCTCGCGACAGGCACGGGGGGCTTGTTCTCGAGGATGTGATCGATCTCCTCCATGACATCGGGAGTGAGCTTCTCGAGAACATCGAGGGCCTTGATGTTCTCATAGACCTGCGCGGGGGAACTCGAGCCGGTGATGGCGGAGCTGACGTTGGGGTTCTTGAGCACCCACGCGAGGGCCAGGGCGCTCTGCTTGACGCCCATCCTCTCGGCGATGGGCGCGAGCCTGTTTGCCCTCTCGATCTGGTCCTCCCACACCTCCCGGCCGGTGCGCTTCCAGTAGCCGGCGATGAACTCGACCTGCTGCTGGGCGAAGCGCGAGTCCTCGGGGATGCCGTCCTTGTACTTGCCCGACAGGATCCCCTGCTTGAGCGGCGAGAAGACGGTCAGGCCGAGCCCGAGCTCGCGGTACAGGTGCGCAAACTCCTGCTCCACCTTGACGCGCTCCATCATGTTGTAGCACGGCTGCTCCATGAGCGGGCCGATCAGCCCGAGCCGGTCGGCCACGCGCCACGCCTGCGCGATCTCGTCGGCGTTCCACTCCGACGTGCCCCAGTACAGCGCCTTGCCCTGGTCGATCATGTGGTTGAATGCCCGGACCGTCTCCTCCATCGGCGTCTGCCGGTCCGGCCGGTGCGCGTACAGCAGGTCGACGTACTTGAGCTGCAGCCGCTCCAGGGACGCCTCGGTGCCCTCGATGATGTGCTTGCGCGACAGGCCCACGTTGTTGGCCCGGTTGTCGCCGTTGTGCGAGCCCCAGTAGATCTAACACAGGGCGGAAGTCCAAGTCAGCAACACGGACGGTCCCCTAGGCCACTCGAAGGTCATGTCGGCCATTGCGAGTCGGGGACAAGGCTCACCTTGGTGGATATGACGAGGTCGTTGCGCTTCCAGCCGTACTTCTTGATGGCCTCGCCCATGACAATCTCGGACTCGCCGGCAGCGTAGGTTTCGGCGCAGTCGAAGAAGTTGACTCCGCAATCATAGGCGGCCTTCATGCACGCAAAGGTGCCCTCTGTTCCTCGGCCATCGCGGAGGCCGCGAGCCTGTCAGTCGTTGTCTCGAGGGGGCCCTTTGGCCGCTGGGCTTCGGGCGGGGAAGAGGAAGGTGGTGGGGTATGTGATTCGCACCTCGGTCGACATGGCCGCCGTACGTCAGCCAGCCGCCGAGCGAGATGGCCGAGACCTTGAGACCGGAACGGCCCAGGAAACGGTACTCCATTTTGGGGAGACCCTCGGGCTTCTCCATGGTGGCGGCTGTGGTGCTGGTATATCTTGGAACGAGGTTCGGAGGGGAAGCGTCTTGGCGAGTGAGGCCGGAGGCAGCTCAGCAGTCAAGAGTCAGATGTGGGTATTTTCTCACGATTCGGCCGCCTGCACCTAGTCTGATGAGTTGAGCAGGATATGGAGAGCCCGGGAGCTTCGTGAAAGTTGGGGATCTCGCGGGATTTTAAGAGCGGGCTTGCAGGCGTCCGAAGCTCCATCCCAGCTGCAGCTTTCCTCGGACTGCAACGCTCCCGTTCCCGCCATCCGGGCGATGTACGTAGTGCCGACATCATACTGTGCCCCTGCCCAACATGGATGCAGGTTGCTTGCTAATGCGGTTTCTACACGACGCCACTCCTACTGCCTCCATCCCCTCTGGCAGCGCAGAAACCTTCTTGGGCTCAGGTACGCGAGCAAGGCGAGATATTCACGCCGGGGATTTATTGCCCTTCTCATAATTGTCGTCGTCTCATCGACAACAGCGTCCTTGACGCATCAACAGCGAATGCGGTCTTTGGCCTCGGCTTGCGAACAGCAGCCTTGGCCGCGGGCAGGCAAGCTTCCCTTCTTGGCACGCTTTGATATTGCTTGGTCAGCTACGATATCGGAAGCAGAACCCCGCCGCCTGCGCCCCTTGAGCTGACAGGGGGCATCCAGTCATGTCGCGGGGTGACATCACCACCGTGTAGCCTGCCCTCGTCTGCTCCCGCTCCTCGAGCCGCAATGGTGATGCATGTTAAATTAATTAACACCCAGGCACCGTCGAGCTACTACTTACCTGTTTCGAGCAGTAGTGGGCTGTAGGCAGTGGCTCAAGCGAGGCACACCTATTCTGGCTTTGGGAGAGGAGGCCAAAACAGGACCTCGCATGCACGACCCCGCGCTCATGGCCAAGGATACGGATGGGGGCCGCTCGGTGTAAGCTTGTCCGCATTTGCGGCGTCAGGGTCCAGCGCCGGAGCTTGGTGCCACGACAGCTTGTGGGCGGATATTGAATTTGGCACCGCACATATCACGGCAAGCGCCGAGTTGTTGCTAGTGTGTCTGAGCATTCCCACATCACTTCACTTGGCATTTCCGAGGTATTTACCAATGAGTCTATCAATAAAGACAGCGTCGACGCACCTTCTACTTTCCAGCTTATTCCTATCAATGCAACGCCGTTATTGTCCGACCTGGGAAGCACAGAATGCAGTCAACCGTGCCGGTGTTCGAATAGCGATTCTAGAAGCTGCGAGTGTGCATGTATCGTCGGGGAACCCGCTAGGAGACACCATGCGAGGGTGTTGGCCATGCTATCGAGCTACACGAGCACATATCGTTCAGAAAAGGATGTGTTGCCGAATGTAACAAATTGTTTCAGCCGTTACAAGGCATCCGATGTTTCCACGGCTCGCTAGCCTCGCAATGTGCCACACGTGGCTCCCAGGAGCCATTTCCCGTTTGATATAAAATAGGATTTTCCCAGATCAAATGTTTTTCAAAGGATTCCAAACTCCGGGGTCCGGATTTCTTTGACCTCGCAAAGAAGCCTTTGATTTCTGAAGCTGTCCTGATCAAGACTGTGGCCTCCAGCCCCGATGGTGTTTTCCCAAAAAGGGCGGCGTCTAGGGTCTTTGCACTCGTGCGATGAGATAGAAAGATTATGCAACTTGCTCTCTCGGTTGAGGTGACGCCCATAATTCTGGGAAGAGTATGTGGATGCGTTCACTTGTGTGACTGTCCCAAGTTACTGCAAGATCAATATCTTCATGCCCTTGGCCGCGGTGCTCTTCTATGTGCCCGGGCCTTAGAAAGTTATAATTCTGTCTTGATATCAACATTCCCTTGTGCGTCGTGATACGGGACTCACGAGCTCTGGTACATTTACAGCAGACTGCGCGCATGACAGCCTCCTGACCCATTGCATGCATACGTATTCTACTCCGTCCTCCTCTGTTTCCTGTTCCTTGCACCGTCAGCTAGGCTGAGGTTGGCGATTGTGGATCTGAAGCACGAGCGGTGTCTCCATGGGGCGTGTGGCAGCGAGGAGAGGCGGAAATGCCGTAGATCTTGTTGCTAGATGTAACTTTGTTGCTCGGGGCTTTGAGCCGGTTATCCGTGATATGCGAGGGCAGAAGGCAATAGCACAAGAGACAAGAGAAAGCAAACAAACGCCAATATCAAATGCATGTTCCCGCCGCCGCAGCACAACATCCGGCGGGATATTCTTTGCCTGCACTCTTCCAGAATCCCCGAGGCTTCGGAACCTGCATTCACCAAATAGAAGCTTAGGTACTGAGCCAGAAGAAGCCAGAAGAAAGCCGGCTTCCTGGCCATCCCTGGTAGAAGAACATATCCGCTCCGACAATATCTGAAGCAGCTCACCGCCGTAATTATGTGCGAGCCTGTAGCCTTATTCCCAGTAGTAGCAGGGCATCGTGAGCTCTCTTTTGGTTCCACTGGTAGCTTCTTTGGTTGCTGTTCACGTAAGCACGGCAGCGGCACGCTTTGCTCCTTCCTCAAGACGGGCTAAGCAGGCCAGCTTGCCTGCCGGGGATGCCTTCCTATCGACCGTAGCAACCCCTCCTTGGACCCTCCCAGTGGCTCATGCTCCGCGCCTCTTAAGGTTTGATGTCAGGCTCCCACGCCCCCAGTATCGAAGACAAGGGCAAATCAGCTTGCCCAGAGACTTGCCTGTCATCGAGGGACCCGATATATGGTCTTATTAATATCAAAAATACAGGCACACGCCTCTAGGTGGCAAGACGACGAGCGTAGGGCCGGCGAGTAGCGAATCAGGGAAGGCCTAGCCCGGTTGTCTAAGCAATTCTTTGGGCCAAGCCCTAAGCTAGCAGGTCCTGGTGTCTGCTTTAAATACGGCTCGAGTCTCCCCTCCTTCCTCTTCCCCGCCGTCTTGTTTTTTTTTTCTTCCTGACCACCCACCACTTCCCGGTCTCCTCTTCGGACAGGACCAGAAACTTCCTGTCGTGCCCGCGGCATCTACACCTGGATCACGATCACTTTCTTCTTCTCCACCGTCTTCTATTTCTCTTGTTGTTCTCTTCCAGGCCGGTAAGCTTCGCATGCATTCCTTTCGTTGATGTCTTCTGCTACCTCCCCGTCTGCTAGTCCGCTGTCCGCAACATCTCCTTTCCATCTTGAAGAGACTCTAGCCTTCTAGTGTGGCATCTTCTCTCGGCCTTCACAATCATCTGCCGCCTTCTATTTCACCCCTTTGGTGTTCTCCTTGCGTCTCTGGCTTGTGTTGTGGTCGCATATATCGCCCTGCCCATCCTCCATCCTACCCATCCCATCCAACCACCCATCTTCTATCGGTCTATCCATCTATCATCAGTCATTAACTCGTATACCTATCTACCTAACCGACTGAGGACGCCTCCGGGTCGCAAGGTATACGGCAGTCTACCTTGGCTGCGCGGTGCTGAGCCTTCTCCTCACGTTGTTCACCATCTCTTCTATCATTATTTCTCTACTACTCCTGCCACTGCCCACTACTACCGCCTCGATTATCGCCGAGCAATTCTTCTATCTACCATCACGACCGGCAGGATTTACTTCAATTGTTCTTGCTGCTAACTCTAGCCTTAGACTTGGAGGACTATCTCCCCCAGCCGAACGACATGGACGATACCTGGGGAAACGGCTCCGGCGGCGGAGGCTGGGAGTCCCAGAATGCTGGAGGTGACCAGTGGAACGACCCTGGCAATGCTGGTGCCAACGACCAGTGGAACGGCAACGGCAATGCTGGCGCCAACGATCAGTGGAACGGCAACGGCAATGCTGGCGGCGCTGCTGCCAACGACCAGTGGAACGACGGCGGCAATGCTGGTGGCACTGACTTTGGTGCTGCCGGTGACGCCGACAACGGCGGCGGTGGTGGCAATGATGGCAAATGCTTCAACTGTGGCGAGCCTGGGTAAGCCTGCAATACCACATGATGAAAAGATATCATGGCCCATTGTCCACCAGTACACACCCATGCTAACACATTCTCTAGTCACAGCAAGGCTGACTGCACCAAGCCGAGGGTTTTCGATGGCACATGCCGCGTCTGCAACCAGGAGGGTCACATGAGCCGTGACTGTCCTGACCGCCCTCCTATGCAGTGCCGCTCGTGCGGCGAGGACGGCCATATGTCAAAGGAGTGTCCGAACAAGAAATGCACCAACTGCCAGGAGCCGGGTGAGTTGAAATTCCAGCTTTACGTCCTCACGTCATGAAACATAGACAGCCTAACGACATACACCACCTAGGCCACGCTGCCGCCGAGTGCAAGGCGGCTCGCTACATTGACCGCTCTGATGTCCCGGACATGGAGGCTTCTGCCGCCCTTGACCTGATCCGGGATGCCATTGAGGACTCCGACATGTTCTCCGTCAAGCAGGCCCTTAACGCCTACCTCAAGGCCATGCCGGATACTACCTACATCGCCATGGAGCAGACCCTCCGTAAGGAGAACATTGGCCTCTACTTCATCGCCTTGGCCAAGCAGGTCCCCGCTGGCATGGTCAACATGGATCTCCAGGGAAACCTGGACAAGAAGCACACAGTCTCGCTGCGATTCAGCGACAAGTGTCCTCGTCCTCGCGAGCGTGAGTTCTGGCCGAAGGACACTGCTGACAACCTTCAGCGTCTCGAGGACGCTGGCGACTTGGTCCACACGCATCTTCCCCGTTGCCGCAACTGTGACCAGCTCGGTCATGAAACTCGTGACTGCGCTCAAGAAAAGGTCGAGCGACAGCAGCTCGTGATTGAATGCATAAACTGCAACGAGCCGGGACATCGTTCCCGCGACTGTATGTTCCCCTTGACGTGGACAAACCCGCCTGGGTTCAGACGCTAATCAACTGGTACAGGCCCCCAGGCTCGTGTTGACAAGTTCGCTTGCAAGAACTGCGGGTAAGTCAAGTTCCGATCGGTACCCGCAACGACGGAAGACGCCACGAGTAGTTACTAACACTCTATACAGCAAGTCGGGTCACACGGCCAAGGAGTGTGAGGAGGAGCGTGTCTGCCCGCCGGACATGGAGTGTCGCAAGTGCGGCGAGTGTGAGTACCATCCAGAAATCTTGATCCAAGACTGTACTCTCCTGATCATCACCCAGAACGGCGCAGCAAGCTAACATTTGTGCCATAGGTGGTCACTTTGCCAAGGACTGCCCCAAGGGCGGCGGCGGCGGTGGATGCCGCAATTGTGGCCAGGAGGGCCACATGGCTCGCGACTGCACCGAGCCGAAGAACATGGCCAACGTCCAGTGCCGCAACTGCGATGAATATGGTCACATGAGCAAGGAGTGCCCGAAGCCCCGGGACAGTAAGTTCTAGTCTATCCTATGGTTGTTTTCGCTGGCAGGGCCACTAACTTGTATGCTTGTAAAGTCTCTCGGGTCAAATGCAGCAACTGCCAAGAGATGGGTCACTTCAAGTCGAAGTGCACCAAGCCGCACGTTGACGAGGACGCCGACATGGGAGGCTTTGACAATCAGGCTGGTGGCTTCGACAATGGTGCTGCTGGTGACAGCAGCGACTGGAACACTGGCATCGCCGGACAGGGCGATGACTGGCAGACTCAGACCGCCAACACTGCGGCTCCGGGCGCCGATGCCGATTCCTGGAAGACGTCTGGTGGCGGCGGCTCTGCCTGGTAGCTGCAAAGCTAGCTACAGCCATCTCATTCAGCACTTGGACTGCTTTCTGGAAGATGGCTACATTAGGCGGCTATGATCACAAAGGGACAATTTTTGGTAGCACATCAGGCTCGGGATATTTGGGGGTTTGATTGGAGGATAAACTGATCTTTGCTTAGAACGACTCACTAGTAGCTGGTGCCTTGGGAGAGGACAGCAGTTGTCGCGAGGGCTTTGCTTCTCAGACGACGGAAGCCGTCGCCCTGTTGGGCTACCATTGGCGAACGCTGGGCGTTGGTATAAGGTCACGGACTTTGAGCCGGTAGACAGTAGATGGACCAAGTCTATGAGATCTGTGCTACGGCACCATAAATGAAAAGAGGTCTAGACCCGATGAGATGGTAGCCATGATCAAAGGTGAAATGATGCTATAGATGTCATCTCTGCACAGACTACGATTATATAACGAGGTAACCAATAATGACGTTGACATTCAGCTATCCAGGCCCGCCACCAAGTATCAAGTAATGCTAGATGATTGGGGTATTACTTCGTCAAGATTCCTAGCACATGTGGAAGGGTATTAAACCAAGGCTCGGCTGGTGGTTGCGCAAGATCAATGCCGGACCATGGACCAGCCGAACGCAGATACTTGCCCGTCTCGTTGCGAAGACGGCAGCCGCCGATTAGATGGGGCCAAAAGAGGTTCACAAAGGCTATAAAGAGGTTGGGCACCCAAGAGTATCAGTACAGAAAGTTCTCTTTCTCTCCGTGCACAGAGCAGAAGGGCACGACGGAGTGGCGTGGGAGGAGGTCGGGGATGGTTCAGGTGACACAGTTTCACCAAGACAAGCCAGAAAAAAAAGAAACAGCGTACCTTGATACCAGTACATGGCGGTGCCCGGCGCCTGGCGCACGTGCTCGCAGACGTACCACCTGCCTCCCGGCTTGAGGTAGCGGTACAGCTCGCGGATGTTGCGCTCCGGGTCCGGGATGCTGCAGAGGCACAGCACCGAGACGATGCAGTCGACCTCGCCGTGCGCGACCGCCCCCGTCGCGGCCAGGTCCTCGATCCCGCACGGCACGACCTCGTACACGCCGTCCAGCCCGGCCTCGCTGGTAGCTTGCTTCAGCGCCGCGTGCACGCCCGCGTTGGGCTCCACGCCCAGGATGCGCCTGACCGGTGCTGCTGCTGATCTGTGGCGGATCGAGTCGTACTTGCTGGCAGAGGCAGAGTCGGCCACGCCGCGCGCCAGCACCGACGCCCACATGCCGCTCCCCGGCCCGACCTCGAGGACGGTGCCGGAGATGGGCGGGTGCGGCGCGTCCTCGCCCTTGCTGACGACCGAGCCCTTGTGCACGCGGCCGGCCAGCAGCGGAACGACGTGGACGCCGGCGTTGGCGCGGACGCCGGGGGCCGCGCGCTTGGTCCAGAAGTCGGAGAACCAGGCCTCGGCCAGCGTGCTGTGGCCGGCGCGGCCGAGGAGGTGCGATACCAGCGTGCCCTCGCGCAGCAGGCGGACGACGGTGCCGGGCAGGCAGCTCAGCGACTCGAACATGAAGACCCAGGGGAAGGCCAGGGTTTTGGCGATGTCGAAGAGGGAGGGTTCCTCCATTTTTTTTTCCCCCTGTCTCTCTTTTTGGGAGCGTATCTGGATTTTTATTCTATTGTCTTTTACTCCGCTCCGAGGAGCGCGGAGTATATTTTGGTTTGTTGTCTCCCAGCTAGACCACGTGAGTGGTAATGGGTGTGGGCGAGGAATGTTGGAGGATTCCAAGGGGCAAACGAGAGGGGCAGGCGGGATTTTATAGCAAGAGCTGTGGGACCAATAAACCGACAAGGAGCCCTCCCTCCAGCTCCGACCTTGGGCACGTGAACCGGTCCCCTTTCCTCTCCCTCTCTTCTGTTCAGGTTAGCCACCTGCTTTCTTCTACGTATTACGTGCTGCTTCATGCAGGACATATCACATTACGGCGGGTGAGTCGCGTCACAACAATGCCAGGATCCTTCGCGCCAGTTCACCACACGCCAGGGGGTAGGTCATGGTTGAAAGGCCAATGTAACGGTGCTCCATTCCAGTTCTGAATTCTCATAGATAGCAAATGTCACTTCTGGCTCGAGAAGTGGGTTGTTATTTGGTGGCAAGCGGGAGCTTCTTAAAGCTTCCCTCGTCCTCCAACCTGCAAGCTACGACCTGAGCGACGCCAGCGCAGACGGGAGCACCAATCCCAAGATAGACGTTGACTATAATATGGTCTCGTTTTGATCCATAGGCGGCTTGCCGGCAGGCGCAAAAATCGTAGAGGGTTGGGAGGTTGGGAGATTGGAAGAGAGATCTGAAAGTGGAGGGCTGGGTATTTCATGCTCGTCGATGGGCAGTTCTCGGGGATAGGTATCTAGCTCTTGGGAAGCTGGAGGCGTTGAGGCCGGTGTGTGGGATATCCTGTCGATACTCCGAGGTCGAGCATCTCGGCCAGAAAAGAAGCCAATGATAATCCGACGCGCATAGAGATTGACCGGTTGAGGGGCAGACTTCCGCACCACGAGACTCGCTTGTGCGGCACGGCCCAACCAACACTCCGAGAACCCGTCAGAACCTTCGCCAGGTTCCATCGGGCTTCCCCCATGTAGATGCCAGGGAGGACGGCCAGGCGACCAATGAGCCTGCGAGCTTATGCCAGTTGCCGAAAATTGGGATAGAATCGCAGTCGGCGTGGCCGGGAGTCAACTGGCTGCTCCGGTGGGTGGCAATTAGTACGCGTTTGATGATGCGTGGACAGGCGCAGTTAGCCAGCCATAGAGCGACGTGACTGCACATACATTGAGGCCAGCCGAGGATACCCGAGCGAGGAGCCGGACGCAGAGTCGCCGACCGGGGGACGTTTGGGAGGACTCTCTCAGCCAAACTTCTTGGAGCCGCCCGTCTGCTTCTTCCCGCCGGCGTCGGCGGTCTTGCCCTTCCTGCCCTTGCCGATGAGCTCGAGGTGGCCGGCACGCTCGCCGAGCAGCTTCTCGGTCTGGTTGACCAGGCCCGAGGTGTACTTCTTGACGAGCTTGTCGGCCTTGGTCGCTTTCGCCTTCTTGGGCTTGGTCACCCTGGCGCCCTTCTTCAAGGGCTTCGTGGCCGCCGGCTTGGCCGACATCTTGACGGTTCCCTGAGCCATCCTGCAGTGGTGCGAATTGGGCGAGCTGCGAGGGCAGATGGCGAAGCTGCAGTATTTCCTGGGCGATTCTATGACCCGAGAATGAGATCAGGGGAAGCGATTCGAAGGCTTTTCAGATAGCCTCCCAAAAAGTTTGGGCGGTGAGGCGGGGCACTTTTCCTCGCGATGAAAGAAAAAAGGGGGCCGATGTGACGATAAGCTAGATAAGCCGCACGTGTCCCCCCGCCGCCCCGCCAAATGACAGCGGCGACAGTTTTTATGTGGAGCTTCGCGGGCCATCGGGAAGCTTGGGCCAAGTTATCGCGAGCGACAGGAGCTTCAAGTCGACGATTATCTTCGGAAAAATCCCCCCTGAGAAGACGGCTGGCACTTTTTACGGCCAGGCACTTGACCATGCGGAGGTAGAAACTGCCCCCGAGCTCAATTCCGCATTGTGTGCACCGCTCGCCGCTCAATGGCTCCGACAAGCCAGTCCAGTTACCCTTGAGAGCGTCAAGCCCTCCCTACGATGCGCTCCCACCTGGCTCGCCATGTCTGCCGAGCGAGCCCGTGCCTCGCGGGGCTCCATGCCCGACACATCTCCATATCCGCCCTTGCAGCATCCCGCGAGCGAGCACAACGACCGAGTGTATGTCGCCCGCTATTACGTGTAAGCGGGCCACCCAGCAGGACATTTTTCGGGGGCTTCAAGAAGCCGCCCAGGGATGTCAAGGACCATCGGGTCCTCCCCGGATACGACCAGCTTCTTGTGTACAGCGCAAGCGAGACCGACAATGTCCGCCCGCCTCCCGCACAGAAGCTTGTCACAGCCCTGTGCTCATTTTTCCAAGTGGCCAAGTTCCGCAACGACCCTATCAACTCGACCCAGGCTTTCTGCGCGCTGCGCACTCTTGTCTATCTGACAGAGAAGTTGGACAAGGAGGGACAGGATGGATACATCTTCAAGCTTGGCTCATCACTAGGGGTCAAGGACTTCCACCGCATACAAGAAGTGGCAAGGAGAAAGCCGACTAAGGGCGATTCCAAGAGCCACTTGGAGCTCGCGAGGGTGGCTTACAAGTACCAGTGCCTACTCGACAGCCGAGCGGCAAACAATATCAGCGGCAACGTCTATCGGCGATACATCTCGGCCCTCGCTAGACAGGGCGCCGCCACTGAGGCCTCAGAGCTGCTCTCGGCCGCCACCGTGGACGGCGCGGCAATACCAAGAGAAGCACAGAAGTTGTGGATGGAAATACTGGAGGGTCTTGCGGAGCAAGATGACGAGGCTACTCTGGTCCAGAAGGCCACAGAACTGGAGCTGCAACCTTTCCACGAAGCCCGGCGACAAAAAATCATGACCTCCTTCTACGCCAAGCGCGGGGATGCAGAGGCCGTATTCGAGTGGTACCACAAGGCAAAGTGCGAGCCGTTTGAGCCCACACTCTTGGAGCTCATACGATTTGCCAGGCGGTACCCAGAAGCGGCAGGGCGCGTGAACGATATCTTCACTAAGCTCTGCGGCAACCCTCAAGTCCCGCCCCCGAGGCACACGTGGGATGTCATTCTACAGTGGGCCGTTAGCGTGCTGGGCAAGGATGTTGACGGCATCGATCAAACGGTGAACCTTTTGCCTGCTGCGGTCAACTATCCAGATACCGACACCCTGAACAAAATGCTCGAGATAGCAATTGAGATGCAGAACCCAGCGCTTGCCGAGAGGTTCTGGCTTTGGTCAGTGAGGCGTGGCATTCCACACGATGTCCGCTCGCGTGCGCTGCAGCTGGAATATCGGCTGGAAGCCAACGATTTTGTGGGCGCCCACAGTGCCATGGAGGCGCTTGTCGCTTTCCCGCGCGAACACGATTATGGCCAAGAAGAGCTTGACGAGGAGCCCACTCAACAGGGAGGGGCCAGCTTCTTCGACAGATACAGCACCTCGGTCCTGAATAAATACATCAGGGCCCTCTGCCTAGACCTGATGCAGGGCCAGAAGCTGTTGACGGTGCTGTCGCAGGTCGAGGAGTTTGAGGTGACGCTGGAGCCGGAGACCACAGCAGAGCTGTGTATCCATTTCCTCAAGAGCGACCAACTGTACGAGCTGATGGACACGCTCTCGCTCCACGCTCTACAGTACAGCCTGGAGGAGCGGGCAGTGGTGCGCGACGCGCTGGTCAAGTACTCCCTTGACGAGGCCAACAGCACGGCCCGCGTCTGGGATGGCTACACGCTTCTCCGCGAGTACTTCCCGGACACAAACCGGGCGAGCCGCGTAGAGCTCATGGACGCCTTCTTCGGGAAGCGCAAGCGGCCCGACATGGCGGTGCTTGTGTTTGGCCACATGCGAGCGCAGGACAACCCTGCGATCCGGCCCGACGCAGCCGTGTACACGCGCGCGCTCGAGCAGCTCGGGCGTTACCCGGACCGCGAGAGCCTGGGCATGGTGCACAACATGCTCAAGATGGACACGACAATACAGCCAGACACGAAACTGTACAACGCCCTCATGATGGCGTACACGGGCTGCGGCGACCCGGAGACCAGCCTCGAGTTCTGGCGCGAGATCTCGGGCTCGCCAGACGGCCCCACGTACGACAGTCTCGCCATATTCTTCTGGACGTGCGAGAAGCTGCCGTTCGGCGACGAGCGCGCCGGCGAGGTCTGGGCCAAGATGATGAGGATGGAGGTCGAGGTGCCTCCTTACGTCTTTGGAGCCTACTGCGGCGCCATTGCGGGCAACGGCGACGTCGACGCGGTCAAGAAGCTTTTGAAGGACATGAAGGGTATTGTGGGCTACTATCCTGAAATTTCAATGTGGGTGTCCTCGCTTCTTTTACCTCCCTCTTTGCTTTCTGACGTCTGCTTCGTGCACGCGCGACACATCACCCTCTTCCGAAATCAAGTCAACGCTAACGCAGGTTTCTTACCGATCTCAAATAGGCTTCGCATATCATACAATGCCCTTCCTAGCCAGGAACTTCAAGATGGCTTTGAGGAGTGGGCGAAGAAGGAGTTCCCGGAGCTGTGGGCAAAACTGGAGGCTGAAGTACCGCGAACGAAGGACTCTATTGTGGAGCGCAGCGAGTTCCGGAGGCCACGAGATGAGCTCAAACCTTAGGATTGGGCAGGGGTTAGGAACTCAACGGCGGGTGCTCAAGACACCCGAGATACATGCACATATATAGAACCATGTGACGCCGTCTGGTCCTTGCCCTGGACGTTTGTACGGTTGTGTTTTGCTGTGGCGTGGGAATATAGAAAACAAAATACCTGTACATTGGCCTCACCAGTGCTTTATGCTCCCCGCCAACTAATTCGCTTGTATGAGATCAATCGAATTTAGCACGTCCTGGCAAACTCCTCCTCAGGCGGTGGAGGATTTCGGGATGACGATGCGCACTGGGGTGCAGGCCAAGACCAATGGCCCGCCTGATGGCCTTGGCCATCTTCCTGTGGTTGACGGGGCGCAGGCCCGTCTCATCGCGGTGCTTTATGCGGCCCATGGGCGTCATGTACTCGGAGATGACGGAGAAGTTCTGGGCAGGTGTCAGTTGGTTATATGCCAAAGAAGAGCAAAAAGGAGACAGGAAAAGAAACATACTGCGTAGTTGTCCAGCGGGTTGAAGCCAAGCACGTCAAAGACGTCGAACCGGGGCTTGAGCTCGCGCCTAAAGTAGCGCTTGACCTCCTCGGGGGACAGGTCGTGCGGGGCGTAGACTTCGCCCGCGGTCCAGCGGCGGGGCATCTGGCGCATGTAGGCATTGCTCTGGTCCTCCTTGCGCAGCGAGGCCGACGCCTCGGCTTTCGTCTGGGCTTTCCGGAGCGTGCGGTGCGCCTCGCGCGTCGAGGGCTCGGCGAGCAGGCCGCTCAGGACGTCGGCCATGGCGTTGGAGGAGGAGGTGGTGGAGGAGTTGTTGCCGTTGGTCCGGCTGCGGTTGCCGCCTGAGGACCAGAAGTTGCTGTTGGTTCTCAGGCCGGGGGTGTTGCGGGAGGAGGGGGAGGAGCTGGGGCTGGAGCTGGAGCCGTCGAGGCCTTCGAGGAGTTGGGCGGGGGAAAAGGGGGTTGAGGATGCTATTGCGGATGGAGGGGAAGGGTTAGAGCCGGCACAGAACTATGTGTTGATGGCTGTATGCATGAATGCGCACTGCTCGGAAGGATACGTGACATACAGCCCGGGGCGGCCTTCGGCGCCGTCGTTGATATGAACCTAGTGGTGGCGGCCGCCGGCTGCGAGAGCAAGGACCGGCATTGCCTTGCCAGCGACGGGAGGGAAAGCCTCGGAGGCATTGTGTGTGCAGCCGCGTGGAAGGGGTGCTCTAAACCGCCGCGATTGATATCATTAAAATGTCGGTCCGGTCCTCAATGTCCTCCTCTTCGCGCAAGCCAAAATGCGACTTTTCCAGCAACCGTTGTTGAAGCTCTCCACACATCCCACGATTGCCAGACTTTTTGCAGGGCTTAGGTAATACATCATCGCGCACTCGCTCGATTGACTGACCCCTGCCTGTTGGATGGTATCCACCCCTGTCGGGTGGGCTGGACCCACGCCGTTTTCTCGGCAGCTTCTCCCGGCGGCGCGGTAGCTTTTTTTTTTTTTTTTCGTCGTCGATTTTCTTGAGCGCGGCCGCGAAGTTCGATGCGGGGACTGGAACCTCGACCTCCTCCAACTGCCATCGCGACTCCTTGACCCCCGGAACAACAACCCCTGCTGCGCCGTCACGATGGTCCGAAAACTCAAACATCACGAGCAGAAGTAGGTATCATTCCGAACAAGGCCGCAACAGCATCTATGCGACAGCAAAAGCTAACCTCCAACCTACCTCCCCCAGGCTGCTCAAAAAGGTCGACTTCATCACCTACAAGGGCGACAACGACCACCGCGCCGCGGCCGTGTGCCGGCGGTACATGATCCAGAAGCCGTCCGACTATCACACCTACAATTCCGTGTGCGGCTCGCTCCGCAAGCTGGCCCACCGCCTCAGCCTCCTGCCGCCCGACAACCCCGTGCGCCGCAAGCACGAGAGCCTCCTGCTCGAGAAGCTGTACGACGTCGGCGTGCTCTCCACCCAGTCCAAGCTGTCGGCCGTCGAGCACGGCGCCACCGTCAGCGCGTTTGCGCGCCGCCGGTTGCCGGTGGTGATGACGCGCCTGCACATGGCCGAGAACGTGTCGGCGGCCACAAAGTTCATCGAGCAGGGGCACGTGCGGGTCGGGGTGGATGTGGTTACCGACCCGGCTATGCTGGTGACAAGGTCCATGGAGGACTTTGTCACGTGGGCGCCGGGCAGCAAGGTCAAGAGGAACATCATGAAGTACAAGGACAAGCTGGACGACTTTGAGCTTCTGTGATTGTGGCCGCGGGCCATTTTTCTTTCTCGTTCCGCGGAGCTTTTTGCGACACGATCATCGGACGACGCGCCACAAACTACGACTACGACGACCTACGACCACTATGCGGTGGCAGAAGTGGACGAGCCACACATCGTGCTCGCCTTTTCACGACGACACATAATCAGCGGTTACCTAAATAGGGACATTGTACAAAACCACAAGAAGATGTTCTCCAAGACCCCAAGAACACTTGAAACGACAAGTGTTGATTGGTCGGATGACGTTTCGAAACCAACCGGAGTTGGGACCAGATCTCGAACTCGCTCTGTGTGTTCCCGAGGCCCCATCTCGCAACTCGCGCCGCAAGCGCTACGACGGACGTCTCCGTCCATTTGGAGTCCCTGAAACAAGGGCTGCATCCAGCGAATCGGGCTTCTGCGGCAAGGAGTTGCAGCTCGGGCCGACCATGCATAAAGCTCGCAACAACGCCGGCCAAATACCAGGGTATAGAGAGCGAAGGAGCATGGAGCTCTGGGAGCAGCTCCAAACTCCAAAGTTGGGACTCGGCTTTAGGTAGGTCTAATCGGTAAATAAGGGCCCAGGGATAGGTCCCGCGCTACACGGAGGGCTATCCTGGCTCGTCCCAGCAGAAAACTCGGAAGTCAACTCACAGGAAATCCAATCAGCGTGGTGCTGGATTCCGTGAGGGGGCAGATGTATCTTTTCGAACTGGGATGATTTTCCTCGTTCAAAAATCTGCGATTGGACCGCCTGGAGCATGGGGCCCCTAGCAGGTACCTCGAGGTGGGCCGTTATTTTCGTATGAAACCCACGCATAAAGACCGTGCCGTAGGAGATCTGCAGATAGCCGCACCAACCAACCTAAAGAAAGTTGCATCCTCATTCATTCAACTACCCCCAATCTATGTACAATGGCTGTCCCTTTGGATCCGGTCCTGCCAGAAGACACTGCCGCTCCTGGGGCAGTTGAGTTGACAGGAAAAGAAATAACGTGGTTGTGAGAGAGTGTAGTTTAGGGTATGCGTTTAAATGGTATAGACAGTAGACAAAGACGAAAAAAACACCAAACATTACATTTATACTGCACAAACAAAATCTGGGATGCGACCCCTCGTTCCTCCAGGGGCCTGCCCCTGGGCTCATCGTGACATTAGCAGCCCCCCGCCTACATTCTTTCTGTTTGCAAACAAGGGAACCGCTGGCTCAGAAAACAGCGGAGGAGAGGGGAGGCGCGACAAGGTAGAGATGAGTTGAGAGATCTACTCCTCGTCCTCATCCTCCTCCTGAGCGGCAGCAGCGAAGCGACGCGAGAGCATGCGCTTGCGCAGGTTGTACTCGATGGCGCGCTTCTTGGCGGCGGGTGACTGGGTGAAGGCGACGGAGCCGCCAAAGGGGCCCGCGGCGGCGGCGTTGCGGAGGCGGGCGATGCAGACGTTGCTGGCGCCGGCCACCTGGCCCTGGCACGTCATGCCGGCCGGCATCTTGACCTCGACGGGGAAGTCCATGGTCCGGGCGCCCGAGATCCCCGCGATGCCGAGACCGGGCACGTTGGTGGTGATCTCGGCCCTTTGGAAGGCCGACGCCTCCTGACCGCCCGACGTGGCGTCGATGTCGGCCGTCAGCGGGCCGGCGCCATCCTGGTTGACCTGGTGGAACACCATCTTGATGGTGCCGCCGTCCGAGGTCGTGGGCAGGCCCTGAGCCGCGCCCATGCCCGTCGCGGCCAAGACGGCCGTCTCCTTGGTGCCTTTGGGGGTGGCAACGCCCGCAGAGGCCTTGCCCTGGGCGCCGCCGCGGCCGCGGCCGAGGCCGAGGAGCTGGCGGGCCTCGATCTGGGCGGCGGCGCGGCGGGCGAGGTTGGCGGCGTGCAGGACCCGGGCCTGCTTGACCTCGGTGGTGTTGGCGCCGGCGCCGTCCATGAAGAGCTGGACCATGGTGGCGGCGTCGACGGGACCGCCGCCCGGGGTGCGGCCCAGGGCCGACGCGCGCTTGGTGCCCAGCTCGCGGTCGCGGATGATGGAGGTGTCGGCCTCGGAGCCGCAGCGGGGGCTGGGGCAGTCGCGCGGTGTGCCGTCGATGAGCGACAGGCCCGGGAGGTTGACACCGTTGGCACCCTGCACCTCGGTAACCACGCCGTGTCCGAAGACGTTGGCGGCGGCGAAGGCCGCAATAAGGGCTGCGCTAGAGTACCTCATTGTGATGTGTGTGAAGGGTGTAGGAGGGAGAAGGTGAAGAGAGTGCGAATAAGGCAGCACTAGCGAGTCTGGTGAGGAATGAGAGCCTCCAGGACAGTTATATGCACAAAGGAAGAAAAGATGGTGAGGAGGAAGGTAAGCTGTGAAGATGATGCTGCTGATGCCGATGAGGTAGGGAAAAGATAGACACCGTCCTATTGGAATCTCCAGCTGCCTTTATAGAGCTTGATGCGGCCCTTGTTCGGAGATGTTTGCCGCCTTGTAGAGACGTCACGACACAGGACTGATTTTCCTCGCGTCTGTCGGCACTGAGGCACTGGTCGTAGATGCATCTAAAACCGCATGTTCATGCGTAGACGCAGGCTCTCGAGAAACGGAGTCTCGTGGTCCGACTGTGCAATAAACATCAGCTGAAGCATAAAGGATGGCCTCGACGAGAGCGGACAGTCGAAATAGCAGCAGCCTAGCGTCTCGGGGTTCGTCCATCTCCGAAGTTCGCCGCTGGCAGACCCGTTCCTCGGCTAAGGGACGCACGCAATCTAACCACAGCTGGTAGGTGATGGACGCCACTACGGCTTAGTCAAGGATGCCTGCCAGCCGGCCGAGTGACAGCAGAAACAACCAAGGGGCCCGTGGTGCGTGTTTGTTTGGAGCATGGACATGGCCGGAGGAAACGGCCAATGCGACTGGCTCGCCGTGCCTGGGGAACCAAACAGGCGGGTTGGATTGGGAAACAAATCGCCGGGGATGATGTGCCCTTTGCCTGGTCCATCCATGTTAAAGACAGGCCAACATCAGCGCAATCGAGAGCGAAGATCTGTGGCTCTGTCGGAAGAGGCTGGAGGTGCCTGCATGCGGCATGCTCGAGCCGGGCCCTATCATGTAGGTACCCGGAGTTATCGTCTCGAGGAGGCCATGACTTTAGCTCGAGCCCAAAGCCTGTTCTCGCATCCTGGAGAGTGAAGAAACAGTTGCGAGCGGCCGGCGACTTACATAGGACGAAGCAGCAGTATGTAAGTTGAGGTAGAGTGGCAAGACTAGAGATATTAAGGTTTCCTGCACCAGTGGCACGTGCAGCGGCCGGGTCTGCGACAGCAAGCAACCAGAGCTAAACCGGGCCAAGCTTACGAGCAGCGCGTGTCGGCCATCAACCATGCTTCATCAGACCTCGGAGGCGTGCCGGGCCACGGCAGGAAGTCGGCCTGGTGCAAAATCTTGCAGGACTCCATACGGGGCCCGTTCCAACTCAGCAAAGCCATCATAGTCGAGGTTTGGTGCAATATCCCGGCGGCCGGCAACCCAAAATAGAGCTACAGTGAAGTGAGTCTGTGTGGTTGCAGGGTGGCCAAATAGTACGGCCGGCAACCAGCACACCGACAGCTCCAATCCGGGCTGCGCTTCGAGCACTTCTCATGTAGGGCCGCCCGGCTGGACACAAAACCTAGCCTGAGTACTAGGCCTGCCAGGCGATGAGCCTTTTCGGAGACCCCAGTCGGGAGCAAAGAACAATATGGGGTTGAAGCGAGGGAGGACAGTGGCGGCTCCCAAGGCGAGACAATACGACGTAAGCGAGCCAGCCTATGTCATGAAGAGGCAGGTGTCGTCTCGGCGGGATAGGACGGCTGGAGGAGGACAGACGTGTTTGGGGAATATCAAGCCAGGGGTAGCCAGGATGAGCCGTTTCTTGGCGATCCAAGAAACGAACTGGATGGTAGAGCAGAACGCCCAAAGGTCTCGTCGTCTCTTTTCTCTGAAGCTTCAGTATCAGGTCGTGGCGGATTGCGCAGCCATATATAGGTCGTATGCATGTGCTGACTCCGACTCCCTGCCTTGGACATCAACACTTGTGATGGTAAAGAGGCGAAGAAAGATATTGGACGAGACGACGCTTTGCCCAAGACCCCGATAGCGGACATGACGGAAGGAAACAAACATTGGCCGGGGCCTCTCGCTGCTGATAGAGAGACTCTCCTGACGTGTCCCTGCGTCGACGGGTTGCACCAAGGCCAGGCGAGGTAGGCGGACAGGACGCTTGAATGGCTCCTCAATTGGACGGCGTGGCGGTATCACCAACTCTCGCTTGCCCTCCGCTTCCGCCGTCCGGTTCCGGCGAAGCAGACGAGGTGGCGTCCAGGGTATTGACCTTTGTTGGCAGTCGCCGTAGTATCGGGCGCGCAAGTTTGGCCATGGCGACACAGCGAGAGGGTAAGCAGAGGGCACAGAGTATAGCCAAGTCGGGACCTCTAGTCATAGCCGCAGACGGGGAAAAGGAAAGAGGGCGGGAGCAAGGTCGGACAGCTTCTGTCGACAAGCCCGTGGCTTCTCGATGTATCTCGATGTATATGGAGGCCAGTCGAATTGATGACTTGGCAAGTTGTCGCGTTGTAAAGTGATGTGTTGTGTGAAAGGTGAAAGGCTAACTGAAGCCGCGAGAGGAATCCATCCACACGTGACTACCAGCTGTCTGTTTAGAACCAAACCACAGTGGGTCCAACGGACCAGGGTGCACTCCCACCCACCCCCCTCGTTTTGCGGTGAAAATCGCGTTTTTTAAGGTGACGGCCTGGCCGGATCAACCAACGCGCGTTGTAAAAGCAGCAATACTAGAGTAAAGACCAAAATTAACGCGATTAAAGTAATGAAGCGATTCCCAACTCCGTAACGTACGTTTTTTTTTTTGCTGATTTTCGGGTCTCGTAGCCATGCCGGACCCCCGACAAAAGCGTAAGGCGCCCAATAAGGAGGCAAGCGCCCAAAAACCGACGAGACGCTTTACACGGATCCTAAAGCCAACGGACCGGGCAATTACGCCGAGGATCAAGCTAAAACTTAAAAGCACGCCGTCGCAAGCCTCCGAAGTCGCTAAGCCCGCCGTTCAGGCGCCGGAGGCCGAGTTTGAGGTCGAGGAGGTGCTAGAAACCGAGAAGTCAGCACCCGAGGAGGTACGCAAGAGAGCGCCGGCCAGGAAACGAGCTTTTGTGAAAAGAAAGGCGCTTGTGAAGGGGAAGGGCAAGGCGCCGGCGTAACTAGCAGAGGTTGCGGTAATCTCTTCGGACCTATCCTTTTTACCGCCCTCCTCCGATACGAGCGAGTCCGAGTTTTACCCGCCTTTTCAGCATTTCACCCACCCGGTGATCGACCTTTTTAGCGACGATATTATACCCGCCAGTTAGCAAACGAGTCGCTTTAAAGCGGTGAGGGGGGTTAAAGAGGAGGAGGACGACCAACCTACGCCTAAGGCAAAGAGACCTCGCTTTAGGGCACCGCCGACGTTTTGAGCGCTTCGCGCGCCCGCAGCGCCCGCAGCGCCCGCAGCGCCCGCGGTACCGATACCGGCAGCGGAAAAGCCTTTGCAAATCCGGGTATCGGTTAAGGTTACCGTGCATTTAATAAAGCCGTTTTGGTTGCCGGAAAAGAGGCTTTGGGCAAAGCCGCGCTCGATCGTTAAACTGTTAACTTTCGCAACACTTGCCGCGACGTCCTTTGCCGGCGTTGATTGCGAAAGAGCCTTCGCCGAATTCGCGTCGGCCTATAAAATAACGCGCATAGTTAGGTTAAGCCGAAAGGATAACGAGGTAAAGGACGCGTTGGCGAGATACTCTAAAGCAAAATTGACGGCCGGATATAAGCTACTTCGCGTTATCGCCCCGCAGATAGTTTCGAGCACTTTTAATTGCGATAAAGGGCTTAATAGCGTCAAATTTAATAGCTTTATTTTTGGCGACGATATCCTTAAAGCGCTGATACAATACGCTAATTGCGAATTGACAATTAGCTTGGATTACTATTTCCGCTTTTAACGAAAGGAATCCAGTTCGATTTTTTATCGATCCGTACCTTCGATCGCGCCGTTTACTCCCTTAAATAGGGTGCTCGACGATACAAAGTTAAACGCCCGCAACCTTTTTGGAAATCACCTATCCATTATGCGGTTAGCAAAAACGACAGCCCCGGCGGCGACCTTAATTGCCCGGAAAACGACTACCAATACAATGCGTACAGCGCTGGAGGAAAAGAAGCAATTTAATCCGCTAATTCGGTTGTATTAATATTAGGAGGTTAAATCGGGGATTTGCAGCGCAGTCACAGTGGCCAGCAGGGTCTCGGTTAGTTGGATTGGGCCCTAACAGGCGCTATAAATAGCGCTGTCGGGGCTCCAAGTTTAGTGGGTGGAACAGGTTTGTATTGCAGGTGAGGGGCGCTAATAATCGCTTCCCTTATATACCCACCGACATCGATCCCGCGGGTTTTCCGCCGTGGGGGCTTCCGGTGCCGCAAACGATTTTCCGAAAAATTATTTTGTATGGGGTTTTTAAAAAATCGACCTACGACCACCAAACCCATCTCCGCGTTGAGCTTCCAATTCTGACTTATGCAAATTAACTCCTGACCAATTCTGTGTAAGGTAGATGTGCAGGGTAGGCGAGTTAGTGCGACCTACAACGGCTGATTTGGGTGCTTAGGCATCTTATAAAGGCTACAGGCCACCTTCAAGCTTTTAGTAAGCGCTATAAATGCTGTAAGCCACCCCCGGGTACGCTATAAGCCCTGCCCGCTACTCCTGTGCATAACCCCATAACAGTACAGGGTAGATAATTTAATAAAAGTAGTATATAGTAGGTTGGGCCTATGCACCCAACCTAAGCTAAATACATTAGTTTTTTTAACACCCCCTCTTTTTAATTATTTGCTTGCAAAAAAGGAAAAGGCTAATTACGGGATAAAAGAAATAAAGGTTATAAAGAAAAATTTTTGTACAATAACTAGCATTAATTAACAAAAAGCTTAACTAAAAAGCATTAAAGAAAAAACTTAAACTGGGGTTTATAAGCCCATTAGCTTTAAAAAAACTTTATATTTTGGAAGGGTTAAAAGCTTAATCAACCCATTAGCGGGCATATTTTTGGTATTAATGTACTGTATCGTAATTGTTTTAGCGCTAACTTCCTCCTTAACGAAATAGAACTTTAGCAAGGTATGTTTAATCCTTGTATGCATGGTAAAATTGTGCGCATTTTCGATAAAACCAGTGTTATCGCCAAAAATAGCAATATGTAACAAGGGGTCAAAGACGGCTCGGAGAAAGAATCTCTAGATTGCAGATAATCTTTCTATGGGCTCAAGAGATGCTTGAGGAGGAAGAAATCTTTCGTGAAGGACATAGGAGATGGCAGGGTTTATATAGACCCTTTGTGATCCGTGCGAAGTATCGAGTACATGATTCACACTGCCTTCCGACCTTCACCGCTTGGCCTTAGGGCCGTTGACCGCCTATGCGGGTCTTCGACCCTCCGTGAGGCCGACTCGTGATGCCGACTAGTTAGGTCCACGGGTTCTTCCGTGTGACACAATAGGTCTATTAATAAAACTTTGCAACTCTATAAACAGGTACTTTAACCACTTCGCCTTTTAAAAGGTTTCCGCTAAAGCATTAGTTTTAGCCTTAATAATACTAAGGGCTATAGTGCTGGCCCTTTTGCACTTCCAACTAATGGGACCACTTGCTAAACAAAATAAATAGCTATAAATTGATTTTAAAATGGATTTATCCCCCGCATAATCGCTATCGCTAAAACCAACTAATTTTAATAAATTACTTGCAATTTATACATATATAGGACTTGTTATTTTCCCTAAATGCCCGTAACAAATAGTTGTTTAACGGGTTATACCTAAGTACCTAAATAGATTCTTTGCAGCATTTATATACGTATTAGTAGGCGCTGTAAGGTGGCGTAAAATCCACTGAACAATAAAACCGACATCCGGGCGGGTTAAAAGCATCAAATACATAACGGTCCCTATAATCCTTTGTAGCAATTTAACTTCGGCAAAGGTTACAAGCGATCCGCCAATATCGTTCAACACACCCGGTTATAAAAGGATACTTATACTTCGAAAATCTTACAACCCGAAAGCTACTAGCATTTCATCGATATACTAGCTCTGGTAAATCCAAAGAAGCCTTTTAAGCCTATCCCTTATAATTTATATATATTCATACTACCGTTATGTCTATATAAAACCTCGGTGCCTCTACTATGTAGTATTTACATGTAAAAACCCTTGAACTCGTCCTCGGGTGCGTGTCGCCCCCGCTCCGGAGCCTGGGAGTAAAAACCATGTCTGCTCTTCGTATACGGTCCTGCTGTGTTGAACAGTGGTACCGTCTGCTTGTTTTCATGCAACTGCTCGTAAGGGTTCCGTCGTAGAAGCGTCCTTATGATCAGTGGAACAAAAGGAAAGTACGTAAGGGAATAAGGGTGTGTTACGCCGGGGCAGCGCCTCGGTACCGGGTTTCGCCCTCGTAGCGAAACGGCTGTGTTGGTACTCGTATTGTAGCGTCCTGGTGTGGCTTTTCCGCGTAAGTTAGCCCGGCTCCGCTCCGGGTCCCAACCGGGGCAGCGCCTTGGTATCGGGTCTCGCCTTCGTGGCGGAATGTTTGTATTGGTACTCGTATTGTGGCGCCCTGATGTGGCTTTTTCGCGTGAGTTGGCCCGGCTCTGCTCCGGGTCCCAGCCGCGGGCGGGCCCTCCGGGTCTGGCGTTTTGCTTCGTGATTTTAGGTGATTTAGCTTTTAGTAGGTGCCCGTTTCCGGGGCCGTTGCTCCGCGTACGGTTCGGGTCCGCCTTTGTGGCTTGCACCTAATCTTTCTGTTGGTTGCTTCCCTTTTTTTGGATCGCGTTATTTGGGTGACTTTTTTTTGTTGTTACGTTGTCGTGCGTTGTGGTTTCTAGTAATAACTTCCTTTTGTTTCCTTCCGGATCCGGGTTTCTACCGGCCTTCCTTTTCCCAGCTATAAAAAGCCCTTTTTCCTTCCTTCTTTTTTCCTTTTCGCTTTTTTTTTACTACCGTTTCCGGTCCTGCCCTTTTGCCCGCGCTTTTTTTTCTCCTGCCTGCATTTAGGTTTTTGCTCGCTCGCGCCTCGTTTCCCTTCCGTTTTTTGTTTTTTTTGCAATATAGCTCCCAAAAATAAAGCTCCCAAATCTCCCCGCGGTGGTGGTGGTGGCGGTCGCGGTGGCAATCCCGGCAGCGGAGCCACGGGCGGTGGCCGCGCCGCTCCCGCCGCTACAGCTAATAGCAATGGTGGTAGTGGTGGTAGCGGTGGCAGTCGTCCTCGCAATCGCCCTCCGTTTACGGACGAAAACGACGGCAGCGGCTCGAGCGACGGCGGCTTAGGCGACGGTGTAACAAGGGGTCAAAGACGGCTTGGAGAAAGAATCTCTAGATTGCAGATAATCTTTCTATGGGCTCAAGAGATGCTTGAGGAAGAAGAAATCTTTCCTGGAGGACATAGGAGATGGCAGGGTTTATATAAACCACCCTGTGATCCGTGCGAAGTATTGAATACATGATTCACACTGCCCCTCCGGCCTTCGGCCTTTGGGCCTCGGGGCCGTTGGGCACCTATACCGGTTCCCGGACCTTTTGTAGGGCCGATTAGGTGAGTCCACAGGTTCTTCCGTGTGACACTATCTTCCTCTTCCTAAAGCGCGTCTCGAGACCTTTTGAAGCCCGCTTAAGGGATGCGGCTGTGCCTATATTATCTTGTAGCACGCGGGGGTCCCTAGGCTTATCGGGGTTAAGCCGATAAAAGGCAACAACGTATTATTTAAATCCGTCGGTATCAAAATGCTCCCAAAGTTCCCACGTCCAATCCTTTTTTCGTAAGTAATCTTCCCATCGGACAAAGTAACGAACCTTCCCGCCTGTATCCATAGAATCCATAACCTTTTCTACAACGAAATCTCCTATAACCGAAGGGGCCTCCCGCAATACCTAGTCAGGGTCAAATCGTGCCTAAATGCCAAAACGGTAGGGTTCGATAAAGGACACGTGGAAAGCGTTATAAATTTTCCAGGTTTTAGGCAGGGCCAATCGTACCGCCGTGGGAGAAATAACCTTAAAGATCCGGAAGGGCCCGAGCATTTTGGCATCGAATTTCTTAGCGGGGCGACGGGTTTTTATATGCCGGGCGTTTAACATAACGAACTATCCTTCGGTAAAAACCGGCGAAGGGCTTCTCCTTTTATCGGCCCAATGCTTCATTCGTTCCCGGGCTTTCTCAAGGTGTTGTTTGGCTTTTTCGTGCACCTAGGTCATCCAATGCCGGTAGAGTTGGCTTGCTGGATTGCGTACTCGTCCTAGGAAAGGGGGATTATTGGAAGCTGGGTGGTACCCGTAGTTGGCGAAAAAGGGAGTGATGGAAGTACTTGCCGAAAATATATTATTATAGGCAAATTCCGCTATAGGTAATAGCTCAACCCAGTTGGTCATTTCGTAATTTACGAAAAACCTAAAATAAGCCTCTAGGCTTTAGTTAAGCCTTTCGGTTTATCCATCCGTTTGGGGATAGAAGGCAGTGCTCATTCTTGGCTTAATGCCTACCAAACGGAAGAAATCTTTCCACAAATGGCTTGTAAATTTGGAATCTTTATCAGAAATAATATCCAAAGGCACACCGTGCAATCGCCAATATTTTTTAGCGAAAATGCGGATAAGGTTATCCGATTTTTTACCCTCGACTTTGAGGGGGACGAAATGCGCCATTTTGGTAAAAGGGTCTACCATTACCCAAATTGAATCGCACCTATCGCTTAAAGGGAAGTCCGTAATAAAGTCCATGGCCACCGTTTTCTAAGGCTGGTAATGCAGCTCCATAGGTTATAGGGGTCCAAAAGGGGCATGCCTTAAGGCTTTATTGCGTTGGCACTTTAGGCATCCCCTCACGTATTCCCGGACTTTTGCCTCGATATTGGGCCACCAAAAGTGCCGAGTAATTAACTCGAGGGTTTTATCTATACCTATATATCCAGCGACTTTTATGTTATATTCGGACTCAAGGACTTCCTTTTATAAGGCCTCCGTTGGTACCTACAATCTTTTTTTATAATAAAAAAGGCTATCTTTTATTTCTTCACCCTTTTCGGGCTTTTAAAAGCGACTTTGGTATTCGGGATCCGATATACCAATTTGCTTAACTTTATTAATAAATTCCGTAGCCCACTTTAAAATTGGAATACTGCAAAGCCGGCTTAGGGATAGGAGGAAAAAAGGTGCTCCTTACGGCAAAGCTTCTTCCATAAAGTTATCTCCTTATCTTTCCAAAGCCGAAATTTTTATTGGGAAGTGTTTTTTTTACAGGATCGTCGTAATCGGCTAATCCTTACTCCCCCCTTTTTTAAGCTTATGCTAAGGTAATTTCGACAGCACATCGGCCTTTTTATTTTGCTTTCCTAGCCGGTAGTTGATTATAAACCAATAACCAGCCAGCTATTGTGCCCATTTAGCTTGCTTTCGATTAAGGACTTTAACCGTTAGGAAATATTCGAGGTTCCGGTAATCCGTATAAACCTTTATCCGGTGCTTTGCCCCTTTAAAGTAATGCCTCCACCTAACGAAGCAATCGACGACCGCTAAAAGTTCCTTATCGTAAATTTTATAATTAATTTCGGCGGGCGACATTTTACGTAAATGGAAGGCAACGGGGTGCAGTTTGTTGGTTTCGGGGTCCCTTTGGGATAACACCCCTCCAAAGGCAAAGTCCAAAGCGTCCATTTCAATTTGTGCTGGAAAAGATGGGTTAAAATGCCGGAGTATCGGAGGCGAAACGAAAGCGACTTTAAAAGCCTCGAAGGCTTGGTCCATTTCGGGGGTTTATCGCTATTAGCTTTTAGGCAAGGCGTTGGCCGTCGTTATAGGTTTAACGATTTTAAAAAACCTTTTAATAAACCTTTTATAAAAGTTGGCGAAGCTAATAAAGGATTGGGAGTTTTTAAAGCATTTAGGGGCTTCCTATTGCATAATAGCATCCACTTTATCCTTGGATATTGCGATACCGTCGGGTTCTATTATGTGACTAAAGAACTCGACCTCGTGCACCCCCCAAACGCATTTGCGAAGGGCTACGGCTAGGTTATGTTTGGTAAAGCGGCGAAGCACCTCTTTTACCAAACTATCGTATTGTTTTTTGGTTTTTGCGTATATTAAAAGGTTATCCAAATACACGAGGAGCCCGGTATCGATAAAGTCCATAAAGATATAGTTCATTATACTTTGGAAGGTAGCGGGGGCGTTGATAAAGCCTATAGGCATAACCGTAAACTCGAAAACGCCGTATTTGCAGCGGAAGGCCGTAAGCTATTCGTGCCCTTTTTTTATCCGAATCAGGTTAAACCTAATTTTAAGGTCGATTTTCGTTTTCCATTTGGCATTCCGAAATCGATCCTAAAGCTTCGTAATAAACGGGATAAAGCACCGAATCGGAATCGTTTTGGCGTTTACGTCCCTATAGTCAACCACCACCCTTAAAAAATCGAAGGGGTCTTTTTTTTTTGCGAACATAAAGGGCGAACTATTAGCAGTTTTGCATGGCCTGGCCCGACCGATTCGTACTTGCTTTTCCAGCCACGGCTTTAGGACATCCAATTCCTTTTAACTCATTAGGTACAAAAGGCTATAAGTTAATTAAACTCCTTCTTTAAAGTGAATTTCGTAGTTCTAGGCTTGATGATCGGGAAAACGGGTAGCAGCCGCTTCCGTTATAATAGGGAAAAATTCCCTAAACTCCTATGGCACCGATTCGAAGCCGTCCGAATCTGCTTTGTTCACTTCCTCAAAGGAAGGAATACCGTGCCCGTATTTAATAGCGGCAATAATCGCGGGCTCGACTATTTTTATGTTTTCCCGAAGGCGTAAGCCTTTGGGCGGCCGTAAATCCTGTAGCTTTCGGGCCCGGGGCTTGTTGCATTTCCGGCATTTGTCCGAATCCATCCGGATATCCCGAAGGTCGCGATCCAGTAACCCCAGCGGTAGGTGTTGCCTTTGCCATGCGAAAGGCAGGATAATATCGCAATCTGGATCCGTAGGACTAATTTCGAACGTTTCCGTAAAATAGTGCGTTTTGTGCCGGAGGGTAACGTCGACAACTAGTTGCTTTCCGGCCTCTGGTTCGATTTTCCCTAAAAAGGAGGTTATTATGCGAGGGATAGCTTTGTTAACCAGGTGACCCGGAAGTTGCTTCGCTATTTTGTCCGATATAACCTTCGTATCGCTACCTCCATCCAAAAAGACCCGGACAGGTATCTCCTTCGATCCCCTCGCCCGTATATACATACGGAGGATCGGTTTTGCGAGTTTTTTATCCGTTAAAGGCCTTCGGGACCGGTTGGCGGCGATAGTCGATAGTTGTCAACAATCATCGTCCGATTCCGAATTTGATAGTTCAAAAATTCGTGGTTCGCTCGGGGCTTCTGAGGTAAGGCCGGCGATTTTAGCCTTTTTAGCCTGTGGCTGTTCTTCCTATTCGTCCGTTGCTGGGCGTTTAAAAATGGATTTGGCACCGGCCGTTTTTGCTGGTGTAAGAGGGAGTTCCTTGCCGTTGGTGTCCTTTTTTGCGTAGCATTCCAAGGTGTGGTGCCCTTCTTTTCCGCAACGCCAGCAGTCGGCCTTAGCCAACTTTCGTGCGTTGATATCGCGTTATTCGATTCCTTCGAGTGCCAATTTGGTAGTAGTCCAAATGTTGGTCTTTTTATCGGCGGCCTTTTTATCGTTAGCCTTCTTTCCGGAACGGGAGCTTGAAGATGGATTTAGGTTCCTATCTTTGGAGCCTTTGCCGCAGCGACGGCCCGCGTTCGAGCGCTCCTAATTCGAAGCGGGCTCGTCTTTTCCCTTTTCCTTTTGGCCCGTTCCTTACATCAAAGCCTTAATGGAGGCTCTATCCGCGAGCTTTTGCTCGTAAGTGATCCCTGCCTCCTGGAAGGCTTCGAAGAATTCGGCGTCGTTTATAAGGATTCGACCTTTATTAGTATATACCAAATCGGCGATACCTTCGGGTAGCGAGGATCGGACGAAATCCCGGAAGGTCGTACCGGTTTATCGGGTAGTAATATTATACTACCCCAACTCCGTTAGGTAGCCGACGATATCGCCGTTATATTTTAAGGACCGGAGCTTTTTTGCATCGGTTTTTTCCTCGTTAGGGTCTTTATAATGCTTTTTTAGCAACGAAACGTATCCTTTCCAGGAATCCTAAACGTTTATAAATTCTAATAAACGTGCCCTGGCTACGTGCTATTAAAAAGCGGCTCCTTTTAGAAGGGACCCAACCCAAGTGATGCGGTACGGGTCACCTGTAAAGCTTTAGGGGCAGGCGTTCATATAAGCCTGTACCACGAACCACCAATTTTTAAATTTGGTACGATCCCCTTCGAAAGCGCTGGGGGTTTTAAATTGCACGGGGTTAACTATAAAAACCGTGCCTTAGGGAGTTCCCTTAAGGGGTTGCGAAGCCCTATCGCCTAGCGGAAAGGGTAATCGGAACAGTCGTAGCCTTCGGTTAGGAGGTTTCGGTAGCAGGTTATTATCGCTATCATCCGATTCCGAAAAGTCCGAAAAGTTCGGATTACCGGCGGGTTGTCCCTATGTCCGTCCCGGCGTAATGCTTATACGGGCTTAATTTGTTCGGGTTTGTAAATCCCTTAGGGTCTTTTCCATTTATGCGGCTAGCAAGCCGGCGTTTAATCTAACGATCCGTTCCCGCGCTATCGAGCTTGTTTATTTAAAAGCGGAAGGCGGAAGTATATCGGTATTAACTTCAGCCCTATTTTCCCTAATAGGGACGGGTACGTCCTAGGGAGAGCTTTGGTTTAATCCGGGTTGTTGAGACGATCGTTGCAGGGCCGAGAGTATAGTAGCTGATTTAGGCCGCTTTCTTTGTGCTGTAAGCCGCCGGCTTTCCCGTACGGCGTCTTTAACAAGCTGGTGAGTTTGGGCTAATATGCGCCGCTTGGTTTCGGTAAGGGCTTCGGGCGAAACATGCTTCTTAGTTAGGAGATCTTGGATTTGGGCATCCTTATTAACGGCCTAGTTAGTGACTTTTTTTTCGAAGGTGGAAAATCGTGCTTGTAGGTTTTGCAAGTGGTTTTGTTGGGCCCAAGTAACGTTCCGGAGTTAAATTAGGGCCTCCGAACGTGTTTGTTGCTTTTTAGCCAAAGTGGCAATCGTAGCTTAAATTTATTATGCAAATGCCTGGCTTTTTCCGATAATCCGTTGCCGGAATGCCTTTTGTTGCTCGGTAAAAGCGATTAGGCCTTCTTTATATAAGGAAACGACGGTACTGTACGCGTGGGTGATGTGGTCGTAATAGGTCCTGATTTCGCGGATTTGTTCCCGATCGGCGAGGATTTCCTAACTCACATTTCGGGATAAGGCCGAAATTGCTTCGTGCGTACTAATAAATTCCCGCTAAATTTCAATCATCTAGCCCGGGGGATCCTGAAGGCGTTTTACGGATATAAAGGCTTATTATTTGAGGGCTATGCTGAAAGGGGGTGCCGAATACAGGATAAGTGCCTTTTAATCGTCGAGCATAGGGGTATTTTAACGTTCTTCCGGTACAAACCGGGAGGGGCCTTCGGGGGCTTTTCCGGTCGCTTTTCCAAATTGGGCCGGCATCGTATCGGCAGGTATACCGGAATCGCTAGGTAAAAAAGGGGATTTTATTAATTCCCCGGCCGGTATACCGAAATCGCTTGGTAGGGAAGGAGATGTCGTTGCAAACGAAATAAAAGGGTCCGGTTCCCTGTATTCCTGGGTAGCGTAAAATCCCAAACGTACAAAGGAGATCTTCCTGCCTCCTTTGGAATCCCGTGATTTCGCTAGGGCGATTGAAAGGGTGAAACGACCGTCCTGTATATTTTTCTCGCTTTTACCCGTTCGAGAATACCGGTAACAGTCAAAATGTCTGTGGTGTGGCCCTAGGGTTTTATTCGCTAAAAAAGGCAACAGTTGGGGCTTGGGGGTGCCGACTAACAGGGCCTCTCCAAAGCTTAGGAAAAAAGATAGTAAGGCTTCCGTCAGGGGGTAAAGCGTAAAAAGATTATTTGTAACAAGGGGTTAAAAACGGCTTGGAAAAAGAATTTCTAGATTGCAGATAATCTTTCTATGGGCTTAAAAGATGCTTGAAGAAGAAGGAATCTTTTTTGGAGGATATAGGAGATGGCAGGGTTTATATAAACCACCCTGTGATCCGTGCGAAGTATTGAATACATGATTCACACTGCCCCTCCGGCCTTCGGCCTTTGGGCCTCGGGGCCGTTGGGCACCTATACCGGTTCCCGGACCTTCTGTAGGGCCGATTAGGTGAGTCCACAGGTTCTTCCGTGTGACAGACGGCGTCCAGGACCTTCGTATTAAAGCTGTGGGTGCGGCTTTGCTCCGTTTTTTTCCCTGTTTTGTTGCTAATTTCCTTTTTTCCTCCCAACCTTACCGCTTATATAGTTAATCGGAATATTTGCCGGCGGTTAAAGTCCCTAACAACTGCGTTTTTTACGACGACATAATGTATATTTGCCGCCCCGCTATTTTTCCTGTTCCGCCTTTTTAGCTTCCTAGTCCCTCGTATAAAATGTGCGTTAGCTGTTTTTAGCGTTTCGCTAACGGTATTAACGGTGCCGGTGCTATGCGTTAATGCTATTACAAAGCTTGTATATAGCGCTCCTTATCCTGCTTTTTTCCGCTCCGTTTCCGGTTTTGCTAACATAGTAATTCCAACTACCAAAGGCTTTACCTATGTAAACTGCATTTAGTCGCGTAGTGCTTGCGTTTAAATTGGTCGCTCCCTTTTAATATCCGCTCGCGATTTCGTCGCTAACGTTTCGTTCCCGTCGCGGTAGCTTCCCATTAGTTCCGAGGACCAGGTTACCGCTATTTTTCGTACTTACCATCGCTATATACAATCTTTGCCTAAAACCAGTGCGGACCGCGATACTACGTTTGCGGATGTTTATGCTGCTGCTAAAGTATATACCGCCTTTGTTCCGGGCCGCTATTTATCCTATCCTAACATTTTTTTTTCCAAGCTCGCTATACCGGTTTAAAGCATGCGATCGCCGGGTATTGCCGTATTTCGAAAGACATTTGTAACAAGGGGTCAAAGACGGCTTGGAGAAAGAATCTCTAAATTGCAGATAATCTTTTTATGGGCTCAAGAGATGCTTGAGGAAGAAGGAATTTCTCGTGGAAGACATAGGAGATGGCAGGGTTTATATAGACCCTTTGTGATCCGTGCGAAGTATTGAGTACATGATTCACGCTGCCTTCCAACCTTTACCGCTTGGCCTTGGGGCCGTTGACCGCCTATGCGGGTTTCCGAACCTCCGTAAGGCCGACTCGTGATGCCGACTAGTTAGGTCTACGGGTTCTTCCGTGTGACACTATCCTCCTTTTCCTAGGGCGCGTTTCGAGACCTTCCGAGGCCCGCTTAAGGGATGCGGCCGTGCCTATGTCTTATGGCACGCGGGGGTCCTTAGGCTTGTTGGGGCTAAGCCGATGAAAGGCAATAACGTGCTGCTTAAATCCGTCGGTATCGAAATGCTCCTAAAGTTCCTACGTCCAATCCTTTTTGCGTAGGTAATCCTCCCATTGGATAAGGTAACGAATTTTCCCGCTTGCATCTATAAAATCCATAACTTTCTTTATAACGAAATCTCCTATAACCGAAGGGGCCTCCCGTAATACCTGGTTAGGGTTAGGTCGTGCCTAAATGCCCGAGCGGTAGGGTTCGATAAGGGATACGTGGAAAGCGTTATGGATTTTCCAGGTTTTAGGCAGGGCCAGTCGTACCGCCGTGGGAGAAATAACCTTAAGGATCCGGAAGGGCCCGAGCATTTTGGCATCGAGTTTTTTAGCGGGGCGACGGGTCTTTATGTGCCGGGCGTTTAACATAACGAACTATCCTTCGGTAAGGACCGGCGAAGGGCCTCTCTTTTTATCGGCCCAATGCTTCATCCGTTCCCGGGCTTTTTCGAGGTGTCGTTTGGCTTCTTCGTGCACCTAGGTCATTTAATACCGGTACAGTTGGCTTGCTAGATTGCGTACTCGTCCTGGGAAAGGGGGATTATTAGAGGCTGGGTGGTACCCGTAGTTGGCGAAAAAAGGAGTAATGGAAGTACTTGCCGAAAATGTATTATTATAAGCAAATTCCGCCGTAGGTAACAGCTCAACCCAGTTAGTCATTTCGTAATTTACGAAAAACCTAAAGTAGGCTTCCAGGCTTTGGTTAAGCCTTTCGGTTTGTCCATCCGTTTGGGGATGGAAAGCAGTGCTCATTCTTAGCTTAATGCCTACCAAACGGAGGAAATCTTTCCACAAATGGCTCGTAAATCTGGAATCTCTATTAGAGATAATATCCAGAGGCATACCGTGCAATCGCCAGTATTTTTTGGCGAAGATGCGGATAAGGTTATCCGACTTTTTACCCTCGATTTTGAGGGGGACGAAATGCGCCATTTTGGTAAAGGGGTCTACTATTACCCAGATTGAATCGCACCTATCGCTTAAAGGGAGGTCCGTGATGAAGTCCATGGCCACCGTCTTCCAAGGCTGGTAATGCAGCTCTATAGGTTGTAGGGGTCCAAAGGGGGCATGCTTTGGGGCTTTATTGCGTTGGCACTCCAGGTATCCCCTTACGTATTCCCGGACTTTTGCCTCAATATTAGGCCACTAAAAGTGCCGAGTAATTAACTCGAAGGTTTTATCCATACCCATATGTCCAGCGACTTTTGTGTTATGTTCGGATTCGAGGACTTCCTTTTGCAAGGCCTCCGTTAGCACCCACAGCCTTTCCTTATAATAAAAGAGGCCATCTTTAACTTTTTTACCTTTTTCGGGCTTTTGGAAGCGGCCCTGGTATTCGGAATCCGATATACCAGCTTGTTTAACTTTGTTAGTAAATTCCGTAGCCCATTTTAGGACTGGAATATTATAAAGCCGGCTTGGGGATAGGAGGAAAAAAGGTGCTTTTTGCGGCAAAGCTTTTTCTATGGGGTTATTTCTTTGTCCTTCCAGGGCCGAAATTTTTGCTGGGAAGTGTTTTTTTTGCAGGATCGTCGTAATCGGTTAATCCTTACTCCCCCCTTTCTTAGGTTTATGTTGGGGTAATTTCGACAGCATATCAGCCTTTTCATTTTGCTTTCCTGGCCGGTAGTTGATTATAAACTAATAACCAGCCAGTTGTTGTGCCCATTTGGCTTGCTTTCGATTAAGGATTTTAGCCGTCAGGAAATATTTAAGGTTCCGGTGATCCGTATAAACCTTTATCCGGTGCTTTGCCCCTTTAAGGTAATGCTTCCACCTAGCGAAATAGTTAACGACCGCCAAAAGTTCTTTATCGTGGATTTCATAGTTAATTTCGGCGGGTGACATTTTGCGCGAATGGAAGGCAACGGGGTGCAGTTTGTTGGTTTCGGGGTCCCTTTGGGATAGCACCCTTCCAAGGGCAAAGTCCGAAGCGTCTACCTCGATTTGCGCCGGGAAAAACGGATCGAAATGCCGGAGTATCGGAGGCGAAACGAAAGCGACTTTAAAAGCCTCGAAGGCCTGTTCCATTTCGGGGGTCCATCGCCATTAGCTTTTTGGCAGGGCGTTAGCCGTCGTTATAGGCCTAACGATTCCGGAAAACCCTTTAATAAACCTTTTGTAAAAGTTAGCAAAGCCGACGAACGACTGGGAGTCCTTAAAGCAGCTGGGGGTCTTTTATTGGATGATAGCATCAACTTTGTCCTTGGACATTGCGATGCCCTCGGGTCCTATTATGTAACCAAAGAACTCGACCTCGTGCACCCCCCAAACGCATTTGCGAGGGGCCACGGCCAGGTTGTGTTTGGTAAGGCGGCGAAGCACCTCCTTTACTAAACTATCGTGTTGTTCTTTGGTCTTTGCGTATATTAGGAGGTCATCCAAATACACGAGGAGCCCGGCATCGATAAGGTCCATAAAGATATGGTTCATTATGCTTTGGAAGGTGGCGGGGGCGTTGATGAGGCCTATAGGCATAACCGTGAACTCGAAGACGCCGTATTTGCAGCGGAAGGCTGTAAGCCATTCGTGCCCCTTTTTCATCCGAATTAGGTTAAACCCGGTTTTGAGGTCGATTTTCGTTTTCCATTTGGCATTTCGAAGTCGATTTTGGAGCTCCGTAATAAGCGGGATAGGGCACCGAATCGGGATCGTTTTGGCGTTAACGTCCTTATAGTCGACCACCACCCTTAAGGGATTAAAGGGGTTTTTCTTTTGTGCGAACATAAGGGGCGAACTGTTGGCAGTTTTGCATGGCCTAACCTTGCCGGTTCGCATATGCTTTTCCAGCCAAGGTTTTAAAACGTCCAGCTCCTTTTGGCTCATTTGGTATAGGGGGCTATGGGTTAATTGGGCTCCCTCCTTTAGGTGAATTTCGTGGTCCTAGGGCTGATGATCGGGAAAACGGGTAGCGGCCGCTTCCGTTATAATAGGAAGGAACTCCCTAAACTCTTCTGGTACCGATTCGAGGCCGTCCGAATCTGCTTTGGCCATTTCCTTAGGGGAAGGAATACCATGCCCGTACTTAATGGCCGCAATAACTGCGGGTTTGACCGTTTTTATATCCTCCCGAAGGCGTAAGCCTTTTAGGGGCCGTAAGTCCTGTGGCTTCCGGGCCCGGGGCTTGTTGCACTTCCGGCACTTGTCCGAATCTATGCGGATATCCCGAAGGTCGCGATCTAATAAGCCTAGCGGTGGGTGTTGCCTTTGCTATGCGAAGGGTAGGATAACGTCGCAATCTGGATCCGTAGGATTAATTTCGAACGTTTCCGTAAAATAGTGCGTTTTATGCCGGAGGGTAACGTCGACCATTAGTTGCTTTCCGGCCTTTGGTTCGATTGCCCTTGAAAAGGTAGTTATAATGCGGGGAATAGCTCTGTCGACCAAATGCCCTGGAAGCTGCTTGGTTATTTTGTCCGAAATAACCTTCGTATCGCTACCTCCGTTTAAAAGGACCCGAACAGGTATTTCCTTTGATCCCTTTGCACGTATATACATACGGAGAATCGGCTTTGCGAGCTTTTTATCCGTTAGGGGCCTTCGGGCAGCAGCGACGGTCGATGGTTGTTAACAGTTATCGTCCGATTCCGAATTTGACAATTTAAAGATTCGTGTTTCGTTTGGGGCTTCCGAAACGAGGCTTGCAATTTTGGCCCTTTTAGCTTGTGGCTGTTCCTCTTGTTCGTCCGTCGCAAGGCGTTTAAGGATAGACTTGGCGCCGGCCGTCTTTGCCGGTGCAGGAGGGAGTTCCTTGCCGTTGGTGTCCTTTTTGGCGTAGCATTCCAACGTGTGGTGCCCTTCTCTTCCACAGCGCCAGCAGTCGGCTTTGGCCAACTTTCGTGCGTTGATATCGCGTTGTTTGACCCCTTCGAGTGCCAGTTTGGTCGTAGTCCAAACGTTACTTTTTTTGTTGGCAGCCTTATCGTTGGCCTTCTTTCCGGAACGGGAGCTTGAGGATGGATTTTGGCTTTTGTCCTTGGAGCCTTTGCTTTGGCGACGGCCCGCGTTCGAGCGCTCCGAAGTCGAAACGGGCTCGTTTTTTCCCTTATCCTTCGGGGTTAGCCCAGGGTTCTGGAGCATAACCTCGTGGATTTTGCCGGCTTCCTGGATTGCGGCGAGGAATTCTTCGTCCGTATTAGGGACTCCTCCGTAACGGGAATATACCAATTTGGTAATTTCTTTTGGGAGGGTGCGGGAAATGTGCTCCTTAAATATAACGCCCGACCATTGCACCGCTTCGTTAAGGTCGAGAAGTTCAGTAAGGTACTGAACGGTGTTTCCTTTATACCTAAGCTCCCTTATTTTTTTGGCGTTGCGGTGGTGTTCGGTGGCGTCCCGGAAGCGTTCTTATAGGGCCGCCGAATAGGCCCGCTAGTTATTTTCGAGTTGCGTGCTTTGAAGGGACCGAAGGCGTTGATGGTGCCAAATTTGTGCGTTTTCCGTGAGTAGGGACCCGACCTAGTTGATTTTAACGGTATCGTTAGGAAAGCTTTCGACGTAGGTTTCCATATAGGAGGTAACGCGAAGCCACTATGGCCTAAATTTAGCCAGGTCCTTGCCGTCGTAACTGGGTGGCTTGTTAAGCTGGATTGGGTTGATGACGGCCGTAGGGATCGGACTACGCGGGCGAGCAGTTCCCTGTTGGATGGCTTTGATAAGGTCCCGCAAATCGGGGTTTTTGGAGGCCCGTCCGTTATTTTCGGGGGCATCGTTTTCCGAGGAGGAGTCCGAAGGTTTTGAAGGTTCCGAAGGAATAGCAATATGCTCGGGAGGTTCGTTAGGTGGCCTTTGGGGAGGCCCCTGAAGAAGTTCTCCGAGGCTTCCGGAGTGCCTGGGACCTGCCGTTGCGGCCCTGTACTGTTGTTGGGCAGCGGAGGCAGTAGCCCGAATTTGTTGCCGTTGGAGGTTATCGGATGATAGGGGGTCTTGAAGACCTTGGCGTGATGATGCCGACGTTTTAAGCGCCGATTGGGGTAGCGGTTTCTCCGTAGAAGGGACGGGTTCTTCCCTTTCTAGAGTGCTTTGACGTGAGCCCGGTGGAAGGGACGACCTTTGGAGGGCCGAAAGTACCGTAGCTGATCTAGGCCGCTTTCTTTGTGCCGCAAGTCGCCGGCTTTCCCGTACGGCGTCCCTAACGAGCTGATGCGTTTGGGCCAATATGCGCCGTTTGGTATTAGTGAGGGTTTCGGGCGATACGTGCTCTTTAGTTAGGAGATCCTGGATTTGGGCATCCTTATTGACGGCCTAGTTAGTGACTCCCTTTTCGAAGGTGGAAAGTCGTGCTTGTAGGTCCTGCAAGTGGTTTTGTTGGGCCCGAGTAACGTCCCGGAGCTGAATTAGGGCCTCCGAACGGGTTTGTTGCTTTTCGGCCAAAGTGGCGACTGTGGCCCAGACTTGTTGTGCAAATGCCTGGCTTTTTCCGATGATCCGTTGCCGGAATGCCTTTTGTTGATCGGCGGAAGCGATTAGGCCTTTTTTATATAAAGAAACGACGGTATGGTACGCGTGGGTGATGCGGTCGTAATGGGTCCTGATTTCGCGGATTTGTTCCCGATCGGCGAGGATTTCTTGGCTTATACCTTGGGATAGGGCCGAAATTGCTTCGTGCGTATTGATGAATTCCCGCTGGATTTCGGTCATCCAGCCCGGGGGGTTTTGAAGGCGTCCCACGGATATAAGGGCTTGTTGTTCGAGGGCCATGTTGAAGGGGGGTGCCGAATATAGGATAAGTGCCCTTTGATCGTCGAGTATAGGTGTATTTTGACGTTCTTTCGGTGCAGACCGGGAGGGGCTTTTGGGGGCTTTTCCGGCCGCTTTTTCAGATTGGGCCGGTATGGTATCGGCAGGTATACCGGAATTGCTAGGCAAAAAGGGGGATTCCGTTGATTCTACGGCCGGTATGCCAAAATCGCTTGGTAGGGAAGGAGATGTCGTTGCAGACGAAATGAGGGGGTCCGGTTCCCTGTATTCCTGGGCAGCGTAAAGTTCTAAGGGTACAAGGGAGATTTTCCGGCCTTTTTTGGAGTCCCGTGACTTCGCTAGGGCGATTGAGAGGGTGAAACGACCCTCTTGTATATTCTTTTCGCTTTTACCCGTTCGAGAACACCGGTGACAGTTAAAATGTTTGTGGTGTGGCCCCAGGGTTTTATTCGCTAAAGAAGGCAACAGTTGGGGTTTGGGGGTACCGACTGACAGGGCCTTTCCAGAGCTTAGGAGGAAAGATAGTGAGGCTTCCGTTAGGGGGCAGAGCGTAGAAAGATTATTTGTAACAAGGGGTTAAAGACGGTTTGGAGAAAGAATCTTTAAATTGCAGATAATCTTTTTATGGGCTCAAGAGATGTTTGAGGAAGAAGGAATTTTTCGTGGAAGATATAGGAGATGGCAGGGTTTATATAGACCTTTTGTGATCCGTGCGAAGTATCGAGTACATGATTCACGCTGCCTTCCAACCTTCACCGCTTGGCCTTGGGGCCGTTGACCGCCTATGCGGGTCTCCGAACCTCCGTAAGGCCGACTCGTGATGCCGACTAGTTAGGTCCACGGGTTCTTCCGTGTGACAACATCCTTAAGCGGTCCGGTATTCTTTTCGGCGCCGGGTTTGGCCGTTTGTTCCCTGCCAGTTTTAGGAATGCCTTCGCTACTATGGCTGCTTTTGGTGGTTCGGGTTTAGTTCGTTCCCTTTCCGGTAATATAATACCCCCGGGCCAGGCTATATCGGGCTAGGCCGAAAGGATTATTACTAAATGGAGTACGGAAAATCGCATTTGGATGGAAAAGCTGGCTTTTAAACGGGCTAAAATACGGGTAAATGTTTGTTTTTTCGCTTTTGCTATCCGCTTTTAGTCCGCTAATTCCACGGTATCTTTTAGGTTTCCTTTCGGCAAAACGTTACCGAGGACGTTTTCGACAAAATACTATCGGAATGCCGGGAGAACGTTTTTAATAAAATAAAGCGGGATATGAACGATAATGGCCTCCGTCGTCGTCCTTTTGCCAGCTCCCTTTAGTAATTTCCTCGGTTTTCCCTTTGTAGCGACTCGGTTGCGTAGCGTCGGTATTTGCGTAGTTTTCTTTTCCTTTTCGCTTTTCGGGTATAGTGCTTTCGTTTGCTTTTTTATGGTTTTTTTTGGTTCGGTTCGTTTTCGGCTCGGTAGCGTTGCTTTTCCTTTTTTTTTTTTATACGTTCTTTTTTTGCCTTTTTAACCGCTTTAAAATCTAATAGTTTTTTTGTGCGAAACATTATGCGTGCTACTTTTTTAAACGGTGTGCCCCTTGTTTTTTACAGCTCGAAATACGTTTTCCGGCTGTTTATTTGCGCTAGCCCGGTGCTTTCCCGCTGCTTATCCTATCGGGCGCATTGGGTTAATACGTGCTACGTTATTTCCTTTTATCCGCTGCCGCATTCGCATAGTGGCGTTACCGCGTCAAATACGCTTTTATTAAATAGGAACGAATTTAACCCTAGTTTTTCGGTTTTAATTTAAATTGCTACCGAGCTGTATGCTTTTAGCATCCCTTCGTGGTATTTAACCATTTTTTTCGTAAATAGGGGGTTATCCGCTAGGCACGCGGTTTTATACCGGTTCGCTTTCTTCGCTGTTGCCGTTGTATTAGCTATTTTTAGCTTCCATTTCATTGTTACGTTAGGGTTTTAACGCTTTGCGTGTTTATGTTTGGATTTCCAATCCTTTCCGTAGGGGACGGGTATTTGTCTCGGTTTTGGCGCTGTTTTAGGCCGGTCCCATCGTATTGCCTACTCTCTTTTCGCTTGTCCGCTTTGGGGGTGGGGCCTTTTTTTTCGTTTTTTGTAGCCGAGTTTTTGGAAACGGTCCGCTATTTTCGTTATCGCTTCGTTAATGCGTTGCGTTATCCCGGTTTTTTCCTACCTATTTTCCGTATTTATAACCTTTTCGTTTAAATATAAATCTAAAAGCGGTACGTGGGTTTCTATTTCGAGGTATGCTAACGAGGTTGCTTTGTAAGTTCCAGCCACTATTTTAAAACATGCTTTTTATTTTTTTACCATCTTTTTAGCTGCGCCCCGGGGCTGACTTCGGGGTTCCGTTAGTAGGTGGTAGGCTGCCGCTTTATAAACTAATACATTGCGGCATACGACCGCGTATAGCTGCCTCGCGCGTGCGAGGCTGCTTCCCCACGTTGCCGCCGCGAGTTTTGTTACCGTAAGCTGCTGTTTTTTTTGTTTGCCCTTTGCTTATTTAGTATGGGCGTTAAAGTTTAGCTTGTGGTTTAGCTAAATTTTTAGGAATTTCGCCGATAGCGTTAGTTGCATTTGTATGTTTCCGGTGCGGACCCGGGTCCGGTCCAGGGTTTTGGTAAAATGGAGTAGCTCGGTTTTGGCCGCGTTAAACGTTATTCCTGTCTTTTTTGCCTATATCTGGTACGTGTTTTAAGCCCGTTCTAGCAGCCGGGCCGTTTCCGCTATGGTTCCTTTTACTGCTATAGGGTTAGTGTCGTTGGCGAAACCGACCACCGTTATCCCTAGTATTTCTTCTAATTTGTCGTAAAGCGACGCGATATATAGGATAAATAGTATAGGTGAAAGTGGTAAGCCTTATGGTACTTTTGCTGTTATTTATATGGGCGTAAACGTATTTCCATCGAACCGGAGCCGGGCCGTTTTGCCTGTTAGCTAGCTTTTAATCCACCTAATTGTTTTTAGCGGGAATTTTTATTTTCGTAAGGTATCGAAAAGTTTGGTGTGGTTAACGTTGTTAAATGCTCCTGATAGGTCGAGCTGCAATAGCGAAACTGTAGCGCCGTAGTTCCACGCCGTTATTACGGTATCTATTATTTATCTAATAGCGAATTCGGTGCTACGTTTCTTTTTATTGCTTATTTGCCCTTCCGGTAATAGTCCTCTTTTTTCCGCTTCGGTTGCGATCCGTATTTTTACGATCGCTTTTATAATTTTAAATATAAACGAAAGGAGTGCGATCGGTCGCCACCCCTTTGCTGTTTTTCTATTTTCCGTATTTTTCCCCGGTTTAAGGAGCACTACCGTTAGTGCGTTTCGGAAGCGTTTTGGGAAGTATTCGAGTTCGAAGTTGGCGTTAGCTATTTTAAATATAGCTTCCTAGTATGGTTCCCCGCACGCTTTTAATAGTCCGTTCGGTAGGTTGTCCGCTCCCGGGGCTTTCCAATTCCGGGTTCTTTTTAGGGCCGTTAATACTTTGTTTCCTTTAGGGTCCATTTGGTAATTGATTGGAAATGGGTTAGTAAAGGTGTGATTTTCGAACGTAGTATCCCCGACGTTTGTTAAGTCCGTTTCCGGGTTGGGGTAGAACTTGGCTGCTAAAACTGTAGCCTTATTAGCGTGGGAATTCGTTAGCCTTTGGTTTCTTTTTTTAAGCCGGTTTAGGTCCGGTAACCTAGTTAGGTCCCGTTTCCTATGGCTCCGTAGTCTCGCCTATCGTTTAATGTTTTAAAAAATAGGCTTTAGATCCTATTTTTTAACGCCTCCTTAATGAATTCCTTTTAGTGTGCGTTGGAGGCCTTTTTTTTTTCCTAATAAAAGCTTTATCGGCTGCTTTTAGTTCCTCGTAGCTTTTTTGTGTTTTTAGCCGTGTGTATGCGCGTTAGTACCGCTTCGTTTCTTTAGCTAGTTTCGTAAACGTCGAGTTCCAATACGGTATTGGCTTGAAATTTGTTGTGGTTTTTCGTTTTAGTGCCAGCTCGTTAGCGATTTGGGTTAGTTGGTTTATTAGTGTATCCACCTGGTTGTTTATATCGTTTAGCGTTTTTATGTTTTTGATTTCGATATATTGTTTAGCTAGTTGCAGCGCCTTTTTTTTGTCGTTTTTAAGGTCGGTATTAACCTTTTTCCACACCCATCCTTCTGTTTTCCTTTTGCGAAGCGGCTCCGCTTCGCAATCGATTGAAATTATTTGAAAATAGTGGTCCGACCCCCTTATTTCGTCGTCCCTGCCCTCGTATTTAACAACTAAAGTATCGGATATTTACGCGTAATCGATAATGCTTTTTCGTTCGCCGAACCTTTTTTTTATTATCTCCCCGTAAAGCGTTGCTAGTTCGAGCCGCCACCGGTGCGTTAGCGCGAATAATAGCTCGGATTTAGCGTTTTCCTGATTATACATATCCCATATTAGGTAGTGCATGTTAAAATCCCCTACTAGTACGGCGTAGTTCCGAAACGGTATTGTTTCGATTTCGGTTAAAGGGGTATGCCATTTTCCTAGTGCCCGGGGGTCTGGCGAATATATTAAATAAATGTTAATATTTTTTATTGGGGTTTATAATGTAATTGCTACCCAATCGTATCCGTTCCGGCTTTTTTACGTTACCGGGTTTAATCGTTGGTGGACGTATAATGCTACGTTCGATTTTGTGTTTATTTGGTAATATACCAGCTCGTAATTGCATCCGGCCGGTTTTTTCGGGTTTCCGTACCGGTCCAGCTCCAGTTTTTATATAGCTATTATATCGTATTCCTTTTTGCTAAAAAACGGTATATCTCCTTTTCCGTTTCCTTTTCCCATATTCCAATATAAGATTGTTATTACCATAGGGATTTTAATAGGCGTTTTTATACGTCGAACGGGATTGTGCTATTTCTAATCGGTAGCGGTTTGGATAAGGGTAGCGGTTTTAACGGGGCCGGTATTCGTTTTTATTTTCCGGCTGCTTTTGTTTAAATTTGTTCGTTTGCCGTAGTTAGGGGTTAGGCTAGCCGGGAGCTCGCTTTGGGGGCGTGGTTTGTTATAGGTAGCGGTCGTGTGGCGGTCCGGCCCTTGGGTGGCTGCGAGTCCTTGCGGGGTTTGCCGGGTCCTCGGCGGCCGGGGGACCGGATTAGGGAGTCGTTATTTGTGTTCGAATTTTATTTGCGCCTTTTGCTAAGGCTTGGTGGTCCTCCGATACCGGGGGGTATACGCGTTTGGAAGATGGGGAAGGTGGTGGTGGCTTTTGTTTGTTTAGGGGCTGATCTTTCCAGTATAAATCTCCTTAGCCGGTTCTAATATGCTTTTTTCGCTTTCCCGATCGCCCGTTGCGCTATTTCGCAGCCCCGGTTAAACGCCGGGTGCGGTTCGCCGTAGTTTGCGCATTTGGGTGTGGCTTTGTTATATTGGGGGTAGGCGTCGCATTAACTTTCTCTTTTTTAGTATTGCGGTCCTCCGCAATGCGGGCAGCGGCCCGGTTTCCTGCAAAACTTTTATCGGTGCCCCCATTCGTAGCAGTTATAGCACTAGGTGGCTTTAGCGTTTGGTATAAACGGTTCGCATTTGAATAGTTCTGTTTGTATTACCAATCCTTACTTACAAGCTTGGTCCGCGGCGGTTGCGGACCCGATTCGTACCAATACTATAATGTATCTGTAAAGGGTGCGGGCTGGCCATACGTGCACCGATTTAACCTCCGCGTTTCGGTTTTCGGCGTTTAAGCTACGAATAAGTTGGTTTAGGTCTTCCGGCAGTGTTATTTGTTTTACTCCTTTAATTACCACGTCGTATGTCCGTTCCCGGATCGTTGCCTGGTTTTTAAACACCTTTTTTACCCATTCGTCCCTTTTTTTATATTCGCTTGCGTTTGCGTAAAAGTATATTACCACGTTTCCGTTTTAAAGCCGCTTCGTTACCCGCACCGCCGTACCGAATTGGTTATTTAGTGCCCGCTAGGTGTCGATTTGCGATCGGTTTTTAATTGCTTCCGGGGCTTTTCTTACGGCTACGATTATTTCGCGTTCGACTTTTAACGGTATAAATTGCGGGGGGGGATACGTCGTGTTTAGGTACTGTTATCGCGTTCGGTTCGGCGCGTTTCCGTCCGGTGCCAAGGCCGGTAAGTCCGTAGCGAAGGCAAAGGCGTAGGACTTTCTGGTATCAATTAGTGCATTTTTAACCTCCGTAAGTATTTCTGCTTTCAATTCCTATAGTATCGCTTTGGTTACCGGTCCGTCCTCGGTGGCGTCGCGCTTGCGAGCCGTCTCCGCGTCGACCTTCAGCTTCGTCAATTCCGACACTAGTTGCAAAATTTCCAGCAACTTTCCACTAATTACAAGGGGCTTCAGTTTGTTAATAATTTCGTTTTTTTTTTCCTCCTAACGGCCGCGCGCCGGTCTTTTGTCGGTGTTGGCATTCCCTCGCGCGTCCGGAGGCGCGTTGGGGGGATCCACCGTCGAGGCGTGTCGATTGGCCGCGAGCCCGGAATCGACTTCCATCGATTTTAAGCCCGCGCCGTCGGCGCGCGCCCGATACGGCATCGATCCTGGGTCAAGTCGGGTGCGAGGAGTTCGATTCCGGTGTCAAAATTGAATTATCTCGGAGGGCTGTCCGGCTGCGCGATTTCAAGCTCGCTAAAAATTCTTTTTATCCCTTATAATTTAAACACCCAAAAAATAGGTAGCAGGCCCACGGTCTTCTAATACATACACCTTATTTAACAACTTTTTCAAGGACCGGATATATTTAATATTAGGCCCTATTAACAAACAATCGTCCACAAAAGTAATAATAAAATGCTTTGTTTTTACATTAAAATAAACCGCTAAATTAAAAACAAAAGGCGTAAAACCTTCCTTTTTAAATAAGGTTTTTAGTTTGTTCTGCCATTCACGGGGTCCCTATTTCAAACCATATAGTACCCTTTTCAGCAGGATCACCTATTCTTCCGAAAATTTAAAGCCAAAATGCTTGGCGAGCTTTTTAATTTCAAGGGTTGCAATAGCTAACCACTTTTTAAAGCCTTTTGGAATACTAAGGTATAGCTCCACATTAAAATCACTGTTTAAAAATGCCCCAATAAAATCGATTTGTTCGATTTCCTAATTTTTTACTACAGCAAAGGCCAGCAAAATACGCTAAGTAGGCGGTATATTAATAAAGGCAAAGGTTTCGATAAAATCCAAGCCTTTTATTTGCAAAAAACCCCTAGCAACCAGCCTGGCTTTATATTTTAAGGGGCGATTTTCTTTATCTTTTTTAAACTTAAAAACCGGTCGACAGGTTATTAATCTCCGCCCTTTAGGTAGTTTAGCTTTTGGCAGGAAGTTAAAAGTTCCAGCGCGTAAAAGTTGCTCGAATTTTAACCCCAAAGTAATTAACCAATATTTATTATAGGAGCTTTTTAAAGCCTTTTTATAAAAATTGGGTTCGCCGTTTTTAGCAGGCTTTTTCTTTTTAACAGCCTGTTTTGCCTTATAGCAAATATAGTGAACGAAATCGTCGACTTCCATTAGGTCTGGTTTAGGTAATGCCTTCCCCAAAGCATCAACGAGGGTATCGCTAACACGCACTTCCTCATCCACTATAGGTACCAGTATTTTACGTGTCGGGGGCACTGAAACTGTAGGCTTTTCAGGGGGCCGTACAATAGCTTGAACAGGCTCAAGGGGCCTGAATTGCAGGGTAGGTAGCGGAGCTTTTAAGGTCTCCGCAAGCAGTTGATTTGGTAAAGAATCGATTTCCACTTCGCTTTCAAGTTCACTAACGGGGGTAAAAACACTAATTGGAATAGTGCCTTTTTCAACAGGGTTTTCGATAATAACCCCCTTTGAATTATTATCCCCCTCTGGAACGAGATTTTCTATTGTTACCCCCTTTAATAGCTTAATTGTAAAGGTTTTATATACCGCCTTTCGTACAAACGCATATACAAAAACAGTTGTTTTGCTTAGGGCTCCGAGGAACTTGACGGGTTCCGTTCTGGTTGCTAATTTTTTCGATTTTGCCTTGTGTTCTAGGGGTATTAATGCCTCCGCATGGGTACCAATCACCCTATAATGGCCTAAATTAGGCTTGTAAGAAGATCCGGGTTCTACTTCGTCATAAAACTTTTGGTAGGGGCTAAGCTCCCTATTAATAATTGCAGTAGCGTTTACTAGTTCAACTACGGCAGGTAGGATATAACACCACAAATAAAACGGCAGGCCTGCCGCAGTAATCGTAGCCCTAAGCCTATTTAAAATCACCTTTACAAAGCGTTTTAACAAGCCATTTTGCCTGTGGTTATAGGGGTTTAACGTTTCAAACGCAATGCCTTTTTTACTAAGCCAATCTTTTAACGCCAAATTAACCTCCCTACCACCATCAAAAAATAACCTTGAGGGATAGCGCCCGTAATTTGCTTTTAAGCCTTTAAAAAAGGACTTTATAGCTGTGTACACTACTAGGCCGTGCTTACTGGATAGCTGGAAGGTCCACTTATATCTTGATTTTCGATCAATAAACAGAAGGATTACTAGCTTTTTGTTATATGGCGTTGGGGATAAAGTAACGGTATCCCCTTCGATAAAATCTAAAACGTTATCCGGTAAAGGCAACGGGCCTTTTCTAATTCTCCACACCGCTACAGTTTTGGCACAAATTACGTATTACAGCCTTTAAACCTTATCAAAGTTAGGGAGACTAGCAGTTATTTTAGCAGTCTTTTTCAGCAACGCTAACCCCAAATGCCCTAATCGGCGGTGCCAAAACAACGCTTTTAAAGCCAGATCTTCATCACACCTTTTTACAACGTCCCCTTTTGCACTTACCCATCCGTCAGCTAACTTTTGGAAGCTTTTAAGGGTAATATCGATATAAGGGGCCGCCTGTACCTCACCTACTAGGGGGGACTTGGGCAACGGATCTTTTGCATAGGAAGTCCCCCTTTTTAGTAAAGTAATGTCCTCTAAGATAAGCTCTTCAGTGGACTTGTCTAGTAGCTTGCCAAGCTCACGGGGCTTAACTACACGGGAGTTTTTAAGGCTTTTTGCACTAAACTTAGGCTTGGTTTTAATGGCCCCCTTTTCCAATTTTTTCTTTTGGTTTAGGGTAGCCTTACCCTTAGTATAAGGTAGCTCTTCCGTTTGATCCGTATTTTCTTCTAAATCAGAATCGAAACGAGCATATTCCTTCTAATTTATAAAGGGAACGTTATTAAGTTCAACGCTAATTACGAGAATTACCCGCTATAAGGCATGGCTGAAACTTGTGCTATAATGAGATCCTTTGCGTACATTAAGCAATATATGCCCTTTAACGTTAAAGAAAAAACCGTTATTAACGAGATCCAAAACGCCCTAACATTTGCGATTGGAATTAAACAGCTTATGTTTGATAAGGACACCGCCTAACTCATAGTAACGAAGACCACTAATGATATTAACATCGAATTTGGGGATAAACAACACATTTTTTAATGTTATTATTTCGAAAACATTAAAGTTTATAAAGCATTTCACTATTAAAATAACAATGCCTATGCTTTTAGTGGTTACGGGGCCGCCGCCCGTAGTAATCTCCTTTTTAGTTTTAGTACTAAAATTAGAAAAAAACTCCATAAAGTTAAAGATGTGATTTGTGCTACCTGTATCGTATAAAACAGGGGCTTTTAAAGCCTTTTTAGCGTTATTTACAGATTTACAGTGCGTGCAATGCACTGCCACCAGTAAATCAGAGGTAGTTAAAGCCTTTAAATCGGATTCAATATCCGAAAAGTCACTGTCGTCTGATACGTTTAGTAACTCCAAATCCACAGTTCCACTAGTAGCGTTACTTTCTGAAAACCCTACAAAAGGGTTTTTAACACCAAAGTCCCCTAATAGGAGACTGTAATTTAGCACTGCAAAGGAAGTTCCTTTTTTATCGGAGGACTTGTTACCGTCTTTTCTCTTCTTTTTGGATTTATCAAATCCAAAGGAGCCATCTTGGCTTTTAGGCTCATTTTTAGCCTTTTTGCCATTCCCTTCAGCGGCTTTCTTCTCCTTCTTTTTGCCTTTGCCTTTGCCTTTGGCATTGGTACCCTCTTCACCTTTTAGCTTATTTTACATTTAAACCCTATAGCTAGCAGCTTATTTGTGGGCTATAGAGATTGGATTATAAGTTTTAGCAATTAAATCAGCCATTAGGTATTGCAAATTAATGCCTTCGGTAAACTGCCTTAAAGCAATAGCATTACGGATAGTACTCCAAAGCCTTTCAACCCACTGGGGAAAAGACCCCTCCATGGCCTTTAGGTATTAATTTTTGATATTAACAGCAGCTAATTGCACTTAACTATTCCGAAGCCGAACTAGCAATAAATTGAAGTAGGAATTAAACTCGCTAATACCGCCTTTATATTTAACGTAATTTAGGGCATGGAATTCCCTATAAAGGGCATCTCGTTCGATTTCTGGCGTTAGGGAGTAACTATCCCTTAAGGCAATAAACGCTCTAGTAGGTGTTGTTTCCCACGTTATAGTGTAAAGCACCTTTTTACTACAACTGTCCTTTAGGAATAGCAACAAATTTGCTTAATCTGCCAGCGAAATTTAAATAGCCGCTTTAGGGTTTTTTGTAAAACCCGTTACACCCATTGCGGTAAATTGTAATTCCAGCGTATGTTTCCATTCTACATAGTTTTGGGCCCCTTTTAGCTTTAAAGTTTCAGGAAAAGAGTGCACTTTACGGAACAATTCCCTCATTACTGGGTTAAAATAGGATAAAATATCCGCACAATTATTAGGGGCCGGTAGCGATAGCGCAGGTGCCGGCGCAAGCGGCGGGGATGGAGCCCTTAATAAATTAACTAGATTTTCAGATACGCTAGGGGCAGCAGTTGTAAGGACTCCCAGCTGCCTAAAAACCTAAAGATTTGACGGAGGAAATGTAGCCCCCGTTGCCCTCTGTTGTTGCGTTTAGTTACCCCCATTATTGCCTTGTAACGCTTTTAAAGCCCTAGTTAATTGATCGATACGCGCCGCTTGTGCGGTTACTGTAGCTAAAATTATTTCCAGTGCAATTGGGGCAGTATTACCCCCTTTACTCGTCATTTGAGTTCCATCGTCTGGGTTGTTTTGCATATTTGCTTAAAATGCCTTATATAAAGTAACTTATAGCAATTTTAACCTCGCAGTTCCTGTTTATAACAGTACTGCTTAAATGCCTAAAGGTTACCGTCCTCTAGGACTTTTTAACAGTTGCTTTGCGCCAATTAACCTAAAAGGTGCCTAATCTTTTAGGGTTTTGCTTAACAGTTACTATAGCGCAACTGGCCTGGAGCTTGCAAAATTCCAGGGCTTAAAAATACAGGGTAGCTTTAAAGGCTGACTAGACCTTATATTCCTTTAAGGGATCGTTACAACTACAATTAGTTGACCTAAAAGTGGCTAGGCCTTAGGATTTTATTTCCAGCTTCCACGTGCACTAATAGGGTTCCTAAAATGCAGCTATTCAGCGTTCTTTTAGGTGCTAAATGCACTACTAACACCAATTAAATCGTTGGTTACCGAAGCAAGCAATTTCCGCTTTAGTGGGTTTACCGCGAGGGTAGAACGTTTTTTAGGGTAGGTTACAGATTGCCTTAACCGAGGTGTATTTCCTACGAGGCTGTATAACAATCTGCGCAACGTTACCCCCATGAGTATAGGACTAGATAGGTATTTATAGTGCGCTCCTAAGCGCTATAGCCCTAAATTAATAACTGGGTATCCCTATTTAAATTATTTATAGCGTTGTGCAACGCCGCAATAAGCTTTGGTATTAGCGCTCCTTAGCGCCTACTAGTAGGTGTTACTACCTTTTAGCAATTAGCTCCAGTACCTTCAATCCCCCAAATCAAAGCCCTGACTCGCCCTTTAGAAAGCGGTCGCAGGGTTTATCAGTAGGTTCAATTTAGCACTCGATAGGCTCCGATCGCCTGCCAGTCATTGGATCTCCCGGGCTTATAACCTATTGATATTGGGAGGTTAAATCGGGGATTTGCAGCGCAGTTATAGTGGCTAGCAGGGTTTCGGTTAGTTGGATTGGGCCCTGACAGGCGCTATAAATAGCGCTGTTGGGGCTCCAAGCTTAGTGGGTGGAATAGGTTTGTATTGCAGGTGAGGGGCGCTAACAATCGCTTCCCTTATATACCTACCGACATCGATCCCGCGGGTTCTCCGCCGTGGGGGCTTCCGGTGCCGCAAGCGATTTTCCGAAAAATTATTTTGTATGGGGTTTCTAAAAAATCGACCCACGACCACCAAACCCATCTCCGCGTTGAGCCTCTAATTCTGACTTGTGCAAATTGATTCCTGACCAATTTTGTGTAGGGTAGATGTGCAGGGTAGGCGAGTCAGTGCGACCTACAACAGCTGATTTAGGTGCTTAAGCATCCTACAGGGGCTACAGGCTACCTTCAGGCTTTCAGTAAGCGCTATAGATGCTATAAGCCACCCCCGGGTACGTTATAAGCCCTGCCCGCTACTCCTGTGCACAACCCCATAACAGTACAGGGTAGATAATCTAATAAGAGTAGTACATGGTAGGTTGGGCCTATGCACCTAACCTAAGCTAAATACATTAGTTCTTTTAACAGGTTGTATTACGAGCTTACCGCGAGGTGGTTATGTACGTTACCGAAAGGAACTTGCAATAACTTCCGCAATACTTACGCGCTTTTTTTGTGTTTCGTTAAGCGCGTTGGCCGAAAAAAAGTTTATTACCTTTTTGGCCTAACACAGATTCAGCGGTAGGCGGCAGCGATCCAGGTTAGAACTGCATTGCTTAAGCAGCCTTTTATTGATATCCGGGAAGGCTTTCGGAAAAAGCAGGCCGAAGTATACAGGAAAGCTTTTGCTAATCCGGAAACGGCTATAAACTATTACCGGCTTTTTGGTAGCGGTAGTAGGCAAAAGATCGGGCTTACCTATAATAACGTTATTAACATCAACAACGACGGCATGGCTAAGCCGTTAGGCGAGTTAACCTCGCTAATTTTTAACCTAGCACGACGAGATTTTCCCGCAAGCGCGCAAATAACGTTAGCGCCGGTACCGTTGCATTAAAGCATCGCAGGAAACGTTAATATATTTCGGAACTTGCAACAAACCGTTTTTGGGACTTCGTTGGCGCTAACGCTCGTCGCGCTAGCCAACTATGAAATGAACGAAATCGCTTTACCCTTTCAATTACTTTTGGGTGGATTGCCGGATTTTTTATTACCTTCCCGCGGGCAAATCGCGATTTTGCCGTCGCATTACGGCACCGAATCTGCCTAAGGAAATTAGTACCCTTTTCCTTTTCATCTATTATCTAACGCAATAGTCCCGCCCAATATCTTTGCGGTAAAGCTGTTTAACTCGTTTGCGGACGAATTTGCGCGCATTTACGCTAGCGGGTCGCTTTAGCAATATCGAAGAATCCAAAGGACCGTTTAACGCCTTTCGAGGCACCTTTTTAACAGATTATTAAGCATTTAAGGTATCCGGGAAATGCCTAACGCACATTTCCTAGCCCTCGGCCTGCCGGCTAATTTCGTGCGGGCGTTTAAATCGTCGTTTAAAAAGCGCGTTAAAAACGAGGCCTTCCGCCTCGCCCTTAAGGCTAACAGCGACGGCGACGTGAACGAAGCCGTACCGGGAGGAGGTTTAAGCCCTTAATTGTTTTAATATCTAAACGGAATGCTTACTTACGATTAATTTTCCCCGCAAATCCTCCTATTTAACGCGATCCTATCCAAAATCCCTTTATAAATGCTAACAACCTCGATAGTTTTTTTCCGCTACCATTTCCTACAACGCGATAAACGATACCCTTTTCGAGCCAAAATCCTACCGACAACGATAGCTATAGCGACGAGGGCTCAATCCGGTAACAAAATACAAAGCCCGGGCGAAATATATATAAGGAAGGTTTTTGACGATCGTTTGGAAGTCGGTACGTTAATTTATTTTAATATGCCGCTAAAAAATTTAGCATATTTTTTTTAATATAATTGTTGGATTATTATTCCAGCACTAGACCGGCGCATGCATTCAAGGGATCTGGAAGCTTGGAAAGCTTGGAGGCCTAAGCCCTTTAGGGGGATAAGCCGTGCATGCGCAGAAAAGAAAAAGTTGCCAGTGTTGGATTGGTATTCCAGCACTATTCCGGCGCATGCACTCGAGGGATCTGGAAGCCTGGAAGGCTTGGGAGGCCCGGGCCCTCCGGGGCCCATAGGGCCCACGGGGCCCACAAAGCCCCGTGACCTGGAGGGCCAAGCCCTGATTGGCAATGTATATAAGGGGCTTGGTTGCCCTCCCTCTCTAGCAGATAGATCCCTTTCCTCTTCACGCGCACAATAAAGGATCCAACCAACCAGTAGGATCCGTGTTCGTCACTCCTGGGAGATCTCCGTGCCCGGCCCCCATTGGGGCCAACAGGAGTACCACTCCTACCAACAATAATTCCATATAATTAATTGCAGCGCCTTTTTCCTAACCGTTTTTTTATAGCATTTTCGTTTGTTTAAAATGCTTTTTAATCGCTTTTATACAAAATTTTCGAGCGGTTGCGATATTTAATAGGAATTGCTTAAATTCGTTTTTCGATATCTTTTCGCTTTTTTCGTACTTTCCGTAACGTTTAACAGCCGTTTTTAGGTTTTTAAAAAAAGCTTCGATTAGGTTGTAATTTAGTAAATAAGGCGGTAAAAATAGCAATAGAACGCTAGCTTTCTGATAGGCCAATTCGACGCGAAGGTTTTTATACCAAAACGCGTTATCCATAACCAAAATACTTTTAAGGGCAAAGAATCTTTTTATACGAGGAAGTAAATCCTATTTTAGCTAAAAAAAAACAAACCTATTAGCGTTTGTATAGCCTTTATATACTAATTCGCAAACGAGACCGGTAATCGAAATCGCAGGCAAAATATAAAATCGCTTCCCTTTATCGAAAAGGTGCCGTTCGTAAAAAGAAACTCCCCGCGGTGCTTAACCAGTACGCCTCGTTGCATTTCGTCGATCCAGCTTAAATTAATCGCAAAAAACGAACATTTCGGCAATAAACGCGCTAATTTTCCTTTTCCAATTAACGCGTAACTTTTTATTTCGCTAACTAGCTACGTGGTATAGCTTTTTGTTGGACTACCTTTGTTTCTTTAGGCGCACTAAGATCGTCGGGATCGAAACGTATACGTGCTTTTCGAGGGCCAGCTATTACTGCATTTCGTTGAGGAATAAGCAGGGTTTATCCCTAAACAGGTCCAGCAGCAACTGGCAGTTAAAATTAGCAAACACTTCCAAAAAACGACGTCGCGGCGGAGGGCGAGAAAGCGAAAGGCGTACGAGCAGTACCGCGTAAAGTAATTTAACGGCATTCCTAAAAGATTTCTCAGGTGGGAAAGGGTTGCCAGTGATTTTATATTTGCGCTGATAATTATAAACCCGTCGTTTATTGAGGTCGAGCGCCGCCGCTATACGTTTAGCCGGTACGCAAAGCTCGAGCAGGATGCATACGCTATTTTTTTGCTGGATCGATAGATGTAGCGCCATTATATCGCTTTGTTAACCTCGTGGATTTAATCCCGATACCGGTAGGCGCGATTTCGAGATGCATCCTCGAGCTTTGCTTTAAACGCGCGTTGGTTGATCCGGCCAGGCCGTCACCTTAAAAAACGCGATTTTCACCGCAAAACGAGGGGGGTGGGTGGGAGTGCACCCTGGTCCGTTGGACCCACTGTGGTTTGGTTCTAAACAGACAGAGGGAGTGAAATAGGACGCCATCCTCTCGGGCTCCCTTTTTGCCCACCTTGATTCTAATGCGTAAAATACAGTAGCACCCTTTAGAATCAATGCAAAGCATTGGCCAACCGCCCTTGGGTGTGCCGTCGCATGATCTAGAGGCGCACAAAGACACGAGACAGCCTGAGACATTCCCGCGTCTTTTTATTCGTCCCACTCAGCTCCGCTGCCGCCAGCCGTCGCCCTTTTGTCATTATCGACGGCGGCCTGGATTCTCCGTGCTCCCGCTGGCGCTGCCGCGGCGCCCTGTATGCCGACCGATCCCCCGATGGCTCCTATCAGGAGACCAAAAACAATGCATGAGAGGTGAAGAAGACAAGGCCAGGGCAGTCATAGAAGCAGCCTCGCGTCGCAACGTCTCGCCCCGAATTTGTAGAGTTTCTTGTCCCTAGCCTTCGTAGCCTAGTAGCCGGGAATCCCAGGACATTGATTCGAACCTCAACACTGCCGGGGTCGACTTTTGGTAGCTGCGCGCCAGATTAAGTTCAACATGTATACCCTAAGTCAACGTACAAGCGAAAAAGCAAGCGGGCCGCCAAGTGGAGGCGACATAATTCTGGAGATCTGGGGTCTCGGGGTCCTATCGCATCGCCGTATTACCGAATCGACGACGACAGCTCGCGGCCTCGAGAGGGGTTCGACCTCTGAGCCTCGGCTTCGACCGCCTCCCCTCAGAGCTAGGGCAGGGATTTACCCAGCCAAGCTCTCGTGGTGGTTGCATATATGCAAGTGCGGGGAGCCAGAGCGTTTGGGCGAGTGGAGCCTCGGCCGCCGGGGAAAGGAAGCGACAATCGAGCGGTGGGCTTGGCTAACACGCAAACCAAACGAGAACGCACCATTCGCACTCTCATTTCCAGCGTCGCCAAACATGCCCGCTTCCGATACAAGCGCAGCCGGCGTCGGGTATATTGCGCACCCCGAACAATGCTGGGCCTGCTTGCTAGTGTGAGCCAGCCCACCCCCGCATCGGCTGTGACTTGGCACGAAGTGCATTCCATCCTCGCCCGTCGCCTCCGCCCATGTCCGCACCAGCAGAGCAGACCCGCTGCTGCTGCTTTTCCCGGCATGTCATGCCGGGGTCCCCATGGCCAAGACGCGTTCCTCAGCCCTCAACAGATAGGAAGGACAGCAAAGGAAAGGAAGGCAGAGCCGTCATTTAGCAAAAGTTGCCGAGGCAGGATAGATACTAAATAAATAACCGACAACCTCTCTTCCTGACCCGCACAACTCCTCCATCCGATTGCACTTATACCTGCGTCCTCTGAACAGTCACCGCCAGACCCGTCTTGATCCAGTCACTGGCCAACAAGCCAAGCACACCAGCCGGTCGATCTCGAGTACGAGGGCCGCCAACCGTTCGTCTGAACCCCTGCTTCTTCGCTTCGCGAACCCTTCTGCTGGGTCCGTTCCATGTCTCCTACCCTCGGGCGTTATCATCACAGACGGCGCTCTAAGCGAAGTCATAACCTGAGCGGTCACGACTTGCAGCCGAACGCGATAGCCGTCACTGACTCTTGACCCAAGCCATCGAGTTCTTGGTATCCACGGGCAGCAGACTGCTTGCTTCGCAGAGACTGACGTGGATAAGAACACCACTCGCCTCGCTCAGCAGCTGCTTGCTTCATCAAACACTCCCCTCAGAACCCTGTTTCTTGCCTTCTCCTCCTGCACCTTGACAATAAGCTCTCGTCTTCAACCCAACACTATTCCCGGATATAGCACACTTCCACCAAGTATAGCAGCCCAACCGGCTACCACACGGGCTCTCGACAGAAACCTCTAGATAAAACACGCACACGCATACACACCATTATGACCATCAAGTCACGTTGGGACATTCCCATCCCGCGCTGCTCTCTGCAGCAATGGATCTTCGGCTCTTCCCGCGGGCCGCTCCCGACCGAGAAGGTGCTGCTGGACGCCGACCGCCCAGACGAGAGGTTCCTGACCAAGGCCGAATATAGGCTTCTCGCCAAGCGCATCGCCCTCGGCCTGCAGCGCGCCGGCCTCAAGCCGGGGGACCGCGTCCTCCTCTTCTCCGGAAACAGCGTCTGGTTCCCCGCCGTCTTCATCGGCGTCCTCATGGCCGGCGGCATCTTCACGGGCGCCAACCCGGGCTACGTCGTCCGCGAGCTCTCGTACCAGCTCCGCGACAGCGGCGCGTCCTTCCTGCTCGCCTCTCCGGAGGGCATGCCCGTGGCCCTCGAGGCCGCCGCCGAGGCGAAGCTGCCCCGCGACCACGTCTACCTGTTCGACCCGGCCCTGGACCCCAAGGTTGCCGACCCAAACCCTCCGGCCACCACCGTCGACTACGCCGGCGCCAGGCATTGGGCCGAGCTGCTCCGCGGCACCCTCGCCCGCGCAGAGGGCTGGGACTGGGCCGAGCCCGCAGACCCGGCGGCCGTCACGTGCTGCCTCAACTACAGCTCCGGCACGACGGGCGTGCCCAAGGGCGTCGAGATCAGCCACGCCGCCTACGTGGCCAACGGCGAAGGGGTCTGCTACGTCGGCAACCTGGACCGGCTCGCGGCCGAGCGCCAGGCCCGCGACCGCGCCCTGTGCTTCCTCCCTCTGTACCACGCCTTCGCGCAGACCTACTTTGTGGCCAACTACCCGCGCATCGGCACGCCCGTCTACGTCATGCCGACGTTCGACTTCCCCAAGATGCTGAGCCACGTGCAAAAGTACCGCGTCACCATCCTCACCCTCGTGCCCCCCGTCGTCGTCGCGCTGGCCAAGCACCCGCTCGCGCGCAAGTTCGACCTCAGCTCCGTCGAGAGCGTCGGCTGTGGCGCCGCCCCACTGGGCCGCGAGGCCGCCGAGGAGTGCGAGCGCGCCATCTTCCCCGGCAAGAGCGTGCTCGTCCGCCAGGGGTGGGGCATGACCGAGGTCACCTGCACCTGCATGTCCTGGGACCCGTCCCAGGAGCCCCGCGCCACCAGCGCCGTCGGCGAGCTGCTGCCTAATGCCTCGGCCCGGCTCGTCGAGACGGACGGGTCCGGGAGGCCCATCACCGAGCCCAACAAGCCCGGCGAGCTGTGGATCTCGGCCCCGAACATGATGAGGGGCTACTGGAACAACCCCAAGGCGACGGCCGAGACCATCGTCGTCGACCCCAAGGACGGCTCCCGCTGGCTGCGGACCGGCGACATCGCCTACGTCGAGGAGTACAGGCCGGGGACGGCCTTCCACGTCGTCGACCGCCTCAAGGAGCTCATCAAGGTGAAAGGGAACCAGGTCGCGCCCGCCGAGCTCGAGGCCGTGCTGCTCGAGAGGCCCGACATTGCGGACGTCGCAGTCGTCGGCGTCACCATCAAGGGCGAGGAGCTGCCCCGCGCCTACGTCGTACCGTCCCCCGCGGCGCCCAAGAGGCCCGAGCCGGCCGAGATCGCGGAGTGGTTCGCCACAAAGGTGGCAAGGTTCAAGCAGCTCAAGGGCGGGATTGTGCTGACTGACGCCATTCCTAAAAACCCGGTAAGTTACCTGCCTTGGAGAACCATCCACGGCTTTTGTCTCGTTGAATACCATTCTTCTACTGGAATATGGCTAACAATGATAAAAAAAAAAAAAAAACCAACAGTCTGGCAAAATCCTCCGCAAAGTCCTCCGGGAGAAGGCGAAAGCCGAGGTTGCTGATCTTAATTCTCGCCTTTAAACCTATACCCTCCGCGTTCAGTTGCAAATCAGACTTGAGCACGCCTGTCTGTTTGTATTCCTTTCGCTTTCGATCTGAACGAGCAAGCAAGCCATGTGGCGGATTCTTGCTTCATTCCATTCTGGAGTTTTTTTTTTTTTTAAGTATTCTCGCGCTTGCTGTCGGCTTTTCTCGTTGGGCGGATAAATTCTTTGCCAGTTTCGGTTGCAGACGTAGACTTAGAGCGGTGCCTTTCTTTCTCCTCACTATTACTCTTTTTAAGCCTCGCATGGTATATACTCGGAGATCCTACCTGGGCTGGCGGTGAATACTCGTTGTTACATACGTTCATACTTTTCCAGGTACCAGCTGTTTAGGCCTTGCCGTTTCTCCAGCGTTGCACAGGCCAAAACACCCGAGCTCCCCCTAGTCGATATTTCATCGAGTTTCGATTTGAGCACACTTCTGAGATTGGAGAAGAAAGGGGGCCATTTAAAACCGTTGAGCACCCTTTTGTGGCAAGCTCTTTTCAAAGCTGATAAGAAGGGCAAGGGGCCGTATGCTCAAAGTCTGTACCGCGAGCAACTTCGCAGCTCAAGGGCCGGACTAAGTTATGGAGGCACCCATGCCCTACACGAGGCCCAACACGTCGCTAACAAAGAAAGAGTACAATTATCCGGAGACTCGAAGACGGTACAAAAGCTCTCAGATATCTCACCACTCAACCCACATGATGCAAAGCCTCCCTACCTCGCTATCCCAGCCAAAAGTCAGCGTCAACCGCGCATGGAGGAGGCTGTCGTGCTTGCCCCTGAGTGATTCGTTATCAAGTGCGGCGACGTCTGCCAAGCAAGGTGTTAGGCAGAGCTTCTCCTGCGTGGTTTCGTTGGTCCAGCAACGCGGTTCGTGACTCTCAGAGCTCTCCCCGTACTCCGGGAAAAGGAGCTGGCGCCAGGCCTGATCGCCCCAAGCCAGCTTCCCCTGTGTGATACATCCCGTCTCGTCCGCCACGACCCCAATGACGCGGGGGTTTACGCAGAGCTCGAGCTTCTTGTCGCAGTTCTTGCAGGCTGCGGCCAACTGATTGGAGAAGACAGGAACTCCGCAGCTAGGTCGGCAAACGCCGCTATGTTAGCCTGTCACCTATCCTTCGGAGCCATCGTTCAAGGGCGAAAACTCACCACTCCCCGCAACATAGCTTACCCTGGCCGACGTACTCCATCAGCCTCACTTGGAGCACAAGAACGTTGAGCTTTCCGGTAAAAGCAACCAAAGGCTCCGCCCGCACGCGCCCGTCGACGTCCGCTATGGTGTATAGGGTCTTGCTTCCACCAGCCACACTCTGGACGTCGCCCCATAGTTCCTTCGGGAAAGGGATATAGACGCTCTCTCGCTTGGTGTGGCCCTGCGCCATCTGCCTTAGCCAGTTGGCCTCGCGGCAGACAGGGTCGACGTCGATGAGGGTCGCGAACCCAATCGCGATCTCCCTAGCCGCAGCATTATCTCTGATGTCGCCGCCTCCAGAACTAACTGCAGAAGCCTTTCTCTTCTTCCCGCTGCCTCCGCCGGCGCCCTCGCCACGGCCGACAAGGCTCGGGTTGGTGATCATAAGCACCGTCCGGTGCGGCACCCAATCCCTAGCCGAGGCGATCATGGCGCGCCCCCACATCGACATCGTGCAGTCGTCCATCGTCTCGTCCAGGACGTGCACCTCGACCAAGTCCGTGGCTGGCTGGTTCTTCGGCCGGACCGTCTTCTTGGGTCCGATGCTCTTGACGCACACAAAGACGCGGGCGCACCGGGTGCTACTCCCGTCCCCGCCGCTGAGGAGCGTGCGCAGCGTCGTTGTCTCGGGGCTCTGGGCCGACGACGACGAGGGGGTTGAGGAGATAGCGCCGCTGCTCGGTGGTTTTTCTTGCCCGCCTGTGTTTCTTCCGCTCATCCCGGAACCCGTATCCGCTTCATCGTCGTGAAACTCAATGTAGCTCGCCGATTTGGGGCCTAGGTGAACGGAGGTCTTTAGGGGGACGTAGGGGATGTAGACTGTTGCTGAGGCGCCGTAGTCGGCCACAAAAGCTGTCCACACAGTGACCTGAACGCCAAGTCGAATCCGAGTGTCATCAGCGCCTGAGGACTGGTAGTTGACCTGCCGGGTCATCCAACGTAGAGTGAATGGTCAGCTACGGAGGGTATCGGATATAACCAGGGACTAGGAGCTGGCACTTACAGCAATAGCCCCGGTACCATCACTGACAACGAAAAAGTGGTAGGCTGCTGAGAGAAACGGCCGATGGGTGGCGTGGTCGAGGGCGCCGGAAAAGTTCACGACCTTGCCGGTGAACCTGACAGCAGCGGTGCCGGTCTGCAGGTCTGCGATGCTAGTCTCTTGGTACACCCTTCTTGGCTGCCATGCCGCCGGTGGTTGCTGCTGTGGACTTTTGTCATCCGACACCGCAGCGGCGGACGACTGAGGATGCTCAGGCGGGGACGACGGGATTTCTTTCTTGTAGAAAGACTGGATCGAGGGATTGTGCGCAGACATTGCCGAGCTGGCGCCGCGTGCAGAAACTGGCTGGCTGTTTCTCGTGGATCGACAGGGGACTTGTAATTCGTGTTGGAACAGGTTCTGCTCAAGACCACGGGTTGTGACTGGTGTGTTCCTTGTCAATACTCAAAGACAAGAGAATTCTGGGCTTAGTATCAAGCATGGCCGGCATCTTGCTGACTGGAGGGCTGCCATGGCTTGGGCATCTGCCGTCCCCGCTGCCTGCGACTGTCCGACTCAAAATGGAAAGCACGACGTTGGCACTTCCTGCCCCTGGTGCTTTGGGAAGTGGGTCACATGGCGAGGCCTCTGGTTGAAGCAATCGCCGATCAGGCGTCTTTCGGAAGGCAGCGGCACACGTTCCCCAAACAAAAGCCTGCGGCCCTGTGCGTATCCCAACAAGTGTGAGCCGATCGAGTGAGTTAAACAGGAAACGATACAGGGAAATACATATAAAGGAAACAGGAAAAGATACAGGAAAGGGAAGAGGAAAGGATCCATAGAGGAAAGAATAAACACAATTGGGGTTCTATTTAGCGTAGTCAGAACTGCAGACTTTTATTTGGGCAATGTGCGACAGTATTGAGAAACAGATCCTCTCTTTTTTACCTAGTTATTTATGTGCGGCTAGTGACCGTGAATGCGAGTGTCTGTCTAAATAAGTTATTAACTGCCTCAAACGAGTGGCGACAGGAATTCCATGCTTTTGGACTCTTGTGAGAAGAGAAATAAACGAGTGCGATCGCCCAAGAAGAAGCAACGAAAAAGACCCAAGCAAACGGGCTTTGCCGTGCAGCGCAGAGCCCTGGTGTCTCGAGACATCGAGGGCGCCCGAAAGAATGATACTGAATAGCAAATATTAACGAACGGTTTTGCTTTTAGGTCATCGTCACCTCCATCAAATTACCCTCGCCATCCCTCCAAAACAAAGCGTAGTTAGTGCTCGGACGCCTCCATCCACATTACTCCTTCAGAAAAGCTTGTGCTCCAGGGTCATGTCCGACTCCGGGTCGAGCCCGACGCAGGCGCGGAAGATGTTGGTCAGGGCGGCGCGCTGCTTGGCCAGGGCGTTGACGACGGGCGTGCCGGGCGGCGTCATGGGGGCCTTGAGCATGTAGCTGAGCACGCTGAGCACGCTGTGGAAGCTCTTGTAGTCGCCGTCGTCGCCGCCGGCCTTCCACTTGATGCGGCCCATCATCTCGGTGACGAGGACCAGGTCGATGATGAGCGGCGACGCCAGCAGCGAGTCCTCGCACACGTTGAAGAGCGAGATGGTCTGATGCCCTCCCATGAAGATCTCGCCGTAGTACTCGTCGAGCGCGCGCTTGCTGTCGCCGACGGCGGGCATGTACTTGATGACGACGGTGTGGTCCGGGTGCTCGCCGGGCGCGTACAGGACCGTGTTGGCCTCGACCATGTCGTCGACCACGGTCGACTTGGAGATCTCCTTGGACCGGAACTGCTTGTACGAGCTCAGGTTCTTGCCGTCGTTGTTGCCCAGGTGGTTGTAGCTCGCGATGGACGTGAGCTTGATGCCGGCGCTGATGAGGAAGTCCACGAGCGCCGACTTCATCTTGGTCTGCCCGGACTTGAAGTCGTCGCCGCCGATGAAGACGCCGTGCCGCTCCGCCAGCTGGACCGCGCCCGGGACGAAGGTGTTCTGCGGCGAGCCGTTGATGAAGGGCACGCCCTCGAGGATGCAGGCGACGGCGAAGACGGTCGAGGGCGACACCTCGGCCTCGCCGCGCGAGATGGCCGCGAGCAGGCTGTCGGCCGTGTCGTTGACGCCCGCGACCTCGGCCGCGTAGCGCTCCGTGTTGGCGGTCCAGAGCACGATGACTTTGTCGAGGCCGTTGTGGGCCTTGAACTCGCGCATGTCGGCGCGGAGCTGCTCGACGTGAGCGTCGCAGGCTCTGTCGCCCGCCAGAAGGTTGTTGGCGCGGCTGCCCTGGTTGGCGGCGATGAAGTCCGGGTAGTAGATGCTGGGCAGGGGCTTCATGCGGCTCATCTCCTTGCAGACCTGCTGCTTGAGCGTGGGCTCGAGCACGCCGGCGCGGTCCATCGAGGCGGCCAGGTCGAGGCCGCTGATGTCCCAGCCGCCGATGACGAGGTCGTTGGGGTGGACCATGGGCAGGACATCGTGGAAGGGGATGTTGACGTCCTTGAGCGTCTCGGCGTCCGTGCCCAGCTTGACGGTCGAGCCCATGAGCACGGAGCCGTAGTAGTTGGGCTTCTGGGTGCCCTCGCGCGTCTCCCACGTCAGACCGCGCCGGTTAGCCAGCACGGCCGCCGTGATGGTCGAGCCGTTGTTGCCGCCCCAGCCGACGAGCATGACGCCGACCTTGGGGACCTTCCGGTCCACCTTGAAGGCGTACTCGGTCTGCTTTGGCGTGGCCGTGTACTTGCCGTCAGCGCCCTTGGTGACCTCGGTGGTGCGGTAGGTATACTTGGACCGGATCTCATCGTCTGTGTAGACGACGTTGGGCGAGTTGACGGTGAACAGGTCCTTGGACACCGTGGAAGGCGCGCCCGGGGCGGTCCAGAGGCCGTTGCCCGTCCCGTTATGGGAGTGGGACTCGATCTCAGCGTGAGGTGCCATCTTCCAGGTTGGAGGTTGGAGGTGGGAGGGTGTCGCCGTTATTAATGCTAGTAATGATACGGATGATGGTACTGGGAAGATGGCGACCTGGAGGCTAGCCTGGCTGAACCGATGATGGTGATGCGTGACAGGACGGCTTTCGAGGCTATGAAGGCAGGAAGGCAGAGGGCCTTTTATAGGTAGGGGAGGAGGAGTGAGGGCGAGGAGTGATGTGCCGCAAGGCAGTGAGAGGGACGGGAGAGGTTGAGAGGCCCGTTGAGGTGATTAAACTGATGGGTGCTGAGTTGGATGAAGGATCTCAGAGGGTGTAGGGTGAGTCCGCTGCACTCCCCGGGGAGGCTGAGCAACGGGCTCCGGCGTAGGGGTGGTGGACGCTGTCCAGACAGGCATGTTAGATGAGATACGTTGCTCCAGAGGTTAGGTGTTGTTCAGGAGTGAGCAACCCAGCCAACACACGTAGGTGTATCGAGAGACTCGACATTGGACGGGTGGGCATGGAAAGCGCAGGCGGGGTCTTTGTGGCGCCCCTGTGCTGGTGATGATCCAGCACAGCTCACGTAGAGGGGATGTGCTCACGAGTTAAGGAGATTGGAAAACGTCTTGACGATGCTGGTGATCGTGCCCCAGAGAGCAGCGATCAGACAACTGTACAAGAGGTTGTATCGAGGCGATTAAGCCGATGGACAAGGTCCAGATCCCCTTTTCGGAATCAGTCCTACAGGCTCCTCAACAGAAATCACGAGAGAGCGAGATGAACAAAAGTTAAGACGAGGCGTGACGGCAGTGAGGCGAAGACGGTGTTGTTTGTTGCTGTTGTGCTGTGTTGGTCGGCCGATAGCAAGAAGAAGGAGGGAGAGTTGGCGTGCGAGCAGAGATTTAAAAATGTGATCTATTGCTATCCGTTTTTCTTTTTTTTTTCTACGTCTGGCTTGTGAAAGGACGGGAACACGACACGACGCGGCCAAGTAGCCACCATGTGCCCTTACGGGCTTAGCACCAGCACCCGGAGCCGAAAAAAAAAAAGGCTCACAGCAACCCCTGCCTCCGACTCGGTAAGCACGTAAAATACAGTATAACCACAGCGCCGGTACGGTATCTTGGGCCGGCGCTGGTGGATGTGGGCTGTCATGGTCTGGCGGTGAAGGGCAGGGCATGCAGGGCGGACGCTCGACCCTGCAGAGCCGGCCCCGGAGCCCGTCCAGTGCTAGGGCGAGATAAGAGTGGGCTGCGTGCGAGGTGACGGTGCGGTGCAGAGGACCTCGCTATCCCATCTCCGAGGGGTTGGTGACGGGTGGTGGTGACGCAGCATGGGCGATCGAATCAGGTTGCACGATTTGGGCGAGGATGCAGCTTACAGCGAAGTGCACAATAATGAGTCGGCTGCGTCGCCTCGCTGGCCAGGAGGAAGTGGGAAATACAACATCAGCTCAAGTTTACCTGTGTCAGGCGGGCAGCAACACGAGGCCAGATTCAGTGAAGCGAGTGCGCTGGTGGAGGGTGAGATGGGCAAGCGAAGCGAAGACGGACGCCAAAAACGTCAACTCCACGATGCCAATAAAAGCAGGGCGTGGGAGCGATTGGGCAAGCGGGAAATCCCCGCCATTGCCCTGCATGCTACTGCTTCTGCTGCTGGCAGAGGAGGTCTGGCGCCTTAATTTCGGCGCGCACGGCATGGGCGGGCGCGGGGTTTTGCGCTGGTCACACCACCCCGACCAGATCAATTGTGTGTCCTCGATTCTTCAAACCCAGCGCTCCGGTCCCGCGGCGCACAAGTCGGAGATAGAGGGGTTCAATCGGTCCCCTGCGGCGAGTAGGGGGCAGAAAATGGAGCCGATGCCGCCCGTGTGGCCCTCCCTCAATCACACCACACCCGCACCCGCACGTGCCAGACCGTGCAGCCGGAGAGGCTCCTCCGCTGGCTGGCTGACAGGACGGGGCTCCCGTGCAGCCTCATGACAGGATCAGGAACGTCAGTTCGGCGAACTGTCTATAAATAAGCCCCGGCCAACAAAGCAAGCACGCAAGTAGGGCTCCGGGCAGTGTGGAAATGGTGCCGTGGATGGCTTCTCGCATTGGGTCCTCGCACTTCTTTTTTAGACGCGCACCACCTGCCTGTAAGTGAGACCTGCATACGGTTATCTTGGGGGAACGCAAGCCGAGCAGATGGTGCGACAGCCAACTCGTAGTTGAGGCTTGCACATGTCTCACATATCACGCGTTTGGGGAAGGCAGGTACGCCATGAGCAACCTGAGATAGCCAGCGCGCGGGCACCCGCGAGAACGGGATGCTCTCTGCCCGCCCTAGGATACACAATCGCGATAACAAGTGACGAACGGGACAACCACGGACCGGGCTGGATCTGCACGAAAATCCCGAGCAGCCGCCGTTCATTGCCCCAAGGCGGCTCTTGCGGGTGCGAGCCTCGGTTTCTGGTTGAGTGGCTTTGTGCCGCAGGTCGCCGTGGGGGCATGGACGTGGCTCGGCCGAGACGAAACCGGCTTTCATGCCATGGCTGACCTTCTGCGTTGCTTTGCGGGAATGCTCCAAAGATTAATATTTAAAATACACACAACAAGGCATGGAACCGCGGGGACAGAAAAAGAGGCGGTCGTCAACCTGTCTCGGTGGCGCGCGGCCGGGTCTGTCTCTGGCCCGTGGGCTAGCGGGTTTCAGCTCCCGCTCGCCTGGCATGGCATGGATGATACCTGAACGTCGACGGCGCGGAGGGGAGAGCACTGCACAGCCCAGCCCAGCTGAGGACGGAGAGGGGAAGGGGATGGATACGGCAGCCGCTTGACAGCCGGGAGGGGTGGATTTGATGCTGCCATGATCTTCCCCCGCACGCTTTGCTCCACCGCATTGCCGCCCTTGAAATTCCCCAAGAGGCAAACAAGGTGGTTTGAATCGATCGTCGCGGGTTTGCAAAGATTTAAATACACCGCCCATAAGCCTTTGTCAGGAGAATGAATTCTCCGAAGGGACCCTGTTCATGCGCACTGGACATCGTAATTGATCTCCTGTATGGATACGAGGGAAAAAAAAAAGGGTCCGGACCCCGATGGGAATCCGGCGTCCCGAGTAGGGCCGGCTTGGGAGATTTGGCTCCAGACGTCGCCGTCCGGTCTCCTCTGAACCCCTTAATTCGGGGACGGGCACCAGGGCTTAGAACTTGTGCACGATACGCGATCGGGCTGATCGTGAATGACAACTCTAAATCCTCACCGTCGCGGGGCGCACATCCCTCTGTGCACCGTGCACAGGAACAAAGCACGAAGGAATGTCTTGGACAGCGGGAGACTATGGAGAAGCGGGGAGGGGAAATGATGATGTGCAAGACAGTCTAAAACAGCATGCGGAGGATCCATCCATCTTTGCATGCGCTATCGAGAGGCACGGCGAAACTATCGGCCAGGCTGCGGCTCAGCGCTTCCCCGTGCCGCAAGCGAGACGATAAAAATATAAAAATACCTCAAAATACGTAAGACGGACAGCATAGTCCGATGGGGGCGGGCGGCCATGAGGGGAAGCCTTTTGGAGGAGGTGATGAACGGAAAGTGTTTGCTCAACAAGAAGTAGCATCCACGCGGCGCGTCTCTCGGCGAGTTTTTCTGACGACGTATGGATACCATCATGCCGCTGTCGCACACCAGGTAGACTACGACAGCATTAGCAACTGCCGGCCGGGAGGGCGGTAGGACAGGAACCCCGTCCCGGACATTTGCAATTCTCTGCACCGTACGTGCGCTGTAGCGAGCCGCCCGTAGTGGGCTCCGCGTTCACCTGGGAATCCATGTCGCCGCCGCCTAGCCACAGGCGAATGGTCGGGTGGTCGTTATATGGCGGTGTCATGGCCATGATGGAGGCCAAGATCGGCTGGTTTGGAATCGGGTTTACCCATCAGAAATTGATCAGGTCCATTCGAACTGGGCGATCTCCAAATCTGGAGAGATCTATCTGTAACACGACCCTTCCATGCCTCGCTCTACTCGAGCTGAAAGGTTGCCCCTTGGGCGGCACGCTGACCCCGACTCTGGAGCGAAGGCGTGTCGGGAACGTGGCCGACCGGCTGAAGGATGTCAGCCGACTCGCGGTCCCAAAGTCCCAAGTCCACCCAAAGTTGGGCTTGTTGCGAAAAGAGGCGCCGGCAGCTATTCTCGGACGAGGTGATGACGAGAGACGATCAGACACGAAACGAGAAGCTGGCGTGCTCGCCGGTGCAGTAGCTGCAGTCACGAGATGTCGATCGGCTGCCAGGAACCTCAAGCTGGACTCGCCTTTGACCTAATCGGGCGATTGTGAAGGTGGGGAAGCGCCGAGGATGGCCGGGCGGCTGTTGACGAGCCCTTTCGGCCTAGACCCAGGCCCCGGCCAGGGCAAGGATGGAGGGCAGGCTGGTCCATCGAAAAAGGGGCGGGCGGGCGTCAGGGGTGGGGAGGGGGAAGCACACTGGAGCAGCAGACGGGAGGAAGGGCGGTTTTGGGAGGGGTGGGATTGGATGCAAGCACTTCGTCTGCATCCAAGGAATACAACGTCCGTTTCGGCGTATTTTTAAAATTAAGAAATGTAACAGGGCAACAACCTGACATCCTGTCGTTTTGTCTCTTGTGGCATCATCTCTCCATCAGGCTCGCGCCCTGCGAAAAAGGTCGCGCCGGATTGCTGGCTATAACCGGCGCTTGCTGACGAAGTATGCGATGGAGCGAGCTGTCGGTCTGGACTGGACGGTCGATGCAAAATTGGGAATCTCTTGGGGTGAGCGGCTCGCCGACTGGTGCCTGCCGAGCCGGGGAGTCCCTTGCGGACCTTGAATTGATCTTGCCAATTTCAGGCCGGCCCACGGCCAGAAGAAGCCCAGCGACGGCCTTGCCTGAAGAGATGGGAAGTGGAAATAAGCCCTAGAAAGATGCCTGCCCGGCTTTGCAGAGCACAACGGGCGCAACCGAAAACCCCCGACATCGCGGACCTTGCTTGCCCAGCCAAGAAGGACGGTTGCTGGTTTGCCAGCCGGGCTTACGGTCAATCTCGTTAGCTCAGCGTCCTCCACAGCAGCAGGGGCGCTCTCTTGGCCAGCCGCGACAATGATGTGCGTCTTTCCAGGAGGCAGGAAAGGATGCCACCCTCACATCCTCCCCTCGCCAGTCCAACCCTGTCCGTCTTGGCGGCCCATCTTGCGGCTCCAGGCCGGATCATTGGCTGCTTTTGGATTGCCGACCAATCTTAACACCCGGAGCATTATCACCCCTTCTCGCCTGTCCTCTGGCAGTGATTGCTCTGTGTCAGATTGATAGAGCCTGATGCCCGGGTAGGCGAGAATATTCATGTAGGTTGAGGTTGGCTAGCAATGCATACCACCCAACAGGGCACACGACATGGCTCTGCCGAAATAACCCCATCCCGTGGGTTGCATCCCAGGGCCAGTGAGATGGCGAGGATGCTTTGTTTTGGTGCCCAGAGACGTCGCCAACAGACGCTACCGCAGCCGAGATCCGATGGGACATTCTCCTCCCTTTGCAGCCTGAATGCGACACATGCGGCACTGAGATGAGAGGGGTCCCGGATTCAGCTGGCGATAGAGTGATGGAAGCTGGGTGTTGGGGAGCAGGCTGTGCCGTACCGATGCCATGGGAAGGCTGTGCCCAAAGCATGACCAGCAACACAAACTACACCAACCTGCATTTCCAGCTTCCGTCCACCGTGCATTTCGGCGTCGGGCGTCGGCTCGCCGGTTGTTTTGATTGACAAGCCATCATTCTGGCTGCCGGACCGAAAGCAGGCTAGAGCTGTCGAATGCAAGGTACCCGAACAAGTCCGAGCGTCGACGCCAAATTATGACATTCGGTGGGCTATTGAAAGCGGAAAGAGCACCGGCTGTGCGCCCCCAAGCCTCTCGCGCCATAACTACAGCGAGCGTGGCGTCCGTGGTAGACGGTGGGGGGCAAGGACCGACGCCAGTGATCTCGATCAATTTGCAGAACCAAAGATTACCCAGGTGCCCAGTAGGTAGTATGGCATGTTGTGTGTTGTGTGTCTGGGATAAAGGGGCGCGCCATTTGGGCCTCCTCCAATACCAGCGCCGGTGTGAAGGCGACGGTAGCACCCCAACTTTCTAGCTGCCGACTTTTTCTCGACTTTCTAGAAGGCAGGTTTAGCCACAGACCAAACGAAATAAGCACGAGAGATCAAACCCAAAGAAAAACAGGAAGAAAGAGTCCGAACATTGGCCAAACAAAGTTCGTGTAATTGAACGAGCCGCTTCGGGAACATAAACGATGATTTTCGGTTTGTCTTATCAGCCAATTGACTTCTTGTGCTTTCTTTCCTTTTTCGCCACCCCCGGTTCGTCACATCGAGTGCTTTTTATGTTCCCGCCGACCCGCCAGTTCGTTGCAAATGCCGGCCTCTCTGTTCATGCGGACTGAAGTGACCGATTGTCTTTGCCCGCTCGCTTCACGTGCATATCACCAAAAACACGAGGAATAACTGGCCGATGGTGGCCGAGCAGGGAAGAATATTGAGAGATAGATCCATCGCGGACGGAAACATCACGGGCAAACAGTGGGTAGTGTTCCCTGCACGGTTTGATCTTCGTTCGCCTGTGCTGGGCCACAGACACCATCAAGGGTCGAAAACGGCTTAGCTCGACGGTGAAAGAGGAGCAGGGACCCCGTCCGTCCGTCCACACCGACATGTTTGCTGCAGCTCTGCAGATGGATGCTTGTTGAGCAAGGTGTTTGTGCAGGAACCGCACGAACTACGGTGCAAAAGACGTTAGCATGAGGCTAGCTCGTATTGGCGAACTCCAACATCTGCAGCAGTGTGCATGCTGCACACCCGCATTTGGGGCTCCCTAATGCTCCCCTCTCCACCACAAGCTCCTCACAAGCTCCTCCGCGCATGCGCCAGCTCCAGAACTGCGGGATGAAGAAAAAGACGCACACCGACACCTCGCGCTTCCAAGGTAATCTCTGATCTAGCCAGTCAGTCAGCCTTTGTTCTTGGGCAGACTCGCGATCGGGGACCTCCGAGGTGCCATTGGGCATCGTCCACCTGACATCAATTGGAAAGAAAGAAGCCCTGGGCGGCCTTCCAAGGCGTTCGTTTCCTCACTTCCTTTGTCTGGTTCAGGCTCCTGGGGCTGCATTTCCACCCCATCTGCCGTGCCATTCATCAATTTGGGGAGCCGGCCATTCACGGGCAAAAGCACAGGGACCGGCGACTGGGCTCGCTGGGCTCTCGTCTTGATACAGGACACCACTCTCCGCATTGCGTACCACACCGTTCCACTGCCCCTGTGGGTCACCCATGAATCAGGGCAGGGGTGCAGACCCAAGACAGCCCAGGGGCCGACGCCACGGAGCAGGGGTCGTGCCAGTCCAGGCGCTTTTCCCATTCTGAGCCGCCCTCGTCCTCACCTTTGCTCTGCTTGCACCGTATTGCATGGCCAACCCAAGGTCGGCCCCTCGAGACTGAGACACACATCGCAACAGCAATCGGCAGACAACCGCCCCAGCACCTGTCACCTGGCCCAAGACCAGCCTAATCCCTCCCTCAGATCCTGGTGTTTCTTCCTTCTTTGTCCAAACGACATCCTTGACCCATATCTTTTCCTCGCGCGCCGCGGTGTCTCCGTCCTCTTGGTTCCTGATCCCCGACTCGATCTCTTGCCACACACCCTTCTTGCTTTTTGAACGACATCACCCTTACGCAGCCACGAGACAAGCTGCATCCCAAAGTCAGAAACTCTTCCAGGGACGTTCCTGGCATCTGTTTATAGTACACGGCGCTTCACCGCAGTCTGAGAGAAGCAACCAATCCTGGGTGGTCGCACACAAAACGGCGGCGGCTCAAGTAGAAAACGAGCGCCCCCCCATCCACCGCCTTGCTGGGCAGGCCTGCGGACTGGGCCATCCTCACCTTAGAACCGAAAACGAGCCCGCAGCACAACAGGGCGACGCCAACGGGAAACGAAAAACAACATAGGAGCTGAGGAAAAAGAGGAAGGAAGGGACACGAAAACGCTAGCCCAACATGGCAGCACTTGACAGGCAGTCGAGCTTCCTGCCGACGATAAAATGCTCGTCGTGCGGGAACCAGATCGAGATCTCCATGATGGGAGACCACATCTGCAGCGGCCCAGCAGAAGAACCCCCAAGTGAGTACATGTCTTTCGTCGCGCCGCGTTTCTGCGTTTGCAGACACCTTGCTTACACGCCTGCCTTGTTTACAGTGCCGCCCCCTCCAGAGAAGGAAAAGCTTGACACCTTTATGCCCTTCAACAAGGAGGTCCACGAGAAGATAGGACGCGTACCGCCACCACCAAAAGTTGACACGCTCGCAGCGAGTATGTCACTTGGAGTCCTGGTCTTTGACGCGCCACGTGAACCTATAACTAACAAAGGCTTGCTAGACCGTACATACTACCGTGCAGGACAGCTGACTCCTGTGAGCAACTCGAGCGGTACCGCGTCTCGGAGCGCATCGCCCTTGACGCCCAACGCCCGATCGCTTGCCGGTCGTTCTGAGGACTACTTCGCCCCGAAGATCGCGAATGAGGACGACCCGACCACTCAGCAGCCCCAGCCGCGCCGTCCTGGCGGATACGGTGGACTGAACGAGTTCGACGATCAAATGTACCCAGCAGACTCGGCTAAGAAGCAGACCCCAAACCTGCTCGCGCGCATGAACTCAATTGCGCCCGGCCCGTTCGATGCAGGCAGGAGGCCGTCAGCAGCCAGCAGGAACCCCCCTCCAAGGAGGCCGAGTGACGATGATGGCATGAGTGATATGGGTAACCCCTACGGCGAACGGCCCCAAACTTCCAACACCAACGCCAGCTTTGGTGGCGGTGGCAACCAGCCGAGGGCACCAAGGACCAATGGCTACGGTGGATTTGGACCTCCGCAGCGTTCTCAGGACGAGTTCGAGCCGGAGCCTCTTAACTCCCGATCGGGCACGTTTCCCCGCGACAGCGAGCCCGCAGACTCGCTCCTTCGGACTCCCTCTGAGCCTGGACCTCGCCCGGACAGGCAGCGGAGGCCATCCAACGACGTGTATGGCCGACAACCCCCGGTGGGACCCGACGCGTCGCGCCAGCTGCCGCCGAGGACGAGCTCGAACAACAGGCCGCCAACCCGTGACGGTAACCAAGCGGCTCCTAACCTGGCGGACGACTTTGGAATCGGAAACCCTTACCACAGCCCAAACTCTTCGCTTTCATCTAGCGGCTCAAGCCGACCAAGCCAGCCGAGCTCACAGACTAGCCCGGCCCGTTCGCTTCGATCGCGCCCAACGAGGAAGCCATCCGACACGTCAAGCTTTGACAGTCTGATGCAGGACCTTCAGTCGTCTATGGACGATATGGCATCTATGGGGAGGGACCGTGACCCGCCTGCCCCTCAGGGCCGTACCCACGAGCGCTCGGGCTCATTGCGAAACCAATCGTCGACTCGCCGCCAGAACAGCCGAAATGATCCCTATTCGCAACGGGCTCCGTCGCCGATACCATCTCCCACCTGGGGTAACTCGATGGACCGAGGAAACAATGGTGGCCGAGGACGGGATAACCGCGGCCCTCCGTCACCCCGATACTCATCGCCGGAGCGGATGGCCGAGAGGGCGCCTTCGAGGGCTACGCCGCGCGGGCAGTCGAGGGGACGGGAGCCCGTGCCCAAGAGCCGCGGCAACTGCAAGGCGTGCCGCGAGCCCATCACTGGAAAGAGCATTTCGAGTGCCGACGGACGGCTGACGGGACGGTACCACAAAGCGTGTTTTGTGTGCACGACGTGCCGCGACCCCTTCACCTCGGCTACCTTCTACGTACACGACGACATGCCCTACTGCGAACAACACTACCACGAGATCAACGGAAGCCTGTGTGGAACGTGCAACATTGGTATCGAGGGCCAGTATCTGGCCGACGAGCGCGACACGAAGTATCACCCGCCCTGCTTCCGCTGTGCCGACTGCGGCCAGATCCTGAGCGACGGCTATTTCGAGATCGGCGGCCGCCGGTACTGCGAGAAGGACGCATGGAGGCGCACCCAACCGGCGCCCCAGCCCGTCAGCAGGGTCGGGACGCCGAGCAACCTGGGCCCCGGCGCCAGACGGCCACCCCCAGGCGGTCTTCCTGGCGGCCCCAAGGGATTCCCCGGCAACAGGGGCATGCTCGGCCAGCCATATGGTCCCCCTGGTGGCAACAACAGGCTCGGCCCCCCTGGACCCCGCCCCAGGATGGAGAAGCGCATGACGAGGCTGGGCATGATGTAGACTTGCCAGCCAAACGACAGCCAAGTCAGTCTTTACCGAAGCTACGATGCATTGCGAACACAACGACAGGGGCCTGCCGCCTTCCCCCGAGATGCCATTTGTCAACATCTCTGGGTCTATTTGGAACACATCTACTTTGTTTTCGTCGCACCCGCCTGGAACAACGCACAGCGAGGGATTTTTGTTCTTTGGGATTTTACCGGTTTGATTTTAATTGCAATGCACACACATACAGTCTGCTTCATTCTTTTTGCCTCACCCTCTTTGCTTATTTTCGGAGGTCGCCGAGATGGAGACCCCGGGATGGAGGCCTTTTGGATACCCAGCGATGGAGATTTCATCGTTTTATACCCCCTTCGGATTTGATTTGATATATCAACCAGTTCGCTTTGTTTCGGCTTTTTATTCTTTTTGTCAACATACACCACTCTTTGGGATTAGGACGGTGGGCGCGGGGGACTAGGTGACGGAGTCTCGGGCTCAGCTGGAGGGGAGGAACTTTTGTGTGTATTGGAAATCACGATGACGAACCGGGCTGGCCCTTTCGGTCAGTAGGGACTAACATTTCTCTCTACATTGCTTATCGTTCTCTAGCCCTCTCGTTGACTTTTTTTTTTTATTGTGTCTAGACGAGGACAAGGGCGCGAGAGAGAGAGAGAGAAAACGATAATGGGCCCGACAATGTAAATAACGTCTCACTCAGAATGACGGGAGGTTTGCCAGCCTGGTCTAGGCGTCCCAAACGGGCGCCACATTATAACTACATAAACATACCTCAAGATACAGAGTACATTAATAGCCCTTTTTATGAACGTCCAGGCCCAAGCCACGTGTGCCTGTCTCAACCATTCTGGAGCCCCCAATGGCCCCATGCCGTGTCTCACGCTTTGTCTGGACCCGTCTATCGTCCATCACGCTTGCTTTTTGAGATGTGCCTGGGACAAAGCAACGGGTTTTTGGTATTACGCCCGTTGCCGCCGCTCCTGTCTTTTGGAGATGTTGGAATTCTCTAGAGGACATCACCCGGACGACGATTACCGTTTGAGAAGGATATTATGCAAGGCTGCATATGCCCGCAATGGAAGGGATCGCGTTGCCGCGACGTGGAGAAAAAAAGGGCTGCTGCTGGGTCTGCATTGTCGCTCATGGGGGGTTCGTTGCAATGCGGACTTACGCTCCGCGGGAACACAGCCGACTTCGCATGGTCAAGGGACCTAGAATTCTCGTGTTTTTTTTTTTTTTCCTTCTTCCTTCTCCATTTCCCCTTTCATCCCTTGTTCTTCCATTGACAGTTCCCCCAGTCGCCACCGCCTCCTGCCCAGACGGGGCGGCGGGACAGGGCAACGGGGAGCGATCGGACGGCGTTGCCGAGGCGGACACGACACGTTTCGGCTTTTCTTTTTTTTTTTTTGTGGGCGACTCGCCGACCTTGTTCGGGGGTTCCACTGGAGACGGGGTGCGCGGGTGGGCGCGGGAATCTGGATAGGGGGTGCGGTGCGGAAAAGGCCAATGCGCAAACGGGTGCGGTAGTTGAGGGCCCCTGGTTGTGTTTCTTTGGCCCGGATTGTCCAGGATTCCAGAACGAAAGAAGGTTAAACGGAAAAAGGAAGAAAAAGGAAGAATGATAGGGAGGCTCGGAGAACAGGAAAGGGAAAAGTGGCGCGAGTTTCAGGTCTTGGATTATCGACAAGAGAAACCACCTAGGTTATCCTGGAACAGGCTCAAAGGGCAAACACACACACATGAACGAGACAGGCATGCGGGCCTCCAGGTTGGTCCATGCTTGTTGGAGATCGGGGTAGCATAACACGGCAAATATACCTTCCATATCGGGTCGGCACTGGCTTTTGCATGAGAAAGCCGCAGAGACGAGGGAATAAATAGCATCGCTTGCTATTTGGTGTGTGAAACTTCTATATATCCAAGAAAGGAAGTCTGTCTGGCTTGAGCGGCAGATGCGTCTAAATATGCAGTCTAAAATACATCGAGACTTTTGAAGGCCCCGTTTTGTTGCCTCTTCCGTGCCTATCGTCTATCGTTCTCTCCAAAAACAAACACCCCTCCCTTCCTGGCCCGTCTTCCAAAACAAATCCTTTACAGCTTCGCCGTCTTGGCGTCCTGCTTCTGCATCTCCTCGGCCACGATGCGGCGCTGGATCTTGCCCGTGGCCGTCTTGGGCATGACGTCAGTGAAGTAGATCTTCTTGGGCACCTTGAACTTTGCCAGCTTGTCGGCGACCCAGGCCCGCAGCTCGTCGTGGCCGAGCTTGGCCCCCGGCTTGAGCACGATGGCGACGGCGACCTCCTGGCCGTACATGTCGTCGGGAATAGCAAAGCTGACGGCCTCGGACACGGCCGGGTGGCGGGCCAGGACGTTGTCGAGCTCGATGGGCGAGATCTTCTCGCCGGCCTTGTTGATGAGCTCCTTGATGCGGCCCGTGATGATCAGGTAGCCGTCCTCGTCCATCTTGCCCTGGTCGCCCGTGCGGAAGAAGCCGCCCTTGGTAAAGGCGCCCTTGTTGGCCTCGGCGTTGTTGAGGTAGCCCTTGGTCACGTTCTCGCCGCGGATGCAGATCTCGCCCTCGGAGCCCTGGGCCAGCTCGTCGCCCTTGTCGTCCAGGATGCGCACCTCTACGCCCTGGCCCACGCCGACGCTTCCCGGCTTGCGCTTGCCGACGTCGGGCAGGGGGTTGGACGTCATCTGGTGGGCGGCCTCGGTCATGGCGTAGGCCTCGAGCACGGGGGCCTTGAAGGTGGCCTCGAGCTGGGTGAAGGCCGTGGGGGACAGCGGGGAGGAGCAGGAGCGGATGAAGCGGATGCGCGGGAGCGGGTTTGGGGCCGGGTGCTTGAGCAGGATCTGGTGGATGGTGGGCACGGCCGTGTACCAGTTGGCGCCGTGGGCGGCAAAGTCGCGCCAGAAGTCGGTGGCCGAGAACTTGGTCGGCACCACCATGGAGCCGCCCGAGTAGAGAGGGGCCAGGAGGCCGCAGAGGAGGCCGTGCACGTGGAACAGCGGCATGACCAGCATTGTGCGGTCCTCCGGGGTTAGCCTGTAGGTGTTTTTGATGTTGCCTGTGGAGGTCATGTCAGCATGTCTGCAGGTAGCTAGATGGTAGCTCATGAAAAGAAGCACGTCAAGAAGTACATACTCATGGTCCTGGTCAGGTTGCGGTGTGTCAATGGCACCACTTTGGGGCGGGACGTCGTGCCGCTGAAAAGCAGAAATCAATAGTCAGTCTCGAGGATCATCGACTTGATGTTAGGGTAGAAGGACAATGACACTCACCTTGTGTGCAGCACCAGGGCAACATCGTCAGGTTGCGGCTCCAAGACCTGCTGGCCGCCCTTGCCCTTGAGCAGGCCGTAGTCCTTGACGTCGAGCGCGACCTCGCCCTTGCCGTCGTCCCAGTAGCACTCGGCGACGGCGGCATTGAAGCGGCGGGCGGCTTTGACGGCCGGGCTGGCGGCGTCGAAGGCGCCGCGGGGCACGAGCACGACGGCAGAGCCGACGTCCTCGATGTAGAACTCGAACTCGCCCTGCTTGTAGGCCGGGTTCAGGGGCGCGGCCACGGCGCGCTGCCAGCTGGCGGCCAGGAAGGACACGATGAACTCGTACGAGTTGACGGTGGCGATGGACACGGCCGAGCCGCGGGTGATGCCCAGGGCGGCCAGCTTGGCCTGGAAGGCCGACACGTCGGCGGCCAGCCGCCGGTACGACGCCGTCAGGGCGGCCTCGGGGCCCCGGGGCGAGGGGATTATGACGGCCGTGGCGTCCGGGCTGCCGCCCTGGGTGGCGTCCGGGCTGCCGCCCTGGGTGGCGCCCTTGAGGGTAGCTGCCGCCCCCATTGGAGTTTGTCTAGTGGAACGGAGCACAAAAAAAAGGGGGGGCTGCCCAATGGGATGCGGTTTTACGGGCTGCAGCACAAGCGGGCGTTGGCGAGTGCTTGTGGACAGCTTGGAGAATGGATCGACAGTGGCGTGTCTACTGGAGCAGCGGAAGCTGCAAAAGGGAATGACGAGAAAAGGATGAGAATCCGATGTCGGCCAAATAAAACAACAACTCGAAGCCCGTTCGAGGTATGCAAGTGGTCAGCCGGTTATCAGGATAAGGAGATAGAGAAAGGAAATAGCGCAGCAACGCGGTTCAGTCGGCCAGACTGGAAAATTCGGTCAAGCTCTTGACGCGTCTCGTCTGTGCTTCAATTGTCGTACCGTTCTGATTACAGCTTGACAATTGCGTGCTTGCATGCCTGTCCTCTACCCACCTCCACCTGGCCGGGAGCCGGGCGTCGTCTGGGATTGGCCCACAGCTGCAAGGGCCTTCGGCATCAATTTAGGCTTGGCCCAGGATGTCCTCCGGCCAGCCGGGAGTCCGCGACACGGGAACATGGAGTTGAGGTCTGTTGGTAGGCGCTACTGGTCTTTGCGACAGCAAGGAAACAGGCGCGGGTGCATTCACTGGGGTTGGCTCGGCGCTTCATCAATGTTGTAGAGCCCGACACTCTCGACTTTTCTATCACTTTATGCGTAGGTTCCTCATTGACCACAGACGTTCTCAGGTCGGCTATATCCTCGGGCGGACAGCTTAGCCTGCTTTGAATGCCGAGCGGGAACTCTCTCTTGCGGGATGCCGATCCCGGCCATTGAGTCTGAGCTGGAAGCCTGAGAATTCGGCCGCCACTGGCCGTATCGGCATCAAAATGGGTGGCTGGAAGACGAAGCAGTTCAGTGTCACCAACCTCCGCGACTTCCTCCTAGCATCTGTAACCTTACACCTCAATCAATCACGCTCGACCACGCCGCCGGCTCAGCTGCGTCTTGGCCGGGACTGGCTGTTCATTAGCCCAACATTCAGCTCTAGGCCCCGCAGATGCGGGGCAATTGCTGCGCGCCGAGGATCGCCATCCCAGCCGCATTCCCTCAGCCGCACACTCGACCCTGCTAGAGCAAAATGCACTGAAGTTCACGGAATTCCTCACAATTTCACCGACAGTTCAGTGCTTGCTGTTGAGACCAGAGCACGGGGCATTTTACCCCGACTTTTGGTTCTCGCCTCTTTACCAGGCAGCCATTGGCAACTCGCCTCGAGGACTCAACTAGATTCTGCTTCCAGGGGCTCAGAGGGAGCATAAATACCTCCCACCCGACCTTGGTTTGTTTTCTACATACTCCCCTCTCGGCAGCAACCAGCACCTAGTTTTGCCTCGAGCCAGAGGTAGCCATCTTTGGGCCACCACCTTCTCCGGCCCTTTTCACGTCATCCTCGCCCAACTCACGCAAAGACCAGCCGTTGTCGCCATGGCAGAGACGCCCCCCACTCGCGGATACCCAGGCATGGGTCTCCCTCTGCGGTTCTGGAATCCGGAAGGCAGCTCTCTGTATGAAGGTCTCGGAGGCAAGCCATTGTACCCCATGGGCGCGCACGTGAACACATTCAGACACAAGTCTCCGTTTGTTTACGTTCGTGAGGTCGCCATGATGATCGTCATGGAGACACTCACGGACAAGCCGGAATGGCACAAGAAGGTTTTTGACGACACAATTGCGGCCAAGTGGCGCAAGGAGGCGCTTGCCATCCCAGACGAGGTGTTCTGGAATCAGATCACGGCGTTCAAGGGACGGCAGCCTGCGGGTGAGGGACAAGACGACAGCGAGAGTGACCCAAGCCAAGCCGACGTGGCGCCGAAATTGAAGCCCGTCGGAATCATGTCCGAGAAGGCTTTTGACTGGGTCTGTCTGGCCATATTTCCTCTGCCCGGAGACACGTTATCTTTGCCAGCTGTTTACTTCGCACATTATATGCCCTGCCTCTAACGCCATCTGTATCTAGTGTGTTGAGGAGCTTCGCGCCAAGGCTCGCCATTTCGAGGAGACGGGCATCGTTGTCACGCTCGATCTTGGAGCCTCGGTCGCCAAGTCTGATACGCTCGTCACCCCTGAGCTTCATGCCGAACTCCAAGCGTCCTTTGCGAAGCTAAAGGCTGACCAGGCATCGTCGCCAGACTGGCACCCTAAAACTAACGAGAAAGTCCAGAATCTGGTGCATCCTTCGATGTATCCGCTAGTCTATGGCAGAACTCGTGTGCTTAAGCAGGAGGTTGTTGGCGTAGCCGATGCCATCGACCGCTGGGCTGGCAAGGGCGAGGTCTTGCCCAAGGATGGTGAAGACGTAGCCGCGATGACTCGCACGACGAGGCACATGAACAGGCTGCCCAGAAATTTCTGTGAGTGTTAGCTGGAAAGGTCAATCGGTGTCGTGGATGGGAAGCCGTAGAGTTTGAGCAGTGTTGAGCAACTCCCGTCTAACTATAGGCCAGGGTCGAACACGTTCCAGTGGCTCCCAAGCAACGTCGCCTTCCAGGACGACGGCACTGTCGAGTTCACCAGCTACATCAACAATCTCCACCCACAAAAGTATCCGGGAGTCTACAAGACACTTGAGAAGCTCATCGCAACTTCAATTCCCCTGTGGGAGCAATGCCTTGTCGAGGAGACATTTGGCTGGACCGAGGACAACGTTAGCCACGCGCGACGCCCGCTGCGTATCGATATGCAGGACGAAGAGTGAGTTTCTAGAATTCATTGCTTTAGACACCATAGCATTTGCATGGCCATGTATACTGATTCGCGCTGTCCGCTGGGAACTCGAATCCAACAGATGGAGTCCTGCCGATATGGAAGACTGTGCCGACATGGAAGTTGATTCCAGCCTACTTGAGCCCGATGAATACGAGTGGCAATCCGAGACGGAACAGAAGTGGAGGATCCTGCGAAAGCCTGTGCACCCAGAGCCCGGAAACCAGGCGGAAGATAACCGGTCGTACAAAGTCCCCGCCGAATCCCGGCTTGCTGCCAAGTTCAAGGACTCGGGGCTCCAGGTCATTGTCAAGATGGCGTCGATCGAGCTCACCCCGGACAAGCCAGTGTTCCCGGCTGGCAGCTGGCACGTAAGTTTTGCCTGTTTCACCCTCTAGTTACCCGTATTGCAAGGCTGCGAAGCGCTGACTTTAGTATACCATACCGTAACGAACAGGTCGAGGGACAAATGAACGAATGCATCTGTGCCACGGCCCTGTATTACCTGGACAGCGAGAATGTCACCCCCAGTCATCTCGCATTCCGCATGCAGACTGATCTTGATAGCGCCCAGGAAGACATTCCCTATGAGCAAGGCGAGTTCGATTGGCATGAGCAGGTTTACGGGACCTATGTCGCCTCCGGTCAGGATGCACCCTGTCTCCAGAATTACGGCTCCGTCGAGACCAAGCAGGGCCGGCTACTTGCGTTCCCCAATGTTTTGTAAGTTGTGGCCCACCCATCCTCTTGCATTACACGCACGTCCTATTATTTGTCGTGTAAACCTTGCTCTCAATTTCTTGTTTTTGACAGTCTATTCCTTCTTCAGCCAGCACCGAGTCTCATCCTTCCGGTTGGCGGACCCTACCAAGCCGGGACACCGACGCTTTGTCGCTCTGTGGCTCGTGGACCCCAATCGACGCATCATCTCGACGGCAAACGTGCCTCCGCAGCAGCGGTCTTGGTGGGCCGAGTCAATCCTCGGCGCATCCGCAGAGGCACGCAAGGAGGCAGCGGCGAAGTTCCCTCCCGAGGTGCTCCGCCTGGTCCTCCGCCAGGCCGAGCCGGCTGGGAACGAGCTGGCCGGCGAGGGGATCGGCCCTGGAGACGAGAAGACCACGTCTGGTCCCAAGACGCCTCGGCTCCCAGAGGAGCTGGTGCAGATGATCCATACCCACTCGGAGGACGACGACACGCTTATGAGTGAGGAGGAGGCGCGGAAGCATCGGCTGGATTTGATGGCAGAGCGGACGTGGTACGATGCCGAGGCGGAGTACCTCTGGCACCAAGCTACGTACAGCTTCTGCGAGCATTGAGAAGCAAATCCTGGGACCTTTGCTGCTACACTCGCGGAAGATATGTTGCTGGGAAAGATTTTTGCTTGGAAGTCTAATATTTACAGGTCGTATATGCCTCAAACAGTCGAAGAGTCACCAATTCCCATTCTGCTCAGGGCCGCACAATATAGAGAGCTTTGCACAAGATAGCCATTAGATAGGCTCACTGAATCAGATGCAATTGCTGAAAGCCTGATAAATGGAGGTTAGAGTCACGCTTAAATGTGTCCTAAGCAACTGTCTTGGCAGGCCCCTGGGTCGTTGGGTGGTTGTTTTGAAGCACGGCGACATTGTAAAATTCAGGGGCTAATTCAAACAACGGCCGGCCGGTGTTGGAGCCAATGGCGGAGACATGTCGCCGTCGGGTGGATGAAAATGGCGCCGGTGGGGTTTCTGGGCCACTGGGTAAACATATATACAGAAAGAAGTCACAGAGCTTTATTCCATCGTATATTAGAATAAACATCCCCTCGTGGAAGGCAATTCTGCCAAACCAAGCCGGCCGCTGAAAAGGGGCCGGCCAAGTCACGTGTCAAATCCCAGCCGTTGCGGATTACCTCATCGAATAGCCGATTATCTCATCCCTCCAATTGGCCAAGCTGCGGCTCCCTGCAAGCTGTAGCGAACTGCCTGAAGAGGAGCTCCTGGCTTTGGAGCGAGGCCCACCCGCCGGCTGAGGCTCCCGCCCGTGCTGCTGGCTCAATCGCGCGTCCGTGGTAATCGACGCTGCGGGCTGCGTCGTCATCGGCTCCAAACAAACCCACCACACACGCTCTTCCCCATTGTCGCCGCCACAGCCCTCTGCCGTCTATGTTTGCTGGCTGACCGCCGCCGCTCTCAGCCTCCTCTCCGTCGAAAGCCGCAGGGCAGACAGGACCACACACCGTGAGAGCTATTGTCCGCCGAGCCCCGCGCCGCTCGGGTAAGATTGCGCCGACCATGGCCTCCGTTCTCGCTCTGCCCGAGGACCAGGCCCGCCTGCTCGAGGATGCGTTGATCGCCGTGCGCCAGCAGACGGCGATGATGCGCAAGTGCCTCGACACCCCGGGCAAGCTCATGGACGCCCTGAAGTGCTGGTAAGCAAGCTCTCCGCCTCGTTTGGCGTGCCCCTGTCGCTGGCCTAGCTCCCTCGGCGGCGGCCTGGGGAAAGATGCGAAGGCGCCGCGGAGAGAGAGAGAGAGAGACGCGCCGTCGAGCATCTAAGCTAGGCCACAGCGAGCTAACGCTCTGGTTTCCCTGCGCTGCAGCTCCACACTGGTCTCGGAGCTTCGAACAAGCAGTCTGGGCCCTAAGCAGTACTACGAGCTATACATGTCCGTGTTCGATGCGCTGCGCTACCTATCAGTCCATCTCCGCGAGAACCATCCCGTGAACCACCTTGCCGATTTGTACGAACTCGTCCAGTATGCCGGCAACATAATCCCCCGCCTGTACCTCATGATCACCGTCGGCACCGCCTACATGGCCATCGACGCAGCGCCCGTCAAGGAGCTCATGAAGGACATGATGGACATGAGCCGCGGCGTCCAGCACCCGATCCGCGGCCTCTTCCTGCGCTACTACCTCACAGGCCAGGCCCGCGACTTCCTGCCAACCGGCGAGGGCGACGGTCCCGAGGGCAACCTGCAAGACTCGATCAACTTCGTCCTGACCAACTTTGTCGAGATGAACAAGCTCTGGGTGCGCCTGCAGCACCAGGGCCACTCTAGGGAGAGGGAACAGCGGACGCAGGAGCGCAAAGAGCTGCAGCTTCTGGTGGGGTCTAACCTTGTCCGCCTGAGCCAGCTGGTCGACCTCGAGGCGTACAAGACCGCCATCCTCGCGCCCCTCCTCGAGCAGGTCGTGCAGTGCCGCGACGTGCTAGCCCAGGAGTACCTGCTCGAGGTCATCACCCAGGTCTTCCCAGACGAGTACCACCTGCACACCCTCGATCAGTTCCTGGCCGCCGTCTCGCGATTGAACCCCCATGTCAACGTCAAGGCCATCGTCATTGGCCTGATGGACAGGCTGTCCGACTACGCAGAGCGCGAGTCCCAGAACGAGCCAGACGAGGACAGGGGCAAGGTGGAGGAAGATGCGCTGGCGGAGCTGCTGGAGAAGACGAAGCTGGCAAAAGAGCAGGCCGAGGCGGCCCCACCGCCGCAGCCAGAGGCCGACACGAAGCCGTCCGAGCAAAAAGAAGAAGACACAGACAAGACCGAGGGCGGTGAAGCACCCAAAACCGACACGGCGGCCGCCAGTGAGACCGAGGCCGCCGAGTCAATAGCAGACAGCGAGGCCACGGCCGTGAACGGCCAGGAGGCCGACGGTGAGGCTCAAAAAGAAGAGAACGGGGCGGAGAGTGTCAAGAAGCATAGGGGCATCCCGGAGAACGTGAAGTTGTACGAGATATTCTTCGGGCAGGTGAAGAATCTCGTGCAGGCGCAACACCTCCCCATCCAAGACACGATCGCCCTGTTGGTGTCGCTAGCCAACCTCGCACTTAACATCTATCCCGAGCGCCTGGACTACGTCGACCAGGTGCTGGATTACGCCAACTCCAAGGTCAGGGAACACGCCAACAGCCCGGAGTTGCATTCTCCCCCGGCACAGCAAAGCCTTCTTGCGCTACTACAGGCCCCCCTGAAGCGCTACGTCAGCCTTTTTACGGCTTTGGCACTACCCACTTTTGTGCCTCTGTTCCAGGCTCAAACATACCCAACGCGTCGAGCCGTGGCGGGTGAGGTGGCTAGGAATCTCCTTCGCAACCACACGCTCATATCCACACCAGAGCAGCTGGAGAATGTGCTGGAGATCATGAAGGTGCTGATCAAGGAGGGCTCACACCCGCCAGCAGGATACCCGGGTGTTGTCCAGCCTAGGCAGCGGGCGACGGAGACGGAGGAGACCATGGAGGAGCAGGGCTGGCTGGCGCGTATGGTGCACCTGCTGCACTCGGAGAACAACGACACCCAGTTCCGGCTGCTGCAGATGACGCGCAAGGCGTACGGCGAAGGCAACGACCGCATCCGGACGACGACACCACCGCTGGTGACGGCGGGCATGAAGCTTGCGCGCCGGTTCAAGGCGCGCGAGCACTACGACGACAACTGGTCATCGCAGTCATCGGCGCTCTTCAAGTTCCTGCACTCGACCATCTCGACGCTGTATGCGCGCGTCAACGGCGCGGGCGCGGCGGAGCTCTCGCTGCGGCTCTTTTGCGCGTGCGGCCAGTCGGCCGACGCGGCCGGCTTCGAGGAGGTGGCGTATGAGTTCTTCGCGCAGGCCTTTACGGTGTACGAGGAGGCCGTGTCCGACTCCAAGGCGCAGTTCCAGGCCGTCTGCGTCGTCGCCAGCTCCCTGCACCAGACGCGCAACTTTGGCAAGGAGAACTACGACACCCTCATCACGAAATGCGCCCAGCACGCCAGCAAGCTGCTGCGCAAGCCGGACCAGTGCCGCGCTGTGTACCTGGCCAGCCACCTGTGGTGGGCCACGCCCATCGCGGCCAACGACGAGGGCGAGAATGCCGAGGTCAGTGTTTCTTCTGTTATCCCTGATTTCCAGACATACATGTCGAAAAGAACCTGCATCTGACAAGTACGAACGGAATAGCTATATCGCGATGGCAAGCGCGTGCTCGAGTGTCTTCAGCGTGCGCTCCGGGTCGCCGACTCGTGTATGGAGACTGCCACGTCGATCGAGTTGTTTGTCGAGATTCTAGACCGATATGTCTACTACTTTGACCAGCAGAATGAATCGGTGAGTTTGCGCTCGGCTCTCTGCCGCTCGGCCCCCAGCCAGCCACAGCTTCCACACCGGTATAACTAACAAACTCGCGTCCCAACTCAAAAGGTCACGACCAAGTACCTCAATGGCCTCATCGAGCTTATCCACTCCAACTTTGCCGGCAACCAGCAGGACTCAGCGTCGGTCGAGGCATGCAGAAAACACTTCCAGCACACGCTCGATCTCATCCGCAGCAAGGAGTACGAAGGAATTGTGATGTCTCCCAAATAGTTGTCGCCCTTTTTTTGCCGTTTTAAGTAATTGTGGACAGGTGTAATGGAGCTCGACCGCGAACCCAGCGTCTCGATTTGTCTTTTGTTTTCCAAGCGGAGTCCCCCCCCCCCCAAACGAATGATTTCCCGACCAGGCTGAAGATGCCACCCTCCCCCACAAACCCCGAGAGATTCGAAGTTTACCAGATGCCGCCAAGAGATGCCCTGGGTGAGGCCTTTTGGACTACCAAATTACGTTGAAAATGGCGGCAACCAGGGCTATGGTGTTCTTGATGCAACATGACGGACCGTGGGATCGTCTAGGGTTGCCTAGCAGGGGCCTATTTCTCTGCCGATGGCATCACCCTGAATTTCCCCCGCCCAAAAATCGCAAGCGCCGCTCTGGGTTGCTCCAACACACCAGGTGTGCGTTATTATTGTAGATATCTTTCTCGTCATGGCCGCACATAACTACCCGACGACGGATGCAATCTGGTTGTGAGCCTGCTTGTTTCGTGAGATGCTTTGAATATGATTGCTGGTCCAGCTGTCCCCAATGTTGGAACCATGTGCCGGAGCATACAGAAGTGGTGATATATGACGGGGGAGCCGTCGAGGCGGCGCATCGTCACCGGACCAAGGGAATCAGCAATATGTGGTTTTGGCCCTTGATTACCCATTGAGGGAATGGCCATCCACCTGCCGACAAGATTGCATGTAAGTGACGCCAGTTATATAAGGCTCCGCTCCGCAAACTCAAAAAAAGGTCAAATCGCGTAATAAATTCGCCGCCATCTGGCCAGAGGGCTCGATGGGTTGGTACCTGGCCTCTTTTATTTGACAGCATGAGTCGCGCTGTAGCGAGCCCATCGGCCGGCCCTCTTTCGTTGGAGATGGACGGTTGCATGGGGATTCTTACCGAGAGTCTTACAATGGATCACGACCCAAGCCGTGGCTACTGTGACGTGATTCCCTTGTCGGCGAGGAGGGGTAGATGTGATTAGATACTACTATAGCAAGCTGAGCGGATGGGTATGTGTACAGTCAATATGTAAGTGATGTGTGGGAAGAGTCCAAAGCACGAAGGTGGGCGAACCCGAAAGCTAAAAAGGCAAATTCCCACATTTACATGTCGTTTACTAAACGGTATCACCGTTCGTTCGTTTGTTTCTTGCCACCGCCCCGGCTCATCCCACGTAGCGGGTGGCTCCGCTAAGGTTGTCAAACGCGGGTGTCATGATGCTCAACCGAATCAACCGGGCGGGCACGTGGAGGCGGGAAACTCTGAGCCTGATTAGACGACCTAGACGACCAGACTGCCGACGCCGATGACTTTGGTCGTAGAACTATCTAGAAGCTGTTTTGCCTGCCTCATGGTCATGAACGCAAAGTTGCGTATAAAAAAAAAAAAAAAAAAAACGGCAAAAAGCTCACCAGGCCACCTTTATGTTTTTTAGGTGGCCTGGCTACGAAAACCCGCTGTGCTGGTTTTACCAAGACTCTTCTCATCAAGCAGAGGACGCAGGAACTTTATACCTAAATTAGGACACCTGACCACACTCATACTCGAGCTCACGACGTTGGGAATTGGAAGGCGGGAAGCCAGAGGCTCAACCACTCAACCATCCCCGAGTGCCGCGGGAGCTTGTTGAGGGTTAGGCCCCCGACTTCAGGTTGATAAGGCTGCCTGCCTGAGTGGGTGCTCCTTCCCTACCTAGGTTTCTGCCAAACGGCGCCTGGGTGCTGGCTCGCCCGCCTTTCATCCCGTAAAGTTGATGATATTCGCCCAGGTCAACAAAACTGGGCCCAAGCCAACCAGCCACTTGCCTGAAACCGCCACAACTGTATGAAGGACCAAGGGGGGAGGTTGCTCTGATGCGGGGTCGAGCGCCAACAGCCCGGCATCCGCGCATGCTTGAGAGAGTTCCCTTTACACATTTGGGCAAGCAACGATGGTGCTTGTCGCCTGGAATATGGACGCATCTATCACTCCACGCAAAGACGTCCAGCAGTCCTACCTTGCTCGTGACCGCGGTCTGGATGGTAGCGAAGCACATGGCAAGTCGCTACCGGCCAGAGCCGACGGCTGATCTGCCTCGTAAACTTCACGTCGTGATAG
>JNVV01000008.1:287243-297568 GCA_000733355.1 Falciphora oryzae
CGGTCGACACGGCCAGCTACGTGAGCACGCAGTACGTCACCGAGGGCAACGTCGTGCGCAAGATTCTGTGGGCCGAGGAGATCAAGTACGTGACCGAGTACGACGACACCACGACGACGGTCACGGCCCCGGGAGCCGCCAACACGGGCGCCCCCAAGGTGCGCCGGCAGCTGCGCCACCTCAGGCACCACGCCCGGCACCAGGTCTAAACGCGGCACACAAGGGGGAACAACAGGCGGCAGGCTTCTTGTTGTTGCCCCGGGTGGGCCGAGCCTCTCTTCAAATCTTCGATTCTTGATGAGAAAATATTTTCTGCATTTGGGAGATTCAGCGTTTCTTGTTTTTTATTTTGTGATGTGCAACGGACGCTACTCCCCATATTTGGGTACTTTTTTCTCACCTTTATATGGCCATACCTAGGGTTTTGATTGTTTTTCATGTCGTGTCCTTTTTTGAGTCCCATTTATCCCCATCTCCCTTTCATCGTTCCCTCATTCTTTTCCAATCCATTTCCATCAACCGTTTGATGAATGTGGATTGGGAATAGCACGAGGGAGAAGAGTCGGGATGTTTTGGGTCCCGACTTTTTCTAGGGATATTGACGAGTTTTTAGGGGGTTCTGTGGAGGGGGGAAAGCAGGCATTTTGAGCGTGAAATGATGTATGTGGAAGCGAAAAGGAAAGAGGAAGAATACAAGTAAAAAAAAAAAAAGATCAACAAGATACCTTCTCGTGGCATCTCGTACTTTATGTTCGTGGCTCTACCTACTGCTCTTTACATATACTCCAAGCAACTGGCATAAACAAAGAGGTGTTTGCTGGACGCGGTACGGCTTTTCTTGGCCCAGCGGCCTGATGATTTGTGTTTTATTGCGCCTCCCATCCCTGAGTCTGATGATGCTGCAGTTTTTCCACATCGAGATCTCTGCTATTTGGTCAGGACATTCCCGCCCCGAGAAACGGCGCACGCAGGACATGGTGGCGTGCCGAGCTAAGTGGGCATACTCACCGCATCGGTATTTCCTTCTTCAACACACTGGCGGCTATCGACTTGCAACCGATACACCCTTCCTTCTTGCTGACGCGCCTATCCATCACGCCCTTCACTCACTCTTCAGGTTCCTTCTCTTTCTGTTTATTCTCTGTTTATTCTCTCTGCTTTCTTAAGATCGGCACGCCCTGTGGTCTCGGCCTGGGGCTCTGGAATGCACAGCATGGCAGCCGTATATGACAACCCATTCCAACGACCGGTGGCGGCGCCCACTCTCGCCATGGCCCGGCCACGCGAATTGGGCACCCGGACCCGGGTCTTTTGATCCTGATCAATTTCATGATCGGCTGAGGCATTGGACGTCCCCTCTCCCTGTTCCTCGCCCCATGAGTTTCCCTCTCCCCCTCCCCCTTCCTGCCCTCCTCCCTAGCCGTGGTCCGCCTCCCTCTCGTCTCTCGAGCTCCCATCACACACACACACCGACCTTATACGCTCCTTACCTGTGTAGTGTTTTCGTTTTGTCCATTGGACGGGAGAGCATCTATCGTTTGAAGCAAGTCGCTCTCTTCCCTTCTCATGCTGTCGTGAACCACTCTTTTACTCCTTTTCGATTCAAAAAAAGGAGAGCCATCTACCACAGGTACATCGCACCGGCGGTAGGCCTCGCGTCGCGGCGGGCCTTCCCCTTCGGCAATGCAGTCACCGGCGCGCGCAGGCCCCGAGAACAGGGGCCAACAGGCCGCAGCCGCCTCGGACGCCGCGACAACAACTTCCCCTCTGAGCCTCGGCGTCATCATTGGCATCGTCGTCGGCGCCACGCTCCTCATCTCTATCGCGCTGGGCTTCGCGTGCGTCTGGGCCTCGCGGCGGCGGTCGGCGCGGCTACAGCGCGTCGCCCTGGCCAGCCAGCAGGGCGAGCTGGCCTTCATCGACAACGGCGACGCGTTCAGCATCAACGGGCCCGGCGGCTCTCCCCGGAAGCTGCGCAAGCGCGGCGGGTCCGTCGGCGGCAGCCCCGAGAGGATCTCGTCGCCCGTCAGGCGCGTGTCCCTGGCCCCCGTGCTGCCGCCCATCTTCTCGTCCTCGTCGTCGTCCTCGCGCCGGACGTCCTTCAACTGGTTCGGGCTCGGCAGCAGCAGCGGCGGCGGCGGGTCCGAGAAGGACCGTCGCGGGAGCGAGACCAGCCCCCATAGGCGCAACTCCAACTGGATCGACGAGGACGCCATCCACGGACCGAAGATGAAGAAGCAGAGCGGCAGTGGTGGCAAGAAGTCGCTCCGTGACTCGTGGCCGCTCAAGATAATGGCGCCGCCGACGCTGCCGCGGCTGAACCTCCCCGGGCTCCCGCTGTACAGCCACCAGCAGACTGAAGATGCCTTGGTGATCAGCGGCCCTCGTGAGGACTCCACGGAGGCGGTCCCGATCCGCAAGCTGCCGCCGCCCCCGCGACCGGTCCTGGTCATTCCAAACTGCCCGGCACCCCGACGGTCCCCTCCACGCCCATTCATCTATGAGGAGGTCGGGCAGGGGAGGCCTGTCATGAGTGGCGGCGACGGTGGCAGCAGTGCGAGACGCCCTTCGACGGCACGTGGCCGGAAGCCCTCGACAGACTCGACCCTCGCCGAGATCCTGCAGTCGACCGAGCGCCGGCTGCAGGAAGGCACCATGACGGGCGTCGCGCGGCGGAACCGCCTGGCCGCGTCTCCGACCAAACGCGGAGAGAACAGCAGCCGGGAGAACCTCATGGCGCGCACCATGACCTCTAGAACCGCTGGGGCGTTTGACTTTATCGACGACGAGGACGACGACGTGCCCCTGAGCCAGCTGGTGGCAAACCGTAACCAGACGCCAAGCCCGTCAAAGTCTGCAGGACTGTTGCCTGTCATCCAGGCCAGTCCGGGCCACATCCGGAACACCTCCGAGGTGTCAGATGTCTCGGAGCCGGACAGCATGTTTGGCGACACCACCACCACCGACATCGTGTATGAGGCAACGGTTGTGGCAACACGCCTGACCAGCCCGAGCCGGAGCCCCTCGGGGGCGTCGGTCAGGGTGGTCGACTCGCCCTCGACCGCCAGCTCCAAGTCGCTTTCCACCTTATATAGCGAGGACGAGGCGGCGCAGGACAACAGCACGCAGGCGACCAGCCTCCCGTCCTCCAGGGCAGAGGACATGCACAGCTTCTCGACAGCCAAGGACGCCGCAACCCCCGACCCCTTCGTCACGTTCCCCGGCACGCCCACATCCGTCCGCGGCACGCCGATAAGGCTTTCTCTTTCGGGAGGTCGAGTTGTCGACTCTGCCGGGTCGGGGAAGCTGATACTGAACCGGCCCCCAAAGCTGAGGAAGAGTGCGACGGGCGAGTCGTCGCCCACACCGGTCCAGCGTCGGAGCAACGCCGAGAGGACTCTGTACTCGACCTCTCCGGACGGGCAGACCGAGATCCTGACCAGCAGCCCTTCGCGGACATCAGACAAGAGCCGCCAGGAGGTCCAGCAGCTGCTGGAGACTCCCAGCCTCCGCACCAGGATGCGGTCGGGCGTATTCCCGGCGCCCCTGCTCCTCCCCTCACATTCGCCCGAAGAGGGAGAGCGGGAGTTGACCGACGAAGGTCTTCCGCCAATCAGGCCATCTGTCATGGTCACCAGCCCTAGCACGGCAAACACAACGCCCAGCTTTCTGTTTGGCAGGAGTAGAGATTATGAACTGGAGAGCCCGACTGCGAGGAGAGTCGTGCCGCCGCCCCACGGGCTGCGCGCAGACATGGAGCGTTGCAGCTCTCCGACGCTGGGAGAAGAGGACGACTTTGTATCGGTGGTGACGCCGAGCCCCACCTCCAGCCCGGCCCTGAGCCAAAAGGGGAGCTTCTCGCCCAGCCCGAGCGTCAGGTACATCAACTCCGCCATGGAGGCACGCCGGGTCCGAGGCGGCAAGAGGGTCGTGTCGACGGCGTCGTCAATATACTCACAGTATATGGACGACCCTGGCAGATCAGCCAGTCCCGACAAGACGCCAGTCATCACGGCGCGGCAGTCGCTTCCACCCTGTCCGCCTCCTCTCCCGCCTGCTGTGATGGTCGTTACCCCTGATGAGCCCGAGGTGGTGAACGACGCAGCCGTGGCCGCAAACGACGGTCTGATTCTCTCGACGTCGGCAGGCACGCCAAAGGCGCTGCGCCGAGAGAAGAAAGGTTTGCTCACTGTAGGAGGCGGCGGTGTCGGGCTTGGCGGGACGGGAGAGAAGTATCTCGTTACAAGCACCATCGCGGAGCTGCGCCGGATGAACAGCCAGGTGAGCAACTACAGCACCATGTCGTCGCAGCCAGGCGGCGGCGGCCACGCTCCTGAGAGCCCGACAATACCACAACTCCGTGGCGGCGGCTTCAGCCCGTCGGCCAAGCCGGTCGGGGCTAAGAACTACCTTGCTCTCGGCACCATCAGCCAGGAAGAGGCCGATGGGGACAGGGACTATGCCAATAGTGACGGCAGCGTCTCGACGGCGACACGACACGTCAACGGGACTCGGTTATCGTCAGCAGAACCCCCGAGCACGCACAAGTGCCCCTTGGCCATTTGGACCGGGTGCACGTGCAACCGCTCCGAATCTTCAGCCATGGCGGGCTTGACGGAGGAAGACCAGCGGTTCATGGACCTGAAGATGCCCAAGGTCGACTTTGACCGCTTCTCGGCGGGCTTCATCCCCGAGGTCTCGGAGCGGTTCCTGGCCGAGTTCGGCGGCGCCAGCGCCGCAGAGAGCGGAGTATTTGGTAGTGACGTCCAGCTCGAGACGCCGCCGAGGCGGTTCATGAACCAGAGCGAGGGCGGTGACGGTGGCAGCAGTGGCGGGTATCGCCATGGCCGCCGCACCAGCACTCTGGGCGTCGAGATCAGCCCCGACAGACACAGCGTTGACAGTTTGGGTCTGTATGACAACGATGGATTCCTGATCAACTCACCCGAGAGGACACATGCCACTGGGGCTATGCGGCCTCGGGGGCTCAGGATCTGACGGCAGCGGGGACTGTGATAGATTGAATGGCTTCTTGTCACTTACCCATTTTCCTCGAACACTGAATCTTTTTATCCATCCTTCAAAGTTGACCTCCATGAAACGGCTTTGGGACTTCCTGTTGATATCTTTCCGCCGCCATCGTCGCCAGTATTGGGTGGGACAGTCGACTGTGTTTCTTATTTCTTTCGTCTTGCTTCATCAGCATCATTTGCTGGTTCTTGTTTTTGGTTACATCTTCGATACTGTCTAATCTGATTCTGAGTGGTCGCCTGGTAACTGATCACAATCATGAAGCCGCTTCTCGCGAGACTCATCTCTGACTGTAGCTGAGTTGGCGATGTTCGTGTGATGGAATCGGTGTGGTTTGTGAAGTTGGTGTTCTTTGGTACAGTGTGACGGGAGGCAGAAAGGGAAGGATTTGGAGGTTTTATTGCTTTGAAAGAGGCAGTTGCACAGTATATCAACTGTGTAACGGAGGCAAGATGCAACTCCGTGGAGGGGCCCATGACAGCTGTGGAACTGGGCATTCAGCCGTTCAGCCTTCCCTCGTTACATCTTGTCGGTCATATAGAACGCATACATAAACTTGCTTCATCCCAACTCGACCCTGGGTCAACCTGGCTGCGGGTAGGCTGCTACCCACCTACCTACCTCTCCAGGCACGAGCACAATCCTGCGCTTGCGCGGTAGGTAGGACGCAACCAGTCCCTCTAGGTAAGACGCAACCTTGGGCAGCAGCCCAGGATGGCGCCCGTTCCGCGGCCCGAGCTGCCGCGCATCATCACCTACTACCAGACGCATCACACCCCCGATGGCCGCCCCATCTCGGTGCTCCCGCTGCTGACGGAGCCCGGCATCTCGGTCACGCACGTGATCGTCGCCGCCATCCACCTCAACGCCGACGCGGCCGCCATGACGCTCAACGACCACCACCCGGACCACCCGCGCTTCGAGACGCTGTGGGCCGAGATGCGCGTCCTGCAGGCCTCGGGCGTGCGCGTGCTCGGCATGCTCGGCGGCGCCGCCCGCGGCTCCTTCGCTAGGCTCGACGGCAGCCCGGCCCAGTTCGAGGCCTACTACACGCCCCTGCGCGACCTGGTGCGCAACCGCGGCCTCGACGGCCTCGACCTCGACGTCGAGGAGGAGATGTCCCTGGCCGGCGTCGTGCGCCTCATCGACCGCCTGCGCGCCGACTTCGACCGGGACTTCATCATCACCCTGGCCCCCGTCGCGTCGGCCCTGCTCGGCGACGGCGACCCGCGCCGCAACCTGAGCGGCTTCGGCTACGACGCCCTGCACGATATACGGGGCCACGAGGTCAGCTGGCTCAACACGCAGTTCTACTGCGGCTGGGGCGACTGCAGCTCCCCGCACATGTACAACGCGACCGTGGCCCGCGGCGTCTGGCCCGCCGAGAAGATTGTCGTCGGGCTCATAACAAACCCGGCCAGCGGCGACGGCTGGACGCCCTGGGAGCCGCTGATGTACGTGCTCCCGCTCCTGGCCGGCCACCACGCCCGCTTCGGAGGTGTTATGGGCTGGGAGTACTTCAACAGCCTGCCCGGGGGCGAGGACCGGCCCTGGGAGTGGGCCATGTTCATGACGGCGCTCCTGAGGGGCGAGCGCGCCGTCGCGGACGGGGAGCAGCCCGTGCTCAAGGCCATCGAGAGCGAGGCGCAGAAGGAACAGGTCGAGTTGGAGAAGAAGAAAAAGGAGGAGGAGAAGGAGAAGAAGAGTGCGGAGGCGAAAGGCGCGCAGCAGCCCCCACACGAAGTCGACGACAAAGAAGGCCCTGAGGCTCCCACCCCTGGAGATTTCGAGTACTATTCGGATGGGCAGAGGGATTCCGACTGATTACACTGCCGACAACGACTGCCGCTGGGCGTCCTATCGCCTCCGCGAAATGTGCCCCTTTACAGCCCCAAGATACACCAGTGCCCCCACAAGCCGCGGATCTCAGTTGCTCGCGCCAGATAGATACACTCCTCATACCGGCCACAATGATGGCACCAGCCTGTTGCTCACACACGGGGTTACCAGCGTCCATCATCCAAGCCTCGAAGGCTTCCTCTGCCACCCCTGGACCACACCCCCCTGATATTTTCGGGTTATTTTCCTCTGCGTTTCTCACCGCTGCTCGATACAAGGCTTATTAGACTCCTTGCGTTGCTTACAAGAAACCGGGAAGGAGACGGGCGTTTGGTTACGGGCTTGTGTCCCCGTCGTTGAAACTACGCAATGGTAGCGTTTGATTTCTGGGTATACACAAAAGAAAATAGAGAGAAAAAAATTAACGATGAAACTTCTCTTCCGGACGTACCAACACCAAGTTCCGAGATCTCCGATTGCCGAGGCTCGAGGGCAGTGTGGGTGATGGTGGTGCCAAATCCCGCCACCCTCTCTTTTATTCCGTCCTGCATGATGAGTCAGTAAGGATGACTGTCGCAAAATAAGACGGCGTTGTTTTTCTCCAACAGATCGAAAAAAGATTACAAAACCGACAACAAAAAAAAAAAAAAAAAAGGCCACGACCGGTGAAGAGAACTCTGATAGAGAGCAAGGTACGAGGTGAGCCCCGCCATAGGGCCATCGGGCGCACAGCGTCCCCATTCACTTTTGCGACGGGCCACTGGGATTGGGGGTGGCTAGTCTGCTGCCGCGGATCGTCAAAAGGCCCTAGGTCTAGACCCTCCAGGCAGACAGGGTGCCTTCTAACGGGATTCGGCCTCTGAGTGGTCAGGCAGCTACGAGAGAAAAAGCGTCCTTTTGATAGGGTCCGCGGGCCGGTGGCGAGTTTTGGCACGTTTCGGGCCTGCAGGCCATTATTTTTGGTGTTGCGACCGACGGACGCCCTTTGGAGCCTTGTGTCGAGGAGGCTGTGCTGCCTTTTTTTGACGAGTTTACTTGTCACATGGGACGGATATCTTTGGAATCAGGAATATTTTTGGCTGTTGGTCTGGTGGGTCGTGGTTGTCAGCCGGACATGGAATTCCATTTCTTTTTACTGCTACCTTGTTTTTTTGGCCTCAGTTCGCAGCCTTTGTACTCTTGTATATTTCTTTGTATCTCGGGCATCGCCGTCGAAACAGTGCGGATGGGGGACGGAGCCGGAGTCAAGCCTGACTTTGCAACACGTATCATCAATAATAGCACATTCAACCCGAGCTTGAGCTCCCCGGCTGATGTGGCGTCGAGATGTCCCGGGCGTTCCGGCTAGTCGCGGAGCTACCAGGCCCCAGCAAGCCACCCACAGAGCCGCACCTGTTGCGGATGCGTATTCTCTAAGCCAAGACCATGGCGAGGTACTAACACGCGTAAAGCCCATAATATAGGTTAGTACTGGTGGTGGAACTTGCATAGAGCGTATAGCGTTAATTTCCCCCTTGTGCGTGTTCTCACAGATGCAGTGCTATCTTCTAACCCCTCTTGAATTGCCGCATCTAGCCTGATATCTCGCTGCTGGGCCTCAGCCCTACTGGGCACTAGACGCTCTCTGGAACCTGTTTCACGGGCGTTACTGATCTACGAGGAGCATATCTGGTGCCTTTGTGCTACGCTAAGTCCAGCCGACCTAGGGGCCGATGCATGTAGCTGCTTCTGTAGATAGGTATCGATACCCTCGAACACAGCAAGAGAGGGTGGAAAATCAGCTGACCTCGAGGCTTCTGCTTGGCCGGCTCTTGTTCAGGTTCCACCGCAGCAGAACCCAAGCGAACCCGCGTATCCGCGCCAACCCCTCTGAACACCTACCTAAGTAGGGCTGCAGTCATATCGTCTGCGCCGAGTTGCTAAGACATTTTGTCTAGCCCTATGTAGGGCTCGGCTGGGCCCAACAATAACCCAAGGCGCCTTCTCGGGCCTAGCTCCGCGTTGCACAACCAGTGCCAAGTTGTTATGATGATGTCACTTCTGCAGCCTGCTGCCCAGTGCTCCCCATGGAAATCCGTCGTGGGGGGTGTTGTGTTATCATGCATATGGATGGGATCACGGTGCAAGCTAAGCTGGCGGAGCAAGTAAAAAAGGGCCGTTTTCGTTGTTATTGATTACTGATGATTCCTCACAGAAGGCATTACCATGACAGTTCCAGACGGCTCAGCCTTACAAAACAGACTGCTGTACGACTTGTCGAGAACCTTGGCGAACGTTCTAGCAGCAAACATAACCCGTTACGTCGGCGCCAAGTCGCCCCTTTGGGAAAGATGCATATCGCCGGCCCGTTGCTGTTGAGGCATCACCGTCCTAAACCGACCTAGAGAGCCGCACGATGCAGTGTAGCAGCGGCGGTTTCCAAGTCCGAGCGGGCCGGCCAGGAGGCCAAGAGTTCTGAGTGTTTGCCAAAGTAGGAAGCTCGTACGCGTCACGCCCGGCGAAATAAATGCAGAGGACGAGTGCACCGCGTGGGATTTGGAACGCAACCCGCAAAGCACAGCCCGTTTCACCACACCAAGATGCATGCAGTATCATTAATCTTCCTCCATGGTTGGTGGCCAGTGTGGGGGCCAGTCTCATGAGATATGCATGGCAAGATAGAGATGGACGTCGTGTATGTGTGCTGTGTGTAGCTCCGAGCCATGCAACACCAGGATGGAGGTTTCCCGCACCAGCAAGTTCCGGTGACCCTGAACCGAGGTAGGCAGAAATCGAAAAATGCCTGCGCCGTCCACGCCAGTTATTGCGTCGGACCACCACGCCCCGAGCCGACTGATGAAGCCCGCCCTAATTCCTTCCATGCGTCCGCACGGCGCGCCGTTGCGACCACCGCGTGTGGGGAACGATCCGAGCGAGTCTGCCCGAGGGACGGGCCCTTTGTACGACGGACCGGGCGGAGTAAGGCTGGATGGATGAACCTATGGGGACGCTGCGGCCTCGGTGGACTTAGACTGTATGGTTTATTACGCGGTCCGCATCTTGTATGGCTATCTAGTTAGGCATCTCTCCAAGGCAGAGGCAGGGCCCAACTACCGTTCTTGCGCCGCATGGGGGGGCTTTGCCCCGGCCCCCAGATTGATTCCCATGCCATGGTTCAAACGTGTGCCGCCGTCGGTCGGTCGAGGCCCAAAGTTGGGGGCCGAGCCGTTGGAAAAGAGCAAGCAAGCGGGAGCGAGTGCGACAGGGGAAAAGCCACGTGGAAGAGGCCCCCAAAACCCCAGAGAGCGGCAGTGCTAATCGTAATCACAACACCAATACGGCGTAGCTGGGTAGGCTAGATGGGGTGCAAGCATCTGCGTAGGGCTGTTCCGGCCTAGCCACCCCAGGCAGCAATCTTCTCACACAGAGAGACCGAGCAGAAAAAAAAAACGTGGCTACGGGCATCAGTCAGACGG
>JNVV01000008.1:297609-335260 GCA_000733355.1 Falciphora oryzae
GACGGGTGGGCGCCTCTTGGCAGCAGCAGCACGCGTTCCCTCCTGCGGCCATCTCAGCATCTTCAGGGAGGGCCGGCTAGCAATCAGACGGGCTCGGATCGTGGCAATGGATGGCTGGGGGCGAAAAGATGCAAGGATGCATTGGACAAGACAATACCGTAAAAACCTGCTTTTCATTATTGTATCAAAGGGGGAAATAACAAACAGCTACAACTCTAGGCTGATGATCCTGCCGAAATAGGGGGCAGGTCCGTGATGCGAGTATCGGCTATGGTCTCGGCGAATCCATCACCAAACACCTGCGCCGGCGTCTGGAAGCCGGGCCGGGCCTCGCCCGCCAGAACGCGCCGCGCGGCCTCGGCCGCGGCCAGCGGCGTGAAGCTGTAGCCGTTGACCGTGTCCAGCACAGAGCAGGCGACCGTGCCGTCGCGCGCCGTGACCTGCACCGCGGCCTGGTAGCGGTTGGCCTCACGCTCGGCAGCGGTTGGCCCCTCGGGCAGGTCCGCGACGTCGCCCTGGGGAAAAGCGTTGCCAGAAACATACACAAAGGTCTCGACGTCGGGCACGCCCGTGGCGCGGCCGATGGTGATGAGGTCGGGAAGCGTGGCGGCAAAGCACGAGATTGGAACTCCGGAGCCGAAATCAAACAGGGCGGTTCCCACCGCCTCCTCGGGCCGCGGCGAGACCTGATCGTCGCGGCGCCACAGCGTTTCGGCGACGAGGTTCTCACGCACGCTGATGGCCGAGCCGCGCGACATGGCGCCCGCGACGTGCAAGGCGACGGCGATTTTTTTTAGGGTCCTGCACCCGCGCCGCCGCGCGGCCGGCAAGGCAGCCCAGCATCGCCACGCTGCCGCCGCTGCCCGGCAGCAACATGGACCCGCAGCCTTGGCATCAGCACCTAGCCCCTCTGCCAGACGGTAGCTGTCGAGCTCGGCCGCGATGTCGAGGTAGTGGGCGCCTGCGCGGATGGCGGCGCGCATCAGGGGCTCGGCGGTGCGCATGTAGGGACCGGCGCAGTTAAGCAGGACCGAGACGTCGGCCAGGGCGGCGTCTATTGCGTTGGGCTCGGATACGTTGAACACCCGATGCTCGGCACCGAGCTCCTCGGACAGCTTGGCGAGCGGCTCGGGAGAGCGTCCGGCTACGACGAGCGGGAGACCGAGCGACTTGGCATGTGCCGCGGCCATGCGCCCCGTGTAACCAGTGGCACCATAGATGATGAGCTTGGACATGGCTGGTATGGTTGTAGTGCCTCGTGCGCCTGGAATCGATATCCGTTTCAGGAGTATTCAGCCCTTTCGTACGACATAGCCTGCCTCCTCACCCCCTTCTGGGGTGATTAATAGCACACGGCACCTGCATCGAGATGGCCGCTCACTCGATATGAGAGCTCGGAGTTACACTGAGCTTCGGCGTTCTCCAGCAGTAGCACATAGCAGGTTTGACCGCCATTGCGCTTACTCACTTGCAGGTATCAATCGCCGTGAGCCAGGTCTAAAATATACATTTGTCAGCCTGGTCTAGCACTTCAACTGGCTGCTCCAGCACGCCCTCAATTGATGTGATTGATATGGATGCATCATTTTTGCTCATACCTTTTGTGGTCGCACGAACCCGCCCATGCGCATTGGAAGGCTTGGCTCTCCATCGACGGCAGCAAGGCGCCAAGATGCAAAAGAGCCAGGGAAAAGGAACACATTCGAAATGAAAATGTCGGTCAAAACGTACGGTTCTGTGAGCGTCCGGCACAGCGGCAACAACGATTGCCGCAGTTTTCCGCATGCTTAATTCCACGCAGGCTGCCCCTCCCATCGTCGATGGCCTCGCCAAGGACCTCGCAGATGGACCAAACCGGTGGGGGATCCTTCATCCAGCCTGCCGACATTTGATACTCAGTAAACTCGGTAGCACGCGGGCGCAGACTCAGTCTGCCGCGCCATTCCTGCTCCTCGTATTCCGCGTACGCGCATTATTGCGGAGCCGCCAATGTCGCACCCTGAGCCTTATGGTCTTGATCAGGAACTGCTATCCCCGGGTCGCCGAGCCGGTGAATCGGTTCGGTTGTCGCTGTCCCCCGCGAGGCATCATTTTCGAGGAACCTTTTTTTTTTTTTTTTTTTTTTTTTTTTTGTGCCTTGGATATTTGGCTGAGTCACTCTTGGGGTGGAGGCAGAGGCCGTTTTTTTTTTTCCAGGCAGCCCTGTCGCGGGATACCCGTCCGTGTAAGATGCGTGGGATAAGATGCATCGTGCTCACAGCTCACACTTGGAGAATGGAGACTGACTGCTCCGCGCCGGGGTCTGAGCTGCAGCGGCGGCCCCGCGAGCGGACATAGGGCTCGAGTGCGTCCACTCAGAGGGTCGCTGGCACAGTCGGGCCGGCCCTGCGCCCTCACCGAGGAGTCAACGGCTTGTTGTGTAGAGGTCGTCATCCGGGCTGGGCTGCCTCAGGTACCCCGCCGTCGCTCCCATCCGGCGTCAGCTGTAATCTCCCACCCGGCCACAGACACATCGCAGCGGCTCGTTCCAAGACAAAAACGGGTGCCTGAAATGCGCGGACACACGAGGGGGCCCACCGCCAAAAGGACCTATGTGATCAAATCCGTCGACGACACCGGTGAGTTCGAGTGACTCTGCTGACATGCACGCGCCTTGGAAACCCTAGCGTTGCTCGCTTCTTAGATAATACTGGTGACCTAATCCAGGCCCCGTTTCTCTGCGGTTTCTAGAAAAAGAACATTCATGCAGGCGCTCTTTCCTGTTGCGGGCAGGATTGTGCGACGGTGGGTGGTGGCTGCCCGCTGGTTGAGATCAAATTTGACGTCAGCAGGCCCGGCGGCAAGCGTCTGGCACCCCCTGGGGCACCAGCGCAGTGGGCACCCACCCAGGTCATGGAATTTGATCTCCAATTCAATTGATTGATCTGCTTTGTGCTCCATGTGTCCTCCTGCGCATGCGATGCGAGCCACCACCACCACCCCGATCGAGCGTGGCTGTGTGAGGCCGCGCCAGTACGTACCCACGGCAGCACAACATCTGATAGGTATCCCGATCGGGCAGGCTGGTGCTGACACTGGCTCACAGCCCTGTGGTTTATCCCACCTCGGAAAAGCTCCGAAGGCCGCTGGGCGACCCGCCACACTGGGTGACTCGGGCTTTCTGGAGTCCCGTCCGACCAGACTGGCCCTTTTTAGCCCCCATTTTTAGACCTGACCTGGCGGTGTTCGCTTAACAGCCCGCGTTGCCTACACCGTACGCGTATCTCAATTGACACCAGACTCGAACTCCGAGTCCCGCTGGTGCTGCTGCGAACCCCTAAGCTCCGGCCGGAGTGGCCTAACGGGCATTGGCCATTAGCCCCTTTTCTGGGTACCTAGCTTCGAGCCCCCAAAAAAGAAAGCTGCCAACACCAGTTGGCAATCGACGCCGTCGGGTCACAGAATCATGGGACGGCAGCCCCCTGACAACTGCCACCACCACCACACGTGGCTACCTGGATGCTCCTTGCAAGCCGGCCTGAATGGTCTGGTACATGGGAACCTCTCCCAGTACATCCAGACGCATCTTGGATCCTTGTCGGCCCTTCTGGAAACGTCTCCGTCACCTCTTCTCATTTCATTTCATTCTGTCCTGGCCTGCAGATCCCATCCAAGGTACCTCCATTCTGCATGGCGTCCATGGCCCGTAGTCCGCCATGGTTCGGATTTTACCTGCTCGGGGTCCGCCTCTTACACAGCAAAGTTACTGTAAGCCTCGTCAAGGAGGCTGAGAAGCGTCGAACGAGACCCCTTACTGCCTGCTTGTCCGTTTCTGTGCTTCCATCCATCCACCCCCATTCTCCGCCCCCCTGCCCTTCCCAGGCGGGACTTATGCCATCTCCTTCTCGACTGCACCCAACCAACCACACACCCAACGCATCTCATGCTAGTGCCTGGGGCTTGGAGAAGGGGGGTGTGAGTATGATGTTTTGTTCGAGATGGGGGGTGCGCGGTAAGGCAGGCTCCTTCGACTCCTTCCCTTGCCATCCCCGGCACCAGCCGGCTCGCAACGTCTCTGCCCGGAGCCCCATCCAAGGTGCTTACCGTGGGTTGTCCCGAATCCCATCGCCTATAAGAACGTCGAGGGATCCCGGACCATGGGCCGTTTCTTTTTTGTTATCATCATCACCAACAACAAGAACAACATCTTCACTGCCACCACCAGAACAACCAACACCACCAAGCTACTCTCAGCCCTATATATCTACCGCCATCCCTCAACAACAAACAACCACGTTCTCCTCACCAAACCACATCTTCATCACCACATCTTTTGCAATGGCTGCCACCACTTCCTTCGCTGCTACCCGCAACCCGGTCGTCTACGGCCGCTCTGGCTACAACAACAAGCCCGACGAGGATGACGAGCAGAAGCCCATCATGAACTTTGGCCGCTCCGGCTACAACAAGTGAGTTCCTCAACACGCTCGGCGAAGATCAAGACCAAGCAGGGATCCATACTAACAGCTCATCTTTCAGGGGCGGCGATGACGACGAGGAGGACTCCTGAGCAACCAACTCATCTGCTCCGAGAGAGAAACCACTCAGACCCGACTGGGCGAGTGAAATCTCGATCCTCTTACCCTGTCTCATTATGCAAACAACAACAACAGCATCATCTATCGGAGTTTCTGGCATCGGGATATAGACGGCACCGAACAAAGCATATAGAATGGGAAGGAAACGCATCACACGCGGGCAATCCGAGTGTTGGAGAGGCAAAGACTGATTTACCGCATTAGACCGGCGCAGGAGGATTTCTTTTTACCCCACCCCTCACTCTCGCTTCTTTACACCCCCAACATTAGATCTCATTTGTTATACCCCCATCTTTTTTATCCCCTCGATTCGAGGAGAGGAGAGGAGAGGGGCTAGCATATAGACTGGACGGATCTCGAGGAGGCATCGCTGCCTCTGAACTCGACATCGCTGTGTTCTAGACTAGACTGTTTCCTAATTGTACTATCAACTTCATTTCCCTACACAAAATCTAGAGTTTGCAGTGACTTGTTAGTGCCTAAAATCAAGCACATAAAAAGGGTGATTGCAAAACCTACTTCTCGAAGATGACACCCAACACCTCCTCGACATCTCCCGAGTCTCCTCGGCCCGTGATGGCGGCCAGGGTGGCGGCGGCATACCTGAGGTGCTCCGCGGCGAGGACAACATCCGGCTCCTCGCGGCCGCAGTCGTGCATGTCGGACGCCACCCCGCCCTGGCCACGAGCAGCCTCAGCAAGAAAATCCTCCAGGTGGCCGCGACAGCGGGCCAGGAGCTGGCGCTGGCGCTCCGTGACGCCAAGCAGGTCCTGCATGTCCGGGGGCAGGCATGTCAAGGACTCGAACGAACGGGCCAGGCCGTCGACCAGAGCCTGGACCGACCCCGGGTCAGCATCGTCGGGGTGCTGCTGCCGCTGGTTGGCGGTTTCTGTTGTGGCTGTCAGCTCTATGGTGGCTTTGCCATGTGGATGCGCCTCAGGGGCGTGGCGCCGGCGGTGGCCCCCAAGGCCGTGGTCACTGCTGCTCGCGTCAGCACACTCCTTGCACGAGATGGTCAGTGGCTCAGCAGTGTGGAGCTCGGGAAACCGCGCCAAGACGTGGGCCTTGAACCCGTCGACGAGGTCTTTGAGTTCTGACGCGGACACGAGCTCCCGCTTGTTGACGACGACGATGCGCTGCCGGGCCTGCGCCGCCAGCCGCAGCGTCTCCTCGTCGTACCGGACCCGGTGCGTCTTCCTCCCCTCTGACCCGACTGCTTCGATTGACGCCAGGGCGATGATGACGTCCGAATCCTCCGCCTTTGCCTTGGCCCGCCTGATGCCTTCCTGCTCGACCAGGCCAATGTTGCTGCTGCTGTTATCGGGTGATGCTGCTACCACGTTTCCATGCTCCGGCTGCGACCCCTGGCGATCGGGCTTGGCAGCGGACCTGAACCCAGCAGTGTCGGCAAACGTGCACAGGTAGCCACGGATGTCCAGGCTCGCCTCGACCACATCCCGCGTCGTCCCGGCCTCGGTAGACACGATGGACGCCTCGCGGCCGACAATCAGGTTCATGAGCGAGCTCTTGCCCGCGTTGGGCGGCCCCACCAGCGCGACGCGGATCCCCTTGCGCAGCAGCTCGGCGCGCTGCCCTCCCGCCTCGTGCAGAGCAATAGAGCGCAGCGTCTCTTTGGCGAGGGACGCGACGTTGGCCAGCAAATCAGCAGGCGACTCTTCAAAGTGCTGGTCCTCGGAGAAGTCGATGAGGGCCTCGATCTCGGCGCGCGCGAGCAGCAGGGAGCGGCGCCAGGACTCGTAGGACCGCCCCAGGGCGCCCGAGCTGCCGCGGACGGCGGCGCGCCGCTGCTGTTCCGTCTCGGCGTCGAGTGCGTCGCCTAGCGACTCGACCTGCGCCAGGTCCAGGCGCCCGTTGAAGAAGGCGCGCCGCGTGAACTCGCCCGGCTCCGCGTACCGGACGTCGAGGCTGCTGCTGCTGCTGTTGCGAGCGCACCGAGGGATCGCCGAGAGCACGGCCTTGACGGTCGCGGAGCCGCCGTGCGTGTGCAGCTCCAGGACGTCCTCACCCGTCACCGACTTGGGGCCCGGGAAGTAGAGGACTAGGGCGCCCGAGTCCAGGACATCACTGGCTCTTTCGGGGCCGGGCTCATGTAGCGCCCTCATCACTGCATATCGGGGCTTGGGGATGGCCTTTCCAGGACATAGCCGCTGGTAAACTTCCAAGCAGTCTGGGCCAGAGATCCTTATGACTGCCACGCCGGCCCTCCCCTGGGCCGAGGACAGGGCGTAGATGGTGTCATTGTCGGATGCCCTAAACACGTGGCGTTCTATGCCTGGAGATGCGTTTCTGGAGTGGATTTTCCTGGTTCCAGGCTCACAAGTCACGGAGCCATGTTGTGTCTCTCTCGCTGTTGTTGCCCCTGGACAATGTGAAGCCACAAGGAAGCGTGGGGGAGGCCTTCCCCGACGACTGATTGCATATAAATATGGTAGGCCCCACCTCTTGAAGGCGGGCCGAAACATTGGCTTGTTCCTGAACTACCGGAATCAGTCATCTACGCCCGTACAGCGTAATGTTGAAGGCCATCCGGACATGGGAAAACGAGGTGTTGAAAGTCTGGCATTGATTTCTCCATGTCTGGATTCTTTCCACACCAAGCAGAAAGCTTCCCAATTGATGTTCCCTGTCCATGCAGCGGCGGTCCCACATTGAGCGGAGGCGGATATGTCCAATCACCAATCGCGATAGGGACAGGACCCCGCTAAAATTTTCGTTCTGCAAACGCTTCAGCCATCGCTTTTTTTCTGCTTCGCGAAGCCGAAGAGCCTGCCCCTCCGCTTCCGTTAGAAAACTCAGTCCTTCGCTGCTTGCGACACGGCGGATACCGTCTTTACCGACCCCTAGAAAGCTCGACCATCTCGGTGTCTGACCACAGGATAGCCCCCGGCCGCCAAAATGGCGTCCGACGAAATTGTATGGAATATCATCAACCAGCAGTTCTGCGCCTTCAAGCTCTCGTGGGTTCTCTCTTCACATCCGGCTTCAGCTTCCTCGGTGACACCCTGTGCTAACAAGGGCATATCGCATACAGAACTACGAAGAACCAGAACTTCTGCAGAAACGAGTACAACTCGACCGGCTTTTGCAACAGGCAGTCCTGCCCTCTGGCCAACTCACGATATGCCACCGTCAGGTCGCACCCGACCAAGGACACCCTCTACCTATACATCAAGACCATTGAGCGCGCGCACCTGCCGAGCAAGCTATGGGAGCGCATCAAGCTGTCCCAGAACTACGCAAAGGCTCTCGCCCAGATCGACGAGAAGCTGATGTACTTCCCCAAGTTCCAGAGACACAAGGTCAGTGAGGTGGTGTGAAACCAAAGAACTGAAGCACTGCAGCTCTAGTATTACATCATGTCCACGTAGGCTAACAGGGGGCTCTCATCACGCTTCCACTAGGCCAAGCAACGTCTTACCCGCCTCACCCAAGTCCAGATCCGCATGCGGAGGATAGCCGCAGAAGAGGAGCGTCTCGGCGAGAAACTGGTCCCCAAGCTGGCGCCCAAAGTCAGGCACCGCGAGGCTGCACGTGAGCGCAAGGCAGAGGCTGCGGCCAAGCTGGAGAGGACCATCGAGCGCGAGCTCATCGAGCGCCTCCGCCAGGGCGCCTACGGCGACCAGCCCCTCAATGTCAGCGAGGCCATCTGGGGCAAGGTCCTCAAGGCGCTGGAGCGCGAGGGCGAGGGCGTCCGCGACAAGGACCGCGACACTGGAATCGAGGTTGACGAGGATGGCAACCCGATCGAGGAGGAGGATGAGGAAGACGAGTCGGAGGAGGAAGAGGAGGAGGTCGACGGCCAGGTCGAGTATGTCAGCGACATTGAGGAAAGCGAGGACGAGCTCGGCGACATCGAGGACTGGCTCGGTAGTGAGGACGGCTCCGAGGAGGAAGACGATGACGAGGAGGACGGCTCCGAGGACAGCGACGACAGCAAGTCGAAGCGCAAGACCGCGACGGGCGACAAGCGCAAACGTGGACGGGTCGTTCGGATGGCGGCAAAGCGCAAGAAGGTCCAGCTGGAGAAGGAGATCGAAGGCCCAGCAAAGGAGAAGCTGCTGGCTTTCTAAAATGGGTTGTATCGCATTCACAAGGGCCCATAGTATCCCGCCTTGGAACGTCCGGCGCCATGTCATCAAGCACGGGAATCTGCAGGCTTTCTCTGCGCGTTTAGGACTTGCTATTTGTTCACTATGGGATACTGGGAGAAACGACGGGAAGCTCAAGATACCAGAATTGCGCGTATCGATCGCGACGCCTAGCGCAAGCCACCCCTGGCGCCGTACCTAACTGTATTCAAGCCTGATATTTGTGATCCTCGTTGCCAGTTTGTGACAGCGAGTGAATGTCACAAATAAATTGTGAATTATGTGATACACCAGGACTTATTGATAGCACAACGAGTGAAGCCCCTGAAACCCGCCCAGCAATGGGCTCAATGCGGTCCGTCTCCAGAATACTGTCAGGGCCAGGGCGAAGGCGGTGGCCGAATCATGGAGCCAGGCCCGGTTTCCAGACACCGCCAGCAAAAGAGCGGGCGGGACATTCAATGCTGGAATCCGATTTGAAACAAAAATTCCAAGCAGCGACAGCGCCGTCAGCGGAGCCATCAAATCGGCGGTTCCATCTTATCAATTTGACAACAAACTCTTTTTTCGAGTCTTCAAGGTCCCGGGCCGGCAGCTCTCTCCCTACAGGACAACTCTAAATAGGGGGTGGTCTGAATCGCTGGCAAACAAACCATCGAGGAGGGCCTTGCTAGAAGAACCGGCTCGAATTGGCGCCGATGAATCAGGCGTGAACTTCCGTCATCGACCGTCGCTGACTTGCCGACTCCCATCCACGATCTCGACAATCAGCCCCTCGTGAAGCACAGCCTACCCAGCCATCTCTGACGAGCCACGACCCGCCACACATAAGCGCGCTGAAAAGCGAAAAGATAGGAGGCCGCCAGATACCCCCGGCTTCGGGGACGCCACAACCTACCTCGAACCTAGCTCGCGAATGCATCCGGCAATCAAATCGAGAGAACAAGACCAAGAACAGTAAACCAAAGGGGAGGGGAGGAAGACCACAAGCAAGCCCACCATGTCGGCCTGGTACTCCAACATCCTGACGACGACCACGTCGCGCATCACGAACCTGCGCACGACGCTCCTGGGCGGCGACGCCGACGGCGACACCGAGGACGACACCAACGTCTGCCGCGTCCTGCGCGCCTACTACACCGAGAAGGGCCGCCCATTCCCCGGCTGGCTCCCGCCCGACCCCAAGGCCCCGCCGCCCGCCGCCCCCGTCTACGCCCAGCCCGCCGTCGGCAGCCGGTACGGAGCCGCGCCCGGAGGAGCGGGAGGAGCAGGAGGTGGCACGGCCAGCGGGCTCAGCTCACTCTGGGACACGTCGGGCGGCGGCGGCAGGCAGGACCAGCAGTCGCTGCGGCAGGGCCGGGGCCAGCCGCCGCCGATGCGCGGGCAGCAGCAGCAGCAGCAGCAAGGTGGCGGGCGGTTGAACCCGTTCGGCGGCGGAGGTGGCGGCGGCGACTCGCGCGACGAGGTGCAGGCGCGCCCGCTGCCCAGCCAGCGCGCGGGGAGCTACCAGACGGCATACGGAGGGGGAGGAGGTGGCGGCGCCGGCACGCCGCCGCCGGGGAGCGGAGGGTCGGCGCAGGATAGGCTGCGGAACAGGCTCTTCCGCGGCGGTGGGGGCGGCGCGGCCAGCGGCGGGGCTAGGACCGTCAGCCCGGTCGGCAGCGGCCCGTACCAGCCACCGGCTCCTAGCGGCGGCGGCGGCGGCGGTGGTGGTGGGTATGGTGGTGATAGCGGAGGGGGTTACGGCGGAGGAGGCAGGGCAGGCGGAGGCGGAGGTGGAGGCTACGGTGGCGGAGGCGGGGGATACGGTGGTGGAGGCGGCGGCGGTGGTGACTACGAGGACCGGTTCGCGCCTGGCGGGATGTACGACAGCGCGCCATCTGGGTACGGCGGCGGCGGCGGTGGCGGCGGCGGTGGACGACAAGTGGGCGGCCTGCCATCGGGACCGAGGAGAGGCTTACCACAGGGGCCACGGATGCGATGACGCGGCAGCGCGGCAATACTATGCATGGGCGACGACGTTGTCGTTGTCCCAAACTGTCACCATCACTCCTCACGGCCAGCATTCCAACGAAGACGGTTCCCGCGGTATCGGACCCGACTGTACCTCAGTCGACATTTGCCAGGCAAGCCGCGGTGTCATGCAAATGATAAGGGGCTTCGACGGGACGAGCGGACTGATAGCTGCCTTGATAGAGCAGCCTGGACGCTGCCTGCATGCAGTCCCGCAACCGTGCGTTCAGAGCAACGCTGGGCCTCATACAATTCAATCACTTTTTTATAAGCTGGTCGCCAGAACATCCTGGTTCGAAGAAGAGCTTTTATTCGCCATGTTGACCCAGTTCCCATTCGACAATCCCACCCAAATGCTCTTTAATATGCATGTCGTTGTTGGACATCTTCAGCGCACCAAAAGTCGTGCATTTGATGCCATCAATTGTTGGTGCGCCCAGTGACGCCTCGAAGGGCCGCGCTCGTGGTGACGCAACCTTTGCCTGCAGCGGCTAGCCTCCAGGCCGCACCCCTGTCCAGGCGGTGGGGCGCTATGCCTTGGGGACCGTTCGATGTACCACGACACCAAAACCCGGGCTCTTTGGGCCGTGAAAAGCAGTGCTGATACTTGGGGAAACCCCCTGTGTGGGGAGGCGCATGCACATGCGTAGCCCGTGTGTGGGGCGGCTGCAGTGGCGGGGTACAAACGGCCTCATCAGCTCAATGCTAGTGGGCGGACAGGCGGCGGTTCTTAGTGGTGACCACGGCCACGATGTCTCACAGGCAAACAATTGACACCTGATGCTCACATGGACGGCTTCCGTGATGCTCCCTAGCGACCCCTAGCCTCCCCGATCTCAACTCGGGCCCTTACTCCTTTTCTTCCTCGATCCCTGCTTCTCTTCAACCTGGGGATGCTTTATTAGGGCCAAGACAGCAGTTCAGGAGGCCCGCCAGCTGAACTCCGCCAGCCGAAGCGTCTGCCTGCCGTCGGCCTGACCCCTTCGCTGCCTCGGTCCCGCCATCCGTCTTTGTGAAGGCTTCCTGCACGAGGTTGTTGCGCATTCGTTCGCAACCATGACTCTAGGGACCGCACCATCCGGAAGTCAGCCACCCCGACGATCCCCGTCGCCATCCGGCAGCCTCTACGCCATGAGCGACGACGAAGAGGGCGACTACAACACTATCACAAACACCGAGACCGGCCGGGGCGTCAAGCTCCTCTACTCCAAGAGCAAGGTGTACATACACCCGACGCCGTCCTCCAAGGATAACATCCCGGGATACATCGCTCTGCTGCAGCAGAAGCCCGCCCGAGATGACGGCCGCCCGACCTCGTCCGCGTCGCGGCTTTCCGCGACCGATCCCTCCTCCTCCGACCTGCTCCTAGCCTGGCTGCCCGAGTCCGCCCTCGGCGACTCGGCCGGGGTCTACGTCAAAGTCGACCTCTGCGAGGGCGACTCGCCCCCACGACAGTCGTTTCTGGTCCCGCCGCCCCCGACTGTGACGACGCACAGCGGCTCCACCGGCCACTACGCCTTCGCCGTCCCCGTCTCGGCCATCTACAGTCTCTTGGTGCGGCCACCGAGCCTGGGCTGGTGGTTCGGCTCCGTCATTATCAACTCGCGCGCCGGCGACTCTTTCCCTGCGCTCTTCTTCCACGACAGCGAATGCCAGTCAACCATCCTACGGCAAAAGAAGATTGCACGCGAGAGTTTCGATCCCTTCGGCAAGGAAGGGCAAATGTTCTGGGGCGGCGACGAGGTGCTTCGCTGGCTGCGGCGCTACGTTAAGGTCGAGCGCAGCGGCGCTGAGCCCAACATATACCTCGTCGAGCCGAGTAAGGAGGATATCGAGGCCTTTGGCGGGAAGCCCACCATCAGTTCGCCCCAGAGCATTGGCACACGGGATAGGGTCACCGCAGGCCCGTCTTCGGCGGCCGCATCCGGACCCGGGGACGCCGCCATGGATCCCTTTACCAAGTTTGTCAAGGAAACGGGATGGAACATCATGGAGAGGCTTAGTAAGGTGACCACCTTCACGCGGCAGGCTGCGCAGGACGTCCTAGACAACCCGCGCGTGCCGCCGCAGGTCCGGCGGCTCATGCGGAACCCCGAGGTGCAGACGCTGCAGGAGGAGTTCGACAGCGCGCGCATCTACCTAGCGCGCTGGGCCATGGGCATCGCCGAGCAGAGCGAGCGTGACCGCCGCCAGCGCATCTGGACGGCGCGGGACGTCATGGAGCTCGAGGACACAGACGTCGGCGAGTTCGAGCTGCTCGAAGGCGCTTCGGCCCTCTCGCTTGAAGAGCAGAGGCGGGTTGTGACGTTGAAGGAGTGGAACGGTTTCTTCGACCCGACCACGGGGCGGCTTACTGTCACCGCCGACGAGGCCAAGGACAGGATATTCCACGGTGGGCTGGACCCGGACGACGGCGTCCGCAAGGAGGCGTGGCTCTTCCTGCTAGGCGTCCACGACTGGTACAGCACAGCGGACGAGCGCAGGGCGCAGATTGCGTCGCTCCGGGACGGCTATGTCAAACTCAAGGGCGCCTGGTGGGAGCGGCTGGTGGATCTCGGGGGCCAGGGGGAGATGGGCGAGTGGTGGCGGGAGCAGCGCGCGAGGATCGAGAAGGACGTGCACCGGACAGACCGCACGGTGCCGATATTCGCGGGCGAGAACCAGCCGCACCCGGACCCGGACTCGCCCTTTGCGTCCACGGGGACCAACGTGCACCTGGAGCAGCTCAAGGACCTACTGCTGACGTACAACGAGTACAACAGGGAGCTGGGCTACGTGCAGGGCATGTCTGACCTGCTGGCGCCCATCTACGCCGTCGTGCAAGACGACGCCGTGGCCTTCTGGTGCTTCCAGCACTTTATGGACCGCATGGAGCGCAACTTTCTGCGCGACCAGTCGGGCATGCGCGCCCAGCTGCTCGCGCTCGACCACCTGGTGCAGTTCATGGACCCCAAGCTGTACGCGCACCTGCAGTCGGCCGACAGCACAAACTTCTTCTTCTTCTTCCGCATGCTGCTGGTCTGGTACAAGCGCGAGTTCGAGTGGAACGACGTCCTGCGCCTGTGGGAGGTGCTCTGGACCGACCGCCTCAGCAGCAGCTTTCACCTCTTCTTCGCCCTCGCCATCCTCGAGAAGCACAGGGACGTGATCATGAACCACCTCAAGCACTTTGACGAGGTGTTGAAGTATAGTAAGTTTAGTCCTGGATGTTTTCCTTCTTGGCACCCCTCCTCAGGGACAGCTCTCGCCTTGTCGGGCCTGTGAATGCTAATCATCCTGTTAATAGTGAACGAGCTCTCGTGCACGATGGATCTCGAATCCACCCTCATCCGGGCGGAGGCTCTCTTCCGGCGATTCCAGCGGCTCGTTGAGGCTATCGACAAAAAAGACAATTTCCCGCCGCCACGGTTCTCCAGACCGCAGCTGGGGCAGTCATCTTCTTCGACGTCGACAACTAGTGAAATAACCCCGGCTCCGCCTTCAGGCGGCTCTTCGTCTGCAAACAAACAGAAGCAGCCGCAGCAGCAACCGGGATCTGCTCAGAGCGACGCTGCAAAATCGCCAGGGGGTAAAGCACCGGAAGAGGTGGTCAAAGTTATCACCCCTGAGCTGAGGGGCCTGCTCAGCAGAGAGGTCAAGATCCTCCCTAGAAACGAGGTGGCCAAGAAGGGTGATGGCTGGGCTGACAAGAAATGATTTTGCACTCTTCACTCTCCTATTTTCTTGTTATTGTATTTATTTATCTGAACTCCTGCGTGTGCAGCCTTGGCATCTCTACACGTTGCTGGGAGTAGTGTTTGAGGGTATAGGCTAGCTGGGGACTTTGGCGTTTGTTTGCTTTGCGTGTTTTGGGTTGGGAATGACACGCCTCATCAGACCTAGATAGTCACAAATTGGGGATAATACACGGCGGTTCTGCTTGTGAAGTGTTTTCAAAATATTTTGAGTCTATCCGCAAATTCCCGGTGAATAACGCCGTGAACGAGGCCCCTGTTGAAACACCCCCGATCTTTTTTTCATTTTCTTTTGAGGAGATGAATCCGGGTAGGCCAAGCCAGTTTTGCCCACGAAGTCCCGTCTATGGTTAAACAAACATAAAACCCCATGGCCATTTCAAGCCTTGGCAAACTCCTCGATGAAGGTGACGAGCTTCTGCGCGCCCTCGAGCGGGATGGAGTTGTAGTTGCTGGCGCGGATGCCGCCGACGCTGCGGTGGCCCTTGAGGCCCGTCAGCCCCCTGGCTGTGGCCTGGGCCAGGAACGCCTTCTCGGCCGCGTCCGTGTCGCCGCCCTTGACGACGCGGAAGCAGATGTTCATGCGCGAGCGGGCCGCCGTGTCGGGCACGACCCTGTAGGTGGCCGGGTGGGCGTCGAGGGCGCCGTAGATGAGGGCCGCCTTGGAGGCGGACACGGCCTCTTGCCCGGCGGCCCTGTCGGCGGGGTATGTTGCCAGAAGTTTTTTGAGGACCTGGCCGGCGATGTAGACGCTGTTTTTTTTTGGTGTTAGTTGTTTTGGCACGGGTATGAATGGGATTGTGGGTTGTGGGTCGTGGCGGTCCCCCTGATGCAAAAACCCACTCGAATATGCTCAGCGTGTTGTACAAGCTGTTGTTCTTCGCGATGGTCTCGTACGACAGCACGATGGGACCCACGGGCAGGCCCAGCCTGCGCAGCAGGGACGCGGGCGGCTGGGGCAGGAGCGACTTCTTGACGACGGCGACGGTGACGCCCGTGGAGCCCAGGTTCTTTTGGGCGCCGAAGAATATGACGGAGAAGTTGCGGGCGGGGATGCGCCGCGACAGGATGTTGCTGGACATGTCTGCCACCACTACGGGGCCGGACCCGTCCGCCTTTGGCCGCAGCGAGTCGGGGAAGGCCGGGAACTCGACGCCGTCGACCGTCTCATTGTCGCAGTAATAGACGAAGGCCGCGTCGTTTGAGAGTTTCCAGGTCGACTCGGCGGGGATGCTGCCGAACTTGCCGGCGGCGTTGGGAGAGGCGCGCGCGTCGGCGGCCACGTTGACGTGCTGGGGACCCAGCAGGCGCTCGGCCTCCTGGGACGCCTTGAGCGACCAGCCGCCCGTGACGAGGTAGTCGAGCCTCAGGTCCGCCAGCCGCGGCCTCAGGGCGTCAGCCACGGCGTCCTCGGAGGCGTCGGCGCCCAGCTGGCCGGAGGCGACGGCGGCGGCCTTTTGGCGGACGACCCAGGCGCCGACGAGGTTGTAGACGGCGGCGGCGAACTCGCCCGTGCCGCCGGCCTGCATGAACAGCACGTCGTACTCGTCCAGGGGCACGTCGAGGAAGGAGGCCAGGTCGGCCTTGGCCTCGTTGATGATGGCGGCCGCCAGCTCGGAGCGGTGGCTGTGCTCGGCGATGCCCAGGCCCGTGCCGTTGTAGTCCAGCAGGGCCTGGGCGGCCCGCTCGAGGACGTCGGTGGGGAGGGCGGCCGGGCCGGCGCCGAAGTAGGTGATGTCTGCTCTTGAGGGCATCTTTTTGGTAGATTTTGGGGCCCCTTTTTTTTTTACTCGTCGTCTTTTCCCCAAGACCAATGGCGAAGTCACCAGCACTTGCTTGGACGTGCTATCCCTCGCAAACTTGGACTAAGCTGTTCCCATTGACTTCGAGCTATTTCTGCGCCAAGAATATGACCACTCGAGTCACCTCATTTCCCAATTGATGACTCTTCTCGTGTAAAAGCCAGCACAAGAGCCCGTCCCGATCTCGGATCCGGCTGGCGGGGTCAGCGGTGGAGCATCACCCCACTATTAGGGCCGCCCCCAGGCATGATGAACGTTGACGTGCGGGCATCCGGGCCCGGGTGCTTGCCGTCCCGTGGGGAGCTCTAGCTTGGTACGCAGGCTCCCAGGCTCCCAACCCTGGAGGGGTGCTTCATGTGCAAACACATCATAGACAAATGCAGTGCATGGTGGATGCTGCCTGAACATGCCATCCTATCCGTCTCCTGACGACGCAAATCACCAAGCTGTGCTACGTAGGACTGACAAACCAGACATCTCAAAAGGGAAACCAACTCGCCAAAAACAAACCCCCCTGCGCCGTTGAAAAGAGCACGAGCGAGAAGGCTGTGGGTGTGCTGAATGTCCAATCGGAATATCGCATCAAACCTGGACAAGGGGGCTTTCCTTTTCTTGTTCAATTTACACTTTACCCGACGACCGGGCCGCTGGCTTGGGTTTGCCGCCCATGCGGCCCTCTCGTTGTGCTGCTGACGGGTGGGCTTGTCAGGGAGGAGGAGGAACCAACCAACCCCGGCGAGCATCGTCCAGCGTGCCTGCAAAGCGCCTAGCTAAAAAAGGCCTGGAACCAAGATGCCCGGGAATGGACTGCTAGCGGCCGTCTGAAACGTCGGACTAAATGCCCGAGGACTGGGTTGACGTACTGGGTGCATGGACCGGTCAGGACTCCGGGCGGTGGGATTGGTTACCGTTGAAGCCCTCCATTGGGCTGGTATCGCCTTTTAATCAAGCATATCCTGTTTCTGCATCTGGACCGATATCAGATCCAGCAACATTCGAATAACCATCGATGCGTCTAGGTACGGATATTCAAGCGGATGGCGCGCCAAGCAAACAAAACGCCGGCGTTGACTGGTGTGCTCAATGGCAGGTACATGGCACGCACCTTTCGAACATCGCATTAGTCGTCGTATTCGACGTTTTGCTGGCTGGGTTCACCAGTCCTTCAAGGAGAATAGCTTGAAGCTGAATCCAGGCGAGTGTCAGTGGGCTGGATTAAACATTTCCCCTCGACTGGTGCGAGTCAGCGGGTTCGGCCTGGCTTTGTCACCACCACACAGACACCCATGGAAACGCACCAAGTCCTGGCGACAATGTCCAGCGCCCCATCCAAACGTGCGAATATGGGCCTGCCTTCCCCTCAATGCCTCCCCGGGACTTATTCCCGGGGGCACGTCTTGTCGGCATGCGGGTGCCATACCTGCACCTACGGATTTGCGATGATATAAGTCTCTGTCAGCACATTGTATAGGTGTCACGCCTGTTATAGGCGCACGTCGTATCATGAGTCGCCCTGGGGCTCGGGTAGAAGGCGGAGCCCGCAACTCGACAGCTCAATGCCCCTCGAGCTCATGGCTCCATGGGTTCTTTTGGCCATCTTCGTCTCGGGAGCCCAGGCCGGCGTGTCGTCGGAGGCGATTCTTTATTTATACCGCGTTCCCGCCAAACAATGGCCCCCAACTTTTTAGAGTCCAGAACCGATCAATTGTGTTCGGAGCCGGGAGGGTCCGCCAGCCGACCACGATAACTCCGACTCTGCATGCATTTTTGAAACCCCAGCTTCACTTGCACGCACCTCATTTTTCGTTGCTGGTTATTTCCCTTGTTTTACAAGCTCAACTGCAGGGTCCTGAATCCCGCAAAGCGACCGCAAGGACCGCAAGCAGCCAGCATTGGAAGCATACATCAAGGACAGCATAAGCACAATTCGAGCATTGGGCCCCTGGCAACCGGCCCGGTCCTTTCAAAGACCAACGCAGGACGAGCACTTGGAAAACTCTGCTTGTCTCACCGAGCACCGGGACGGTCCCCTCGGCACTCGTGATATTGGTGCATCTTTTCGGGGGCGGAAGCCGAGCTGGCGTTTGTCTGGATAAAACACCTGGACTTCTGCCCGTTCCACAGGCTGTTTGCCTGTCACGGCGCATCGCCTATATTCGGCCGACGACAGCCTCCACCCAACCAGCACAGCCCTCGTCACCTTGTCAGACCCGGGGGCAGCACTTTGTGCCTCATAAACGGATCGCGAGAACGCCGGGGAGGAGGTGGAGGTGGAGGAGAGGCGGATCTGCCTGTTCCATCAGTCCCCCCGCCGACTTTTTCTCTTGTCTCTTTTGATCTTTTACATCGGCGCATCGAGTCGCTGGACGATGTTTGATGCTGATTTGGCCTCGTTCTTGGCCGTCGGTCCGTACTGCTAACAGCACGCAAAGCAAAAACAACCTGGTGCTGCGGGATTCTTGAGAGAAAGAACGGAAAAACAAGAGGCAAAAGAGAGAAGGAAAAAAAAAAAAAAAAAAAAAAAAAAAAAAAAAAGAGACCATGACGGAACGAAAGAACTCGGAGGCTGGCCCGAGTCGCCACTTACATGCAGCGCCAGCAGCATCTTTCCGTGAGCACCACCGTTTTCCATCATGTTCATTGGCTTTCAATCAAACGTTTCCGGGGCCTAAATTCGAGCAGGAAATTCTACGATTGGGCCCTGCCAGCCGCTGCGTGCGCAGACTGCAGCCCTTCCAATTCCATCCGCTTGCCCGTCTGAAATGGACCAAACGGGGCTCCCAAGACAAGACACGGGACGGGCAGCACCAGACTTATTTGGCACCAGGCTTTCTTTCACCCAGCCCAGCCCTTCAATTCCAGCCCGCTCCCCTCAAACCCCCGCACCCCTGACCCCGATATGACGACATCCCTCTTTGACATCCACCGCATGCACATGTGCTGCTGCTGCTGCTGCTGTTGCACACCACACCGCGAAGCCGCCTTGTCGTGCGCGCGCCAGATGCGCGTTACCTAACCACACCCCCCTCCCATCCGTTAATCTCCCCCAAATCCCCATCCCCCCTCCCTGCACGCGCACAACCTGCGGATGGAGCGTGGAGAACCGACTGGCTGATGGACGGCCCAGCTACGCACAACTCGCCCAGGACGTGGCTGTTGACGCAGTCGCTCTCGCCCCTGGCCATCCGCCTGATCCGCCTGCTGCTGGCCCACGGCGACTACGTCGTCGCCTGCCTGCCGCCGCACGAGGTCGAGAACGAGGAGCGCAGCGCCGAGTTCCGCGAGCTCATCAACGAGTGCAAGAGCAGCCGCCGCGACCGCGAGGGCTGGAAGGACCGCATCCGCGGCATCCGCTGCGATGGCCGCGTCATGGGCCAGTGCGGCGGCGCCGTCGCCGAGGCCGTCCAGGTCTTTGGGCGGATAGACATTCTGCTGTGCTGCAAGTTTGAAGGTATGTGGTGCGCTACCTGCTGTCTAACAACGACATATTACTGTGTACTGATCTCCTCCGCAGCTGTCGTTGGCACCGTGGAGGAGCTGTCCACCTCGGCCGCCACGGAGAACCTGGTGCGCGACCAGTTCGAGACCATTTTCTTCTCGCAGGTCAACTTCATCAAGGCGGCGCTGCCGCAGTTCCGCCAGCAGCACACGGGTCACATCATCATCCTGACCAGCATCGGCGGCCACATCGGCACCCCGGGGATGCCCATCTACACGGCCGCCACCTGGGCCCTCGAGGGCTTCTGCGACTCGCTCGCCTACGAGATCGCGCCCTTCAACATCAAGCTGACCATCGTGCAGCCCAACAAGGAGATTCAGTCGCTCACCAACCGCATCGTCCTGACCCCGCAGCTGCCCTTCTACGACAGCGACGTCAACCCGGCGCCGTCGATCCGCGAGATGCTGACAAATGTGCTCAACGCGCACCCGGACACTTCAGTGGCGGAACAGCAGCAGCAGCAGCAGCAGCAGCAACAACAACAACAACAACAACAACAACAACAACAACAACAACAACAGCAGCAGCAGCAGGCAGCCGGTAGCAGTAGTAGCAGCAGTGGGGACGCCGGCGGTGGCAGCGGCAGCGGCGCCGACGCCATCCTGTACCGCTACCCGCGCTTACCCGCCGCGGCGCTCGACAAGCTCGTCATGGAGACGGTGCACGCGCTGACGGCCATCGGCGGGCACGAGAACCCGCCAGCGCGGCACATCGTCGGGTTCGAGGGCAGCATCGCGGTCAAGGAGAAGCTGCGCACCGTGACGGAGGAGCTGGAGGACTTTGTGGACGCCAGCCTGGCCGTCGACATCTACGAGCCCGGCGCCGATCACCCGAGCGCCGAGGCACAGGAGCAGCAGGCCGGCAAGGACCAGGGGACAGACCTGAGTTCGGCTGGCCCCTGAAGAGGGGTTTACTGCCTGAATCTTTGCCAACTATATTAAAAATAAGTTTTGGAAGAGCGGTGGCATGGGACAGTGGGGGCGTCATTACGAAGTAATATTTGAGCAGTAGATACCAGGTATTATCATTATGTTCTCAATCCATCTCTGGGTGGTCCGTTCGAGAATCAACAATAGTCAAGGAGAGGGAACAGAAATGGGAACCTCGGACAGTAGGGGGTTGGGAATGTGGCTTCTGGATGTTGTATCAAAAAAGGGAATAAAATAAAAGTCAACATTCCGGGCAGGAATGGACGTTGCATCAATGCTTATTCTATTGTTATTTTTATTTTCTCTTTGCAATGCCAGGTTCAATATTGGCGCGGATAGCTGCACGATCCCGAGAATCGATCTTTGTCGTTTTGGCGCTTTTGCTCGCATCACAGGACCTGCAGGTGTCGGGTCAGCATTGTGATTAGCCATGTTTTACTGCACTCGGTCCCTGGAGCGTTTGAGCTGGCGGCTTTCGGACGGCCCGCTGCAGGGCCTTGCAGACCAAAACGCTCGGGCCACGTGCCGATAAGATCAGCCCCAGACACACCGACCGCGGCGACAATGATCCCGCACGCATCTCGAGGATCCCGGTCGGCAACGCTTGTCGAGGCATGTACCTAGGTACCTCGCAGGTATAGGTACCAGACACTGCCCTCGGTAAAATACGTGTCGACGACAACAATAAAACTCGCGAAGCTCCCCGACCACCGCCTGAACAGAGTGCGCGCGCACACAACACACACACACACACACGCACCCGAATATTACACCGCGTCCAGCTAGGTCGGCTTGGCCTAGGTGGCTCGGAACCCCCAACCCATCTGCGGTCCTCACGCGCGCGCGCCCTGGACATGCGACCCTCCCCGACCGAGCACAGAGAGCTGCAGCGGACCAGGTAGAGCGCGACAACAGGGGAGGCATGAGGCTGTCCCGAGGATGAGCGCCGATCCTCTCTTGCCCATCGCGCCGGCGAGGGTAAAGGCGCTGGTGCTGCCCGTCGGCCAGATCAGACGCCAGCGCTTCCTCTCGTTCCTCGAGAGGCTGGCCGCCGAGCATGTCGTCCACCTCAGGGATATCAGCCCGGACAACCGGCCGAACAGAAGTGAGCTCTCCTGCCAGCTTCTCTGAAGTATGCCCCGCGGCGCTTTTGCTGACGTGCCCTGGTTCTCGTTCCCCCTCCGCAGACATGTTCTCGCCGCTGGCGTTCCCCGACGGCGCAATCTTCTATGAGCTCGCGACCCATTTCCCACACGCGGCGCACCTCGCCCTCTACCCCTTCGACCTGTACCGGGAGCCCATGGCCATCATAGCCATCGCCGACGGGTCCGAGATCGACAGCTCGGTCCTTTCCAAGAGACAGTCCGGGGGTGGTCGAACCACGGCCGAGAGGAACATCAGGTCCCTGCACCAGGAGCTCGAGGAGCTGCGCGACCAATTCCCCAAAGTCCTCGTTCATCGCCTTGTGGTTTTCGACTACGTCGAGCACCAAGACGAGTCGACCCCAATACCCGAGGGCATCATCACCGTGCCCCCGATCAAGGAGTGCAAGAGGACGACTATGAGAACGGTCATGTGCGACATCTCCTCGGTGCTCCTGGCCGAGATGACGGCTCTGGCCAAGTCGTTCGAGGCCCTGCCCTACGTGGACTCTCCCGGCCAGACTTCCACCGTGCGCCGGAACGACGGGGCGTCCTGGAACGGCGACGATGCGACGAGGCGCAACTCGCAAATATCTACGCCCGGCGCCCGGTCGAGTTCTGCCTCGGCCTCGAACCGCATGTCCATGCCGGTGCTGCCCAAGGGTTCGAGCGGCGCATTCGGCTCCAGCAGCTCCACCCCCGCCCGCCCATCGACGCCGGTGGGGAGCGGGCTTTCGACCACCGCCGAGTCCGAGCCCGGTTCGGACCCGCCAACCCCTGAGCAACACGCTTACCCACCGCGCCCCGGCGGCGGAGCCAGCGACAACTCCAGGAGCGTCAGCCAGGACAGGGTCTCGGTGCATGGCTTTGGCTCGGGCGGCTTCAACGAGCGGTGGAGGAATAAGGGCAAGGGCAGGGTCACGATCGTGACGGGCTGTCTCTACCTGCAGGCCGGCCGCTGGCCCGACGCGCTCAAGGAGCTCATCGAGGGCGCCACCGTCGCCCGGTCGATTAACGATCACATCTGGCACGGCAAGGCTCTCGAGATGATAGTCATTTGCCTGATTCTGCTCGGCTGGGCCGGCGTCCAGTTCCAGGTGCCGACGATTTGTCTGCCGCCCCCTGGTGAGAAGCCATCCGCCCACGCTGCGGCTGCCGCGGCCATGGCAGCCATCGAGGCCGAGAAGAACGCGGACCCGAACCAGCCCAAGTGCTTGCGCAACCTGCAGTCCATCCTGCCGGACCTTGTGGAGCGCATCGTCGCACTGTACTCGCGCATATCCGCCGAGCACCTTCCGCCGCTCCCGCTTGCAGAGGCCATCATCAGGTTCTGCAAGATCACTTCGGCGCTCCACATCCGCGAGGGGAGACTTACGGCCAAGACGATTGAGCTGCTTGTGACGGGCAGGGCGCCAGACAAGGCGCTGACCTCGTCGCCCCGCCTGACCGTCACCCCGCCGCGGACCCAGATAGCAACCCTCCTTTTCAAGGCATTTCCGAGTTCTCAGACAGAGCTTCTCAGCACGGTCGACCGTGTCGTGATCCTAACCGGCATTGCGTCTGTGCTGGGAGTGCTGGGGTACCAGCGAAAGAAGGCAATGGTGATTCGCGAGCTGGTGTCGGTGCTGATAGGCGGCCTCGTCGAGGCGCGGACCCGCGGCGCCGCAGAGGTCGGCATCCACCCCGCCGCGGGGCTCGCGGCCCTGAATGGCGCCAACGGCCAGACGACCGGGGCTGCGGCCTTGGAGCTCGGGGAGGGGGATATAGAGCAGGGCATGGATGCCTTCCTCGGCCTCCTGCTTAGGACGTACGGGGTGGTCGGGTTTGACATGGCTGCCATGATCTCGCCGGGGAGTGAGCCGTCACACGACGACTCGGATGCGGCGGTCGTGGCGAGGATACAGAAGCAGGCCAGTGCTAGGTTCTATGGCATTTCCCCCATGAAGCTCAACATCCTGCGGGCGTGCATAAACTTCTCCGAGGCTCTCCCGGACTTCAACGGCGTGCTGAGGTACTCCAGCGACCTCCTGAGGACGGCCGGTAGCGGTCTCGCGCCCGGGCCTCGGAAGGAGGACGCGGCCCCGATAATATCGCGCGAGGAGCAGATCCGCCTCATGACCAACATCCTGAAAACCTCGAGCCTTGCGGAGCGGCTGGGGATGGGCGAGCTCGTCGCTGAGTTCTGGGACGAGTTCCTGCTCAGGGGCGTCAAGCTAGAGCCTCTGCCTCCGGCGCGAGCGCCGGCCGAGCACAAGAAAAGCGAGCTCGCCGGGGCGTCGACGGCGAGGAGCTCGCAGGACCTCGACCCGCTGATACACAATCCGTTCTTAAAGGTCCCTGACAAGGCCGGGGCGGACCAAGCGCTTGTTGCGGGAGAGTCGGTCATGTTCAAGTTGACGCTCCAGAACCCGTACGACCTCGAGATAGAGCTCGAGCGCGTCCAGCTGGACACGGAAGGTGCCGAGTTCGAATCCTCCGTGGTCAGTGCGATCCTCGGGCCCTACCGCACACAGATTCTCCGGCTGTCTGGCACGCCCAAGGCGCCTGGGCCGCTGCACGTCACGGGAGCAATAATCAAGGTCAGGGGCTGCCGAGAGCGGCGGTTCCCCATCTTCCCGGAGGCGTGGCAGCCAGAAGACGAGCCCAAGCCCAAGGCGATCGGGCTGGCCGCGCTCGAGAGCCGCGTGCGGCAGCCCACACCGGCTTCGATAGCACCCAAAGTCGAGCGCGTGTCGCTCAGCGTGATTGAAGAGCAGCCCATTGTGGTTGTCAGGACTACGTCGCTGCCCCAGTCCTCGGTCATGATTCTCGAGGGCGAGAGGCAGGTGTTTACAGTGACGCTGCAGAACCTATCCAAGACGACGGCGGCCGACTTCCTCCTGTTCTCGTTCCAGGACTCGACGCAGGAGCCGCTGCAGCAGGCGCTGGGCAAGCGGGACGCGACGCCGGCGGAGCTGTACGAGTACGAGCTGATCCTGGCCAAGAAGCAGGCGCTGCGGCTCCGCAAGAGGGAAGGGCAGGCCGGCAGCAGCGCGCGGCGGTACATCGACCCCGGCGAGACGGCCACGTTTGAGTTTGAGATACTGGGCAAGCCGGGGCTCACGAGCGGCGTGATCCAGGTGGACTACGCACACCTGGGGGTGCCGCCCGAGGAGCTGCCGCAGAAGTTCTACACGCGGCAGGCGACGCTGCAGCTCACTATCACTGTCAACGCCAGCGTGGAGCTGACCAGGGTTGATATCCTCCCGCTTCACGACGGGATCCCACGGAGGCTACTGAGGAGCTGCGTCACGGAGGAGGACGGAGGCGACGATGATCAAGAGGAGCCAGACACAGACAACGATACGGTGGCGCGGCCGTCTCTGCCAGCCGAGGAGGAATACTGCCTGCTCCTGCTGGACTTGCGCAACGCGTGGCCTAGCTATATGCACGTCGAGCTCACGACTGACGACGGGGCCAAGCTGGACGACACCATACTCCCTGGCAACACGTGGCGGGTGGTGGTCCCCTTCAAGCGACTCTACATCGACAACCCGCATGAGACGATACCCGCACTGAACCCAGCGCGGCAGCGGCAGTTCGTCGTCAGCACCACCATCTCGCCCGAGGCCGAGCGGGCCTCGAGGGAGGCGTTCTGGTACCGCGAGGGCATACTGAAGCGGCTCAGGGCCAAGTGGAGGACGGCGCCCGCGTCATCGTACGGCGGCGGCGGCAGCAGCATCAGCGCCGCTAGCATCCGGTCCGGCGACGTTGAGCTGCGCAGCCTGAGGCTGACGCCGCGCATGATCGAGGCGGTCAAGGTGGATGAGGTCGGCATCGAGCTGTGGGTGACTCAGGAGGGTCGTCGCAGCAGCAGTAATAACGCCGATGCCGATACCGACGTCAACAACAACAGCGGCAACAGCAGGAGAAACGACGTGTTCGTGGACGAGCTCGCGCAGCTGCGGGCGCGGGTGACGAACCGGACGACAAAACCCATCTACCCGACGATCCGGCTGATGCCGGCGCTCTGCCACCGGCCGCTCAACGTGGCGCTCGACTTTACGCGCAAGCTGGCGTGGAACGGCACGCTGCAGCGCACGTTGGCGATGCTGCCAGGCGGGGGGAGCGCCGAGGTGGCCATCGGCGTCACGGCGCTGTGCAGGGGCGAGTTTGAGATCACGGCCTCGGTCGAGGAGACGAGGCTGTGGCGGCCGCCGGCGGAGGAAGGGAAGGAGGTGAAGGAGGAGGAGGGAGAAGGAGGAGGGATGCCGGTCGGGCCCGGTGCCGGCCCGCGGCCCAGGTCGGACACGCAGACGCTCATGGATACGGTGCTCGGGGCCAGGGAGAGGCGGATCTGGCACACGAGGAGGCCGTGTTACGTCGTTGTCAGGGAGAGGGAGTGAGCAGCCAGGAGGGTGGGTTTCCCGATTTGTATATACATAAGATGGGAGCTTTGTCTGGCTGGCTGGCTACGTCTCCCCGGTCACGTCCGAGTGACGCGCTATGTGTTGATGATGACTTGCCTGCTGCTAAGGCGATTGACGTTGGATATGCCGAAAACATGAGATGAAATATTTGAGTTTTTGCCGTGAGAAAGTTACCGCATTACTGGCGCCGTCTGAAGCGTTGGGACGTTCCATCAATGCCGCTGATGACACATCCCTGCCAGGTCAGAGTGTTCGACACTAGCAGTCCAGTCCCTAAAAGGGAAAATAGGGGGCAACCCGGATGGCGAGCGTTACTCATGATGAAAGCTCGAACACTAATGGAAACGTTAAGCCGGGAAAACCCGCTGGTCTGGGCCAGACCTTTTTTTCGGGACCCATCGAAACGGGCGGCCGCCTCGGCGCTCGGCGGTTTTGCGGGTTGAAATTTTTCGTACTATTCAGGTGGCGGGCCGCTGGAGAGCAAAGATTCCAATACCGGACAGCATCGTGCTGGAGGCTGGCTGGCTGGTCCCTAAAATCCCGCTTCGCTGATATTGATTGACTTGGCGTAAAGCTTGACGTTGAAACGCCTCGAAATCCATTCCTTTGCCTCAAACAAAGGACTTTTCCGGCTGTAGCCAGCAGCTGCTGCCCGGAACCAGCACAGATTCTCCAAATCCAGCCTGCACGCAAGCCGCCAAAAACCAACACCGCGCAATTCGACACATCGGGCAAGCGAGCAACCATCAATCAAATAGGGGCGTGTGGGCTGGGCTCAACTGCCACCCCCCTCCATCCCCAACCCCTGAAAGCATCAAAATCAACCGTCACCATCACCACCACCATGGCTGCCGCCCCGCCGCGGCCGCGGCGCCGGATCCTCTTCCTGGACGCCTACGACTCCTTCTCCAACAACATCACGTCCATGCTGGCCACGCTGCTCGACGTCGACGTCTACGTCTTGCCCATCGACAGCCCACTGGCATCCCTTGGCTCGTCAGCCTTTGCGCGCGAGCTCGCCCACTACGACGCCGTCGTCTGCGGGCCCGGGCCGGGTAGTCCCGCCGTCGACGCCGACGTCGGGCTGATGCGGCGGGTGTGGGCGGTTCCCGACGCGGACCTGCTGCCCGTGCTGGGCGTGTGTCTTGGGTTCCAGTCGCTGGTGGCCGAGACGGTGGGCGGCGGTAAAGGGGTGCGCAGGCTGAGGAGGGCGCTGCATGGCATGGTGCGTCCCATTGAGCACCGCGGCTTGCTGCAGGATGGTGGTGGTGACGGCGAGGGCGACATCTTTGCCGGCGTGGGCTGGTTCCGCGCCACGCTGTACCACAGCCTGTGCGGCGACGTCAGGCAGGACGCGGTCCTGGAGGCGGCGTGGCGGCGCGGGGAGGGAAAGTGGGAGACGGTGGGGGGTAGCGATCTGGTGCCGCTGGCCTGGGTCGAGGAGCCGAGGGACGACGATGGCGAGTGCGGCGGGCGCGGCGCCGAGAGGGTGCTGATGGCGGTGCGGCACCGGACGCGGCCGTTCTGGGGCCTGCAGTACCACCCGGAGTCGATCTGCACCGAGCTCGAGGGCAGCAAAGTTATCGCTAATTGGTTCCGCGCGGCCCTCCGCTGGAACGAGGAGCACGGGCGGGTTGTGGATCGGGGGAGCGAGATTTTGGCTGGGCAGTCCAGGAGGGCGAGTCTGCTTTCGCAGATCCCCTCTCCTCCTGCCAAGGAGCAGCACGAACAGCCCTCATGGTGTACCCACGCCCTCGGCTTCCAGCACTCGACCGACAGCATCCCGCTGCCCGCGGGCGTCGGCATTGTTGATATCGTTGAGGGCCTCGGCCAGGTGACGGGCGGCGAGCAGGTCGTGCTCGACTCGGCTAATGCTTCGAGCGGCGGCGCGCCCGACATCCGCGGCCGGTACAGCATCGTCGCCCTCGACGTGCCCGAGGCGCTGCGGCTCGAGTACCACGTCGGCGACCGCCACCTGACCGCCGTCCTGCCTCCCGTGAACAATTCCAGCGGCATGCCCTCGTCTGCGGCGAGGTCCCGCGAGGAGGTCCCGCTCGGCGAGCACCCGAGCATATGGCACTTCCTGGCCGACTTCCACGAGGCGCGGAGACTCCCTAGCGGCGGAGAAGACGGCGGCGAAGTCAGGTCCCTCTCTGCGACCGGCGACCTGCCCTTCATGGGCGGCTTTATGGGCTTCGTCACATATGAACAAGGCTTGAGCGATATCAACGTCACTTTCCCGACCGACAGGGGCCACCACCGGCCCGACGTCTGCCTCACCTGGGTCACGAGGTCCGTCGTCGTCGACCACGCCAAACGCGTCCTGCATATCCAGCACCTGCATGACCCGGCGACCAAAGGCCAGGCGTGGATCGACTCGGTCATCAAAACGCTGCGCGCTTCTCCGCGCTGGCGCCACCCCTCCGGCGTGGACGGCACTGTCGAGGAGGCCCAGCAGCAGCCGCGCACGCGCCGCGGGTCCAAGCCGGACCCGGCCTCGCGCGTGCTCTTCAGCGTCTCGTCCATCGCCAAGCCCGAGGCCGACGAGTACGAAGCCAAGGTCGAGACGTGCCAGGAGTACATCGCCGCGGGCGAGTCGTACGAGCTCTGCCTCACGGACCAGACGGTCGTGCGGCGGCGCGTCTCGGGCGGAGCCGCCATCTCCTCCTGGCCAGAAGGCACCATAGCGGCCGGTGACGAAGGAGCAGCTCGTCCGCAGAAACGGCGCCGCAGCTCGCTCGCATCCTCCTCTCCCTCCTCCTTGTCGTCGTCATGGCAGCTCTTCCGGGCCCTGCGCAGCCGCCAGCCCGCCCCCTTCGCTTCGTACATACGCCTCGGGGGCGCGACGCTGGTCAGCAGCTCGCCGGAGCGGTTCCTGCAGTACGACGAGCGGGGCCTGTGCTCGATGCGGCCGATGAAGGGCACGGTGCGCAAGTCGGCGGCGGTCCCCACGCTCGCCGAGGCCGAGCGCATCTTGCACGTGCCCAAGGAGGAGGCCGAGAACCTCATGATCGTCGACCTGGTCCGCCACGACCTACACGGCATCTGCGGCGCTGGCAACGTGGCGGCCCGCGACCTGATGCGCGTCGAGGAGTACAGGAGCGTCTTCCAGATGACTACCGTTGTTGAGGGCCAGCTGCCGTCGCCGGAGCCGGGGAAGGGGGAGAACAGGCAGAGGGACAGGTACACGGGCCTCGACGTGCTCGCCGCCAGCCTCCCGCCGGGCAGCATGACGGGCGCGCCCAAGAAGCGCAGCTGCGAGATCCTGCAGGAGATCGAGGGCCGCGTCGAGCGGAGCCTGTACTCAGGCGTCGTCGGCTACATGTGCGTCTCGGGCAGGGGGGACTGGAGCGTCACCATCCGGAGCATGTTCCGCTGGGACGACGAGCCCGACACCGAGGGCGGCGAGGACGTCTGGAGGATCGGAGCGGGCGGTGCCGTCACCATCCTGAGCACGCTCCAGGGAGAGCGCGAGGAGATGTTTGTCAAGCTCGCTGGGCCGCTTGGCATCTTCAGCGCCCAAGAATGAGCTAGCGAGGTTTTTGGGCGCTGGATACTATCAACTTTTCCATGTTATCAGGGCGTTAGGGGGTTAAGGTAACTGGGCGGATTCAACAACCAGCGTTTTCTTTTTTTAGACTGTTGCTCACCCGCATTCAACTGGAGCATCTTGGGACAGAGGTCATTAAAGAAATCAATGAGATCATTCAATAGACAAGCTTAACTGCCCATACCTCCCCGATGCCCTGTAACCGCGCCGACGTCAACAGAGCCGAAAAAAGCCAAGATGAAGGAAAAGAAAGGCTCCGTAGTGGATAGTAATGATGATATACAGACTATTGGAAACATGATGAAATGTCCGCTCCCAGCTTGTCTTTCTGCGAGGTAATATGCGGATCAGCGATTGCTGCGATACAGCTTTGGGTCCACCTCTCAACGGGCGCTTGCTCTTGTTGCCTTGGTCGCCGTTCATAAGAGGGACCAGGCTCTGTCGGTTGTTCCTTAACCAAAATCCTGCCGAGAGCAGGCACCTGGGCAGGCTATCACCAGCTCTTAGAACTCCTGCTCCTCGGTGAAGAACATGCCGAAGCTGATGACGGTGCCGTAAATGAGAAGACCGCCGACAACGGACATGACGAGGGCGCCTGCGCTGATCATGCCCGAATCCGCAAGGACGACGGGGAGGGCTGTGGAGGAGAAATATCTCAGTTAGTAACAAATCCCAAGCCACTACCACCATGCGTGCCCCAGCCTATGTCCCCCCAAAAACACGTACCGATGCCCATGACGACCAGGAAGCCGGTGCAGAACCTGCCGAGGTCAAGCACGGCGGCGCCGGAGCTGTCGACATAGTCGTCCGGGTTGGCGCAGTGGCCGCATATCCAGTTGGGCACGGGGGCCAGGACGTAGGTGGCGACGACCAGCAGCGGGTAGTAAACCTTCCAGAGGGCGCACGAGAGGATGACGAGCAGGAACCCGACGGCGAGCACGAACGAGAGCGCTATTATGGTCTTGAGCCCGGCGGCCGGCATATTGGCGGGGAGGGGAGCGCCCGAGAGGTCGCTCGGGTGCCCGGGGAGGGTTCGTTTGGTTGGTCCGAGTAGGATGCCGAGCCGGGGGCTGGCTGGAGGAGAGACAGGCCGCGCGCGCGCCTTTGTTTGTTCGATGGGGCTTTTTGTTTTCGTATATCTAACGTCGTCAATCGGCCGGGACTGGTTCTGCAATACGGTCGGTGTCCTGGGTACAATCGTGTGCTGTAGCTGGTCTGGGCTGCGATGATTGGTGTGCTCGTGTGCGTTTGCGACGACGCGGAACCAAATCTGGCTGGCGACGTGTCGGAGGCTCTGTGACAGAGTGGAGGGGATTCGACGTCGTCAGCGTGCAACCCGCCCGACGACTGTGGAGCCCCTGTTGGCTGGCCGGGCTGGCTGACTCCATTGTCGCGCGTCAGTCTGGGGGTGTTGCCTCAGGACGAAACTTTTGCCCAGCAAACCAAGCCCCTGGCGTAGCTCAGCTCTTCGTGCCGCAGGAGCTTAGACCACCTACCCGCCTCGCTCCGTCCCAGCACCCTAGACATTCCAAATTGGCACTGTGCCGCGAAGCTCTGGAGCTGCCTGCCCGCGATTGATTGACACCATATCGAAACCCGCGGACGAACAGCCCGCACCGCCCGCCAGAAGAAGCACCTCCGCGCCATCCCGCCCTCTCCCCCCTCACCACCTCGCTCCCCGCGCCCCCGATCCGACGACACCCACGAGAAAGCTCCTCCCCGGAAGTTGAACGCGGCTGCAGCGAAACAGCGCCTTCAACATGTTCAGAAACAACTATGACAACGACTCGGTGACATTGTAAGCCCTGCCGCCGCCGCCATGTTAGGCCTTCCTACCTCCCACACTCGATCTGACGGACTCTTCCGCTAACCCAGGCACGGCCTATTTTCCCTCTCTACAGCTCGCCACAAGGTCGCATCTTCCAGGTCGAGTACACAGCAGAGGCAGTCAAGCAGGGCTCAGTAGTCGTCGGCCTGGCGAGCAAGACACATGCGATCCTAGTAGCCGTCAAGGTGAGGAGACCCCTCCTGCCATCTGCTGGTCTGCCAGGCAAGGACCCGGACTGACCCCCGGCCTACGCCCCCACAAACAGCGAAATGCCGAAGAGCTCTCGTCGTACCAGAAGAAGCTGTTCCCGCTCGACGAGCACGTCGGCATCGCCATCGCCGGCCTCGCCTCGGACGCGCGCGTGCTGTCCAACTTCATGAAGCAGCAGTGCCTGGGCCACCGCCTGACCTACGGCCGCTCCATGCCCGTGCGCACCCTCGTCGACCTGATCGGCGAGAAGGCCCAGGTCAACACGCAGCACTACGGCAAGAGGCCCTACGGCGTGGGGCTGCTGGTCGCGGGCGTCGACGACCGGGGCCCCCACCTGTTCGACTTCCAGCCCTCGGGCATGACGGAGGAGATGGTCGCCTTCGCCATCGGGGCGCGCTCCCAGATGGCGCGCACCTACCTCGAGCGCAACCTCGACAAGTTCGCCGACTGCGGCCGCGAGGACCTGCTCAAGCACGGCCTCCGCGCCCTCAAGGAGAGCCTGGTCCAGGACAAGGAGCTCACCACCGACAACACCTCGGTCGGCATCGTCGGGCTCGTAAAGGGCGACGACGGCAAGCAGCGCGTCGAGCCCTTCAGGCTCTACGACGGACAGGAGGTCAAGGAGTGGATAGACAGCGTCTCGGACGACAAGGAGGGCGGCGGCGACGCTGCTCCCGCCGCCGCTGAAGGCATGGATGTTGACGAGTAGAGGGGAAAAGGAGGGCCGGGACTAATCGGACCAGGTACCGACTACCTAGCTGTTGCTATAGAGGACGGGAGGCGGAAAAAGTTGGGAGGGAGACTATTATTCCCATGCTAAATGGGCGTTTTGCAGAGGACAACTCGCCGTGGGAGATCATGAGCTGCTTCCCCTCATCGCCGCCACTTGCATGGCCGGCGGTCTGCTTTCTATCCAGCCAAGTCCTCTCCAGACTACATCCCCTCCAGCCGGTTGGTCAGTGCTGCGCAATAGTACCGGAAAAGCAAACCGGATTTACCACTGTACAACAAACAAACACACTTTCGGCTCTCTTGCAAGGGTTGTATGGAGCGCAAGGTTAAATAATGACCCTTTTTTTTTGACCCTTTTTATTGCCCATTTTTGTCTTCTATCTATCCCTTGACCGGTTCTAGTGACTCTAAAAGTGCTCGCTCGTGCCGACCGAGTTGGGTGGGTATCGTACAACAGCTCGCAGAACGGTAACGCTCACGTGCACAACCACGGCAAACGTTTGATGCAACCACGGGCGCGGTGCGCCATGGCACCTTGCCAGCAAGAGCCCGAAACCTTGTCCGTCCCCCATATCTCTGCCGGGCATGTCTCGTGAGACGTGCCCCGAAGACATGTGTCCTGTCTCTTTTGGTCCCCCGTCCGTCTTGCTCTCACGGCCGGCCAATCACTCAGTCCCCCAGCTCAGCTTCAGAACCTGGTCAGACACCTTATAGTCGCGCAGGATCTGGATGGCCTCCTCGGGGGTTGCAGCCGAGCGGAGGATCTCGCCCTGGCCGGTGCGGATGAAGCCCGCTTCCATGCTCTTGGTGATGAAGTCCATGATGGGTTCGTAGAAGCCGTTGACATTGAGCACGACGATACCCTTGTCGTGGATTCCCAGCTGGTTCCACGTGCACATCTCGACCAGCTCCTCGACGGTGCCGAAACCACCAGGGAGTGCGATGAAGCCGCTACCGGGCCCGCCGGCCACGACCTCGCGCGCCATCATGTTCTTCCGCGTGTGCATGTCCTTCACCACCGTCGTCATGCCATACAGCTTCTCGTCGGGGACCGGCAGGCCACCCCCGTTCTCGCCGTTTCCGACGGACTTGGATGTGTAGGCCGGGTCGCGCTCATAGTTGACGAGCGCCTCCGGGATAATGCCATGCACCGACTCCGGACCCTTGAGCGAGACAAGGGTTCGTGCCACCTCTCCCATCAACCCAATGGTACCGCCGCCGTATACTGTTGGGGCAGGTCAGCTTTCTAGAGGTCCAACGACTCCCCCGATGTTCAGCTACACTCACCTAGGTCGATGTCGTGCTTGGCCATGGTCCTGGCGAGCTCACGGGCGGCCCCCATGTATGCAGGGTTGTGGCCGGGAGAGGAGCCGCAGTAGACGCAAATCTTAGTCCTCTTCACTCCGTTGCCGTTGGCGCCGGCCGGGGTGGCCGTGCCGCTGGGGGTGTTGTCGCCGGAGCCCATTGTGGCTCAGGGTGATAAAAATGTGTGTGGATAAAATAATTGACGTTGTAAGGCTTGGATTGAGGCGGTCCCAATGCTAATGCCGGAAAATGAGGGAGAAATCCGGCGCGAGATGTGTGAGAAATAGAGTACTTATACGAAAGTCTTGTGCCAGTGAGCCAGATTAGATGGGCTCTAGTAAGGCTGCAGGGGGTTGAATGTGCCAAGGCTGGTGAAGAAGACAGGCGTACGCTGGGAACGGATAGAAAAGCGCTCAATGTGGAGATGGCAGTGTCGGTGGCCGGTTGAGTCAACTTGAGTCAACTCTCCTGCTGGTCTGGGATGCACGATACCGGGTTGTTGGGAGCCGCAGCTGGGGCGGTAAACAGGGCAAGGCCGATCCTCGCAGGTGGGCTGAAGGCCGTTGGCTCTCTGATGCAGTATCCAGGCCAGGGCAGATAAATCGAGCGGAAAATCGGGAATCCAAAAACCAGAAGAGGGAACCCCGGCCATAGCCACGACCGACTCCTGAGAAGACAGCAGAAGATGGGGGTTTATATAGGAATATATGTCACTATGCCAACGAGTTCAAGGCCAACGCGGTGTGCATCCATTCAGCTTTGCTTCTAGTCCGACCGAGCATAGGGAGTAACCGCTGTGGTTGGTCGTGGCCTATTCTCAGTGGGGCAGCAGGGCGGACTCGCGGCGAGGTACACCAACAACAGGACTGTAGCTTTGGGGCTGATGGGGGGAGATGCAGACGGAGGCGGAGCCGTCAACAGTAGCTCGCATCTCACACTCCCTGGCTGGCTGCTTCCGAGACCTTGTGACCTGCTGTTGCGGGCGTTAGGGAGAGGGCTGGAGGCGTCCCTGGCTTCAGGGCTTCCGGGATGACGGTATGACACAAGAGACGGTGACGCCCAACCTCCTGCGTGAAGAGAGCATGTTCGATGGAGAAAGCACAAGCAACACCACACTGCACTGGCAACACAAAGCACAAAGCATGCCCAGGCTTGGAGAACAGGACCAGCCACCAGCCTAGCGCGGAATGCTTCATGCCGCCTCAGGTGTGAACCATGTGGCCGGATAGCGGCCTGGCGGGGGAGGACGGCATTCGGGATGGTCCAGCATGGCCGGTCTCGTTTGTGTGCAAGGCAAACAAACGTTTTTTGATGCACGATCGGATCTTGGAGACGGGGAAGATGGCGGTTGTGGGCAATGAGGAGCTTTGGATTCATGTTTGTTCTCCCAGCATGTTCTCTGTCTGCGAATGTCCGAAATTGTGCCAGGAGCAAGCTTCAATCTGCCACCTGTCAGCATGCCGTGTTACCATTCGTGGGCTGCTGCCTCGCGTCAATTGCGTCGCCGCCACTGAGAGGGTGGACCGCCCCTGCCGCCCCTTGGTGCTGATTGAGCCAGCAGGGTTGTCGTGTCAATTGAAGCCGAGGCGGCGGGATGGAGAAGCTGGGGCGACAGAACGAGCATCCCGATTGACGCTGGGGAAATCGTCAGGTGCATTGATGATTGATGCGACCACTGAGGTTAGCGGGCACGCTCCATCCTTGAGAACACGTCTTGCCTGCGGCTCGGCTACTCCAATTTTTCGAGTCGCGCGAATTTACACGTCCCTCATCGTCCCCCACCATCCATCGCATTTTGGCAGCACGAAGGCGCAGGAAATTCCTCCTCAACCTCGCCGGCTTGGAACATAATCCAACACCTTAGGTCCCCCAACCACGAGGACTGCGGGAACGCGACGCCTATTGCGCCGAAAACGATCGTATCTTCCAAAATGCCAGAGCAAGCCGCCGTGGCGGGCCGCCCGGCTGGCCAGCCGCAGCAGCGGCAGGAGGGCGTGAGTAGCCTCCTTCCTTAGATGTGCAACGATTTGTCTGTCCGTGTCGTTTGGGAGCTAACAGGTCGCTTCTCGTGCTGGCGCAGTCCTTCATCAACAAACTCCTGCAGATGGTGGCCATGTATGTGGCCATGCAGTTCGTCATGAAGCAGTTCTTCCCGAACCAGCAGGCTGGTCAGATTGTCAAGGATGCCGACGGCAATGTCATGGAGGTCCCGAAAACCGGCGACATCCCGCCGTACCAGGCCCGCCCCGACAAGCTCGACGAGGGCGCAACGTGGAACCCCAATCCCATGCGTGCCGCCCCGATCTGGCCGCCCAGCAGCAAGCTTGACATCGTCGTCACCGTCTCCGACTCCTTTATCCCCTCGCCCCTCGCCTCGACCCCCGAGAGCAAGATCGTGCTAGAGGAGAAAGGCTTTGCGCTGGGCAACTGGACCGACAAACGTACGGCCGAGACCACCATTGACGTCCCTATCAGCGTCCAGCGCAACGGAACGCTATGGGGCCACTTCTACGTCGGACTCGCTGGCAGCGTGCTGGACCCCAAGCAGAAGGGCTTTGACCCCAGCTCGGCTTATCACTTCCCGTTCCCCCTCACCCAGTACATCGCCAAGAAGAAGGTCAAAAAGCTGCGGAGCCTCTTGGCCAAGCAAAATGAGACCGAGGCCCTGGGGGCCGAGGCGGCTGAGGAGGACAACGAACCCTCGGTCCCTGTGGTCGGCAACTACTACCACCCCAACGCCAGCCTATCCTTCATCCCTGACACGGGCGTCCTGCTGCTCCCCCAGACTCCCGTCTCGGTGCGTCAGTTCCTCAACCTCGAGGCCACAGGGGCGCGCGACGGCTCGGGCCAGCACACGTGGTACTACCCCATCCTCTTTGTCAACACCTTTTGGCAGCTCAAGTCGCACATGACGCAGCTCAACGAGACGGTCAAGACGCTGCCCGTGCGCATCGACCTGAACAACCTGGCCAACTGGAAATTCACGACTCTGTCCTCCATCGAGCTCAACTCGCGCGAGGCTGCCAAGACGGCGGCGTGGGGAGGCTCCCTGCCCGGCGGCGGCGACGGCACCGAGATCGAGATGGTCAAGGAGATCCTCCTGGACACGAACCCAATCCTGCTCGGCATTACGACTGCCGTGACCATCCTGCACCTCATCTTCGAGACGCTGGCCTTCACGTCGGACGTCGCGCACTACCGCAAGAAGAAGGACAACGTGGGCATCTCGGTGCGGACCATCCTGGCCAACGTCTTCATGCAAACCATCATCTTCCTCTACCTAGTGGACAACTCCCAGAACACGAGCTGGATGATCCTTGGGTCGCAGGGCGTCGGAATCCTTATCGAGCTCTGGAAGATCACGACTGTGGTCAACGTGCGGGTGCGCGAGGCGCCGCCCGGATCACTGCTGCCGTACCGCATCGCGTTTGAGGACAAGCACAAGCTGAGCGACACGGAGGAGAAGACCAAGGAGTACGACGAGATTGCGTTCAAGTACATGTACATGGCCGGAGTGCCGCTGCTGCTTGCGTACGCGGTCTACTCGGTGGTGTACGAGGAGCACAAGAGCTGGTATTCGTTCATCATCACGACTCTGGTGGGGTCCGTGTACGCGTACGGGTTCCTGATGATGGTGCCGGCACTCTACATCAACTACCGGCTCAAGAGCGTGGCGCACATGCCGGCCAAGGCCATGATGTACAAGTTCCTCAACACCTTCATCGACGACCTGTTCGCTTTCACCATCAAGATGCCCTTCCTGCACCGCCTGTCGACCTTCCGCGACGACGTCATCTTCTTCATCTACCTGT
>JNVV01000008.1:335382-444464 GCA_000733355.1 Falciphora oryzae
GATGTACAAGTTCCTCAACACCTTCATCGACGACCTGTTCGCTTTCACCATCAAGATGCCCTTCCTGCACCGCCTGTCGACCTTCCGCGACGACGTCATCTTCTTCATCTACCTGTACCAGCGCTGGGCCTACCGCATCGACTACACGCGCGTCAATGAGTTCGGGCAGGGCGGGGAGGACGAGACCGAGGTGGTCAAGAAGGACGAGGGCAAGGCGCTGCCGCCCGTCGACGCGGACGCAGCGAAGAGCTCGGAGGGTGGTGATGGGAAGGCCAGTGGCACGGACGCTGGAGCTACCAAGGCCGTGAAGAGGAAATAAAGATAATCATCTGCCAACATTTGTCTGGGGAAACGAGGTGTATCGATTAGACGGCTTATTGCTCTCTAGCTCAGGTATCTAGCCTAACACGGTGATGTGCACATGTTACAGGTGCACATATGGCGTTCAGAATTTGGCTTTTGTCCCCTGACTTTCTACTCTTCCTCGGATGGGCTGTTGTGCGAAGTTACTCTCGGGTGGAGAAACAGCCACCCCGACGGCGTTGCCGACCCAAGGATGGCCTCCGCAAATGGCGCAATCCATGGATAAGTCCTGTGGAATGGCCGCGGCCAGACCCGGGAATCTGTGCGCCCATGCACAGACACGTTCATGCGGAGGATAGGAAAATGCTTTCGCTTAGTCAAGTTTGCTGGCTCGTGCTATCATCACAAGAACGGTCGAGAAGCCGTCTGGTGTTCCACGCTGTGGTTGCATCGTTGATATGGGTAGCGGGAGTTGGCCCTTGGAGGCGTCCAGAGGGCTTCTGCCAGTTGCTTGTTGCTTGTTGCGTTGCAGAATCGCGGAATGTGCGACCTCGGGAAGCCTACAGAAGCTGGGGCAAGATATCAACAACCATCAGCATATCAACGCCACTAGGCACTAGGTGCCCCTGCATGGTCACTATGACATGGCGTTCTCCCATTGAGCTCGAGTCCTCGGTTGTGGCGCCTCGAGGATCATGGCCGGCGGCACGGCGGCCAAGTAAAAATCTGCAGTTCCGACAACGCTGATTGGAACATCCATTACCCAAACTTACTCTGGAGGTCTCCTCTCCTGTTCCCTGTATCCTTTCCTATCCACTGTACCCTTTCCTATTCCCTATATCCTTTCCTATGTCCTGTTATACGGACTGCGGGCTTTTATTTGGGGAAACGTGCGTGGTTCCAATGCGGCGCAGCGCAGAAGTCCCGTGCCTAATGAAATCGACCAAAGCGGAAAGCGAGGACTGCATGCGGGCCAGTGCCATTCATATGCATGCTGACGCCTTTTGCGCGCGTGGAAACCCCCCCGGCCGTCGTGAGTGGCTGGGAGCTGCGATAGCAGGATCTAGCGTGCTTGCCTAGGTCGGAGCGGCTAGGGCTGAGGAAGATCGTTCGACCTGACGAATCAGATCCAGACTCCAGGCTGCGATATCGTGTGTTGTTCCTTTTGCTTTTTTTTTTTTTTTCTTCGTTGGCAGCTTGGTGATGGTCCTCGAGCGCCCAGCGAACCAAGGTTGCGCCTGACCGGTAGCGGTAGCGGCTCGTTGGGAGCGCAAGACGGCGCCAGCTTTCCCCGGGTAAGGCAGAAAGAGCTCCTTTCATCCCTGGTCGCAGAGACGTCGGTTAGCCCCGGCGCCAGGGGTAAGAATGCCTTGGTGCCCGGTCCAAATTTAGTTGGTTTTGACGGTTATTCCGTGTTGTTTCTGCGGTTGTTGACTCAAACAAGAGTCGATTGAGAAAAGACGTGCTGTTCTCCGAGGCCCCTGTGCCTGTTTTCTCGCGTCCATCCCCTTTCCCGTCGCCCCTGGCCGTGATTCTGCCTCTTTTGAGCCCCTGGCTGCGACGCTGGATCGGCAAAAGTTGACCGGTGGGCGCTGCGCTCGCCCCAGCCATTCCTCGACTTTCCCGCCCCCCATCAAACCGTTTTTGATCGTGGTGGAGAAATCAATGCCAGGCACCACACACGCCCCCTAACCTAGCAGCTAAACGCTAAACCTTCCCCTAGTGCTGTTGTCAGCTGTGGCTTCTCCCCCCTGCGTGAGAACCCTCTTTCTTTTCCGAACGGACACACACCATCTCGCCATCAGCCTCGTCGATTGGGCGATTGACGAGGGTCCGGGTTTCCAGATCCGTGGTAACTGCACGTCCGCCGAACACAGCAGGAGCAGTCTCGCCTGGACTTGTCAGCAACAGCGGCGGGAACAAACCACCATGTAAGCGGAGGGGGCCAGATCAGCCGCAGCTCCATCAAAAAAACAGCAATTGAAGAATTGAAATCGACAAAAGACTTGGCCGGCGGCCTCCTTGTCGGCAGGCAACGAGAAGAGGACACAGAGAGGAAATCCGAACCGAAGAACAAACAGAGAACACCGGGAACCGCCGGTCAGCGAACAACGCAAAAAAAACCGGCCGTCAATCCCAATCATCCTTTTCCCTTTGGCGAAAGCCAAGAAATCGTCGAAACCAACTCCCCATGTCAGGAACCACCTTTTCTTGACACCAGATTTCGCGACTGGGGAACGCTTACGCACGCCCTTCACCTCGCCGCTGCCGAATTCCCGTCTTCTGATTCCCTGAAAGAGAGGCGGGCTGCATGCGCGAGGCACGTTGACAGGGAGAGCGGGACGACGCAAGATTTCTTGCCCATTCTCTCTTTCTCTCGCCGTCCGTCCCAGGGGGCACATCATCTCTTTTCTCGCTCCTCGACGACCCCTGCGCAAACAACCGACTCGCTCGTGGCAAGTTTGGACGTCACGCCGTTATCTTCTGGGCGCCGCTTGCATTGCAACTCGTGGACTGCGTGCGACTTTTCGGGACCTGCGCCAGCCTCGGACAAACCCACCGTGCTGTGCTGCCTGCGTTTTTAGCTTTTTGTCCCACCCCGAGTGCTTATCTGTCTCTCAGTGTGTCGCCTGCTGCTGTGTGATCGGACGGGCAGAGCAAACGAACAAAGGCATCAAACGCAGCGCATTCCAGGGTCCTTGGCTATCTCTTGTCTGCTGCCTCTCAGGGACATCTTTCGGTCCCTTTTTTCTCCTCTTCCGTCTTATCCTCTTCAAGGGGCGCGCCGGACCGAGCTGGCCGCGCGGCAGCGGGTCCCGATGAGCGGCAGCGTCAGCCCCGGCGGATCCAGCGCAGCATCACCACTATCGTCGCCAAAAACCGGCCGGGCGCCGGCACCGGCAGCATCGGCAGCAACGGGTGACGCCGCCCCAACAGCACCAACAGCAACACCCACCGCACACCTCTCCAGCGCTGCCGCCAATGACACGGTCGGCACCGTCCTGGCCGCCATCGCCAACTCGCTCAACGATGCCATCCGCGTCCTCATGTTCGCCGACAAACGGCAGTGGGGCCCGGATGAGTTCGAGCAGATCCGCGCCCTCGAGGAGGCCATGGACGAGGCCAAGCGTGACTTCCAGGCCATGTCGCGCCTGGTCAACGGCCAGTTCTTTTACGAGCGTGACAGAAGCTGTAAGTCTTGTTGTCCTTTTCCTCTTCTCTAATCCATACCTGCCTACTTCTTTCGTCCCTTCCCCCTTGCCGCCAGCTTTCTGCCGACCGCTGGGCCAAGATGGGCACTGACATATGGCCACCTCATCCTTTGCGCGGCACGTGCAACGCCAACAGCCAAATCTGTGGAGGAGCTGCGCAACCTGAACACAAGGTTTAGCTTCCACGTGCAGAACTTCAAGGACTGGCTGCGCGCGGGCGGCCCAATTAACCCCGCGTGGGTGCTCGAGACGGTCGTGCTGCGCCGCGACCTGCACCGCGCCCAGTGCCGCGCTGCCTGCCGCATCTTCGCCACGGGGCCCGGCCCGGCCCGCTGCCTCGGCGCCTTCCAGGTCCAGAGGCGCCAGCGCGAGCTCCAGGGGCTCGTCGCCCCCGCGGTCGCCCCGGGCAGCGCGAGCAGCGGCCGCCGCGAGAGCACCCGCGCCAAGGATGACGACGGTGTCGAGTCCATCGGCATGCTGAGCCCGGGCGCGGCCGCTGCTATCGATCTAGAGCAGGGTGTGACGGTTGTACATCCACCGCCAAATCAGCCGCGGCATCAGCAGACGCTGGACCAGCAGCTAAAACCAGTATACCTACAGTCGCCGCCGCCGGGCAAAGGCGGCGGGATCCGTGTTGCGACCAGTAGTCATGACAGGGGGCAGCAACATGAACAACTACAGCCAGAGCAGGCACAACCATCATCGCCGCCACCACCGCAGGGACCACAAGCAAACCCGTTCGGCCTCGAGGCGCTGGTGCCCGACTGCAACGCCGTCGGCGGGTTCGAAAAGTTCGGCGACCGCGACGTCGCCTTCGCGTGCGACTACTGCGACGGCTTCCTGGTGTGGGAGGACCTGGACCGGATGCCCTCGAGGACGCGGAACTTGGAATATCAACTACAGCACCCATCGACTGCCAACGGCGGCTACGGCTACTACGGCGGCTACCCAGACTGGCAGGCCGAAGCGCTCAGCGTGTCGACGGGCGAGCCCAAGGGCGTCGTGTTTGCGCCCGTCGCCATCGCGAACCACCTGCCACCCGACAACGGTGACTGGCGCGCCCGCGTGCTGTGCCCATACTGTGACGAGTACACGTACTTTGAGCAGGGCGAGGAGGGCGGCGAGGTCAGGTACGCACAGGACGACAGGGGGCTGCTGGGGATAACAGAGTTCCAGGAGCACCTCGAGTGGTACCACGGCGCCGGCCTGCTGCCCATGCCCTCTATGCCTACCAAGAAGACCAACTGCGCCGTGATGTAACCGGGGGATTGGGTGCAGATGATATTTTTTTTTCTATCATTTTTTATGCATCTCTCAAAATTGTCCTGGGGCCACTGGGAATGAATGCTGGCAGGATAACGAGTGACGAACCTCTGGAGCCAGCCCGGCGTTTCTGGAAGATTTGATGGAGCAGGCGGGCCGAGCAAGGGGATCGAGAGGGATAACAGGTACCACATGCCGTCCGTATTGTCTTCGCAACGGCCTCTATTCTGGAGGCGGACGATTTTATACCCTGTTTCCTTGGCTTTTTGACTTTTCTTGGTTACGAGACACATACCTCACTCCCAAAGCCGATACAGTTTATACTTAATTACCCATGTACGTTGAATGGTAAAATGGAAGCATGGTGTAGATAATATACACAGGAACGAAGAATAGGAAAAGATAAAAGAAGAACATCCCAGATGTCTTGAGACTTGAACACCGTCCATCCAGTGCTATGACCATGTCCAGTGGGAGACCCAACTGTCCCTTCTAGATTCATTCGGCCTCTGCGAGAGTCTAACCCTCGGTGTCCTGTCTGCCTCAGCCAGTTCCTGGCATGGTTGCGTGGTGGTCACTTGGTTACCTCCTTCCTGGCACGAGCTGCCGGTTTTCGTGATGATATGACGCTTGCCGCCTCCCTCCGTCTCTCAGACAAGCCCCTTGCAAGTTCCCAGATACCTACCCAAGGGGCACCGACCCCTCTTTTTCCTTTTCTTTTTTTCTTTTATGCTCATAGATATCAAAAGAAGCGCCACCACAGGAAAAATATGACGAAGAAGCCCAGCCCGGCAAAGGGCCCGTACTGCTTGAGCATGAGCTCCCAGTTGATGCGGACGGCGGCGCGGCGGTACTTTTTGGAGTCGTCGCGCAGGCGGCTGCTCAGCTCGCCCATGCGCTCGAGCGAGTCGCCGCGGTACAGCAGGTCCTCGATGTTCTTGGTCATGACCTTTGTCACGTCGCGCAGCTCGTCGTTGAGCTTGTCGAGGTTCTGGGTCGCGCGCGAGTCGCTGTACGTCTGCTTGGTGCGGCTGATGAAGGTGTCGAACTCGACGAAGGCGTAGGGGCGCAGGGTCGGGCTGGAGACCTGGTGCTGCGGGTACGTGTTCGCGAACTCGGTCGCCAGGTCCGAGAGGTAGGTGAAGGCCAGCTTGCGCGGGTAGGAGCGGTCGGCGATGCAGACGTGGACGACGTCGGCGGCGATCAGGTAGTGCAGGGTGTAGGCGGTGCCGGACTCGATGGAGGCCTGGGGCTCGCTGTTGCGGTTCAGGCGGCGCAGGACGAGCTTGACCTGGGACTTGATCTCGGACAGGGCGGCCTCGGCCTCGTCGTCGTCGACGGACGCGCAGAGCATCAGGCCGTCCAGGCGGGCTATTTGTGTGGAGCGGATCATTTTGTGTGTGTTCTAGCTTTCCCTGCTCTATCGCTGTCTATGGGGCCGTCTCGATTTCGAGGCGCTCGCTGGTCGTTATCGGTGTCGTCGCGTGGTCGGGGGCGAAGGAAGGCCGAGATTTGTTTGGTTTGCCTGCAGGGGGAGGGCTGCGGCACAGCGGGCGGATGGACGTGTCCTCTTTGTGGTAGAGGCGCGCGCGGCGGCAGTGGCGGTGGTGAGGATGGTGACGACAGTTGAAATTGACAGCTCGCCAGATGCTGATTGGAGCCCCTGACTTGGGACGGCAGAAGCGGGCAGCGGAGCGAGGCTGCAATTCAATCCCAGGCGCCAAAAGTCAAAGCGGCCATGCGCCGTAACTCTCCGTCGGAAGCTTCTAATCTGGACTCACCCTCGCGCCCGTTAGGATTTTCCACAGCGGTTTGATATCAAATAATAAAATAATTACAGCCATCTCCTCTCACTTCTCACTTATTGGGTTCACTCAGGCGGCAGAACCGTCAGCATCAATCAAGGACAGTTGAGGACCAGCCCTGGTTCAACCCCCAAAGCTGTGTGCCCAATCGGGGAATTTTGGTATTCCTCAGCGGGCCGTCAGGGACCCGTCATTGTAAGTTCTGAACTCACCCAAAGACCCCTGACACAGAGCTCGCACTCGGTCCATTGAAAGATGTGAAGTAGGTATTTACGGCTAACATGGCGAACTGCTTAGAATACTTCCCGTTTGCGGTGCCGTCATGATGGGGTGTCAAACATCGTTGAGCCTTGTTTAAACCCGTCTATTTCAGCGGCCGAATTGGTGCGACTCGGGCACTGAAATCCTCCCGGCCTGCTAAAACTCGAGGTCGTCACTTGCAGCCGGCCGCATGCGGCGAAATGCAGCCAAATATGGATATTTAAACACGATCGAACAACATCTGCAAAAGCCCACTCACACGACACCATCATTCAATACCGCAAACGCTGAAAAAAAGAGAGAACTTTTCTTCCGTTCCCGTCAATTCGACTTGGACAAAGGCAGCAGCCTTTTGGCGTGCCAGGCGCCCGTCAAAGAAGCCCCCAGATCGCCGCAAATGCATGACGAGACAATGGCCGACGGCGATGCCCAAAACCCGCCGCATCGCCTCCTCTCAGAATGCATCCACGTCGAGCTGAGAGGCTCCATGGACGTCGACTCGGCGTCTGAGCCGCTAGAAGAACTCACAATCATAGCCAGGCCCAAACGTGCCCAGTCTTCTGAGGCCGACTCCTCGGACCTCTCCTCACCACCCTCGTCCCCCATGGCCCCGTCGTCGGCGGGCAAGGACAGCAAGAAGGCCACCATGTCTCCCGCAAAGGGCGCCGGGAAGGCGCAGAAGAAGAAGGAAGCCTCTCCGGCAGCAGCAGAGAAGGCGGCGACTCCCAAGAAGAAGTCCGCCTCGCCCACCCCCGCAGCAGCTGGCCGCAAGAAGACGCCCAGGGCCGCCACTCCGGCCGCTGCTGCTGCTCCGGCCGCCGCTGCTGATGATGCTGGTGGTGGCTCTCCCCCGCCGGCCAAGAAGCCGCGCGCCGCCACCCCGGGCAAGGCGGTCAAGGGGGCGGTCAAGTCCGCGGCCAGCAAGATCGCGAAACCCGTCCTGACGGCCGCGCAGCGCCGTAGGAAGGCCCGTTGGGCGGCGCCCTCGGTCTACACCAGCACCAGGTCGCCGCTCGCCGACGGGAAAGTCGACCTGCGCGACATGCTGTGCCACCCGAAGGCCTGGGACGGCCTGTCCAAGGAGCAGCAGGCCAAGCTGTTGGCCGTGATGCCGCCCCAGTTCGTCAGGGATGCCGGGACGGACGACGCCCGCCCGGACGCGCTGGCGCTGTCCAACAGCGACGACTTCCGCCACGACTGCGCGCGCTACGTGGGCAACATCGCCGCGGGCCGCCACGACCCGGAGTGGATCCGGCAGGCGCGCGACGCGCACGACAGGCGCGCCGCGGGCGAGTTTGACGAGTACCTGCGCGCCAAATTCAAGGAGGACTTCGAGGTCGGCCCGCCCGAGGGCTTCCCCGGGGACGGGCGCAAACCACGGGGTTAGGAGGATGGAGGGAAGAAGTGAGAGGGGGATAAGTGGGCAGCCGGCGTCGCGACAGGAACGGGCGTTTGTAAGAGGGTCAGATTTGGAGACTGCAGAACCAGGGGCGGGCTACCTGACGGCCTGAGGGAGCAACCGGTATTTGATTTTTGGGAGTATGTAACTTTGGGGGTCTCGGCCGCACGACGGCTACTTTGCTTTTTTGTCCTTTTTGCTTAGTTCCTACATGTTTCTATGGCTTTTCTTTTTTTTTTTTTTGCTTGTATAGATGATACCCGGGTTTGCCGGATAAAATCCCTTTCCCAGCCGAGGTCGGCGACGAAGAGGGGGTTTGCTTTATCCAGGAACCAAGAGAAAAGAGAGATCAGGGTCAGAAAACCCTTTCAGCGTAGCGAATCTCCATCTTGTCGCTGAGGTCAAAGACAGTGATCAGGTTCTGCATGAAGACGTCGCCCAGGATATATGGGAAGCCGTCCGTGTAGTCGATAACCCGATGCGCACTGTCCCCGGCTGTTGATGGAAGCAGCTAGCTCTTTTTGGTGGGTGTTTAATGTCAGTGCTGGGCTGATGTCCTTTGAGCTTCCGAGAAAAAGCGAAGCGACGTTCCGTAAGGGAGCAGGTTTAACGTCGTGCCGCTATCCACGAGATGAATGCCGGCGTGGAGGCGTGGAGGGTGCGCTGCGAGTTGTTGTAGGCAAAAGCGTCTGGGACCACGGTGTAGTAGGAGTAGTCGGTCACGCCGTCGATCCTGCGCAGCTATATGGTACGGTTCCTCGAAGACTCGGTGTTTTATCGGGGCGTCGAGGTCTAGATGATACCCAGACGAGTATCTGGGCAAGGAGCTAACCCTCTCGATCGGGGTCGTGGCCCAGGCTCCCGTGGTCTTCACTTGGGGCGGGACGCCGCCAAAGGCGATGAGCGACTCGGAGGAGTTGCGGTGGAGGGCCAGGCTGAAGACGGCGTTCTTGATCTGCCTGTTGATCGTGGTCACCAGTGAGTCGTACGTGACCTGCCTCGCTCGGCCGTCGGGGCCCCTTGTGCCGTCGGAGCTGGCCGTGGGGGCAGGGAGACCCAGCCCGAGGATGCCGCTGCTGATGTTGTCGCCGAGCCACATGCCCTTGGTCGCGAGTGCGACCTGCTGCCGGGCCACGCTGATGTTGGCGGCTTTGAGGCTGCAGGCAGATGGGAGGGATGGCGACTCTTCTTGTCAGCAAATTTCAGGGGAGTTTGGCGAGACGGCCGAGTGCGGCGCCATCAAGCTCACCCTGTAAGTCCCACCTCGCCGCTCAGGAAGGGGCCGTTTGAGTTTCTGTACTGCGCAGGGCCTTAGATATCAGACGCCGCAGCTGAGGGACTCCCATGCCTACCTGTAAAAAAAACAACAACTTGAAGAGGGAGTTCAAGTAGCCCACAGTGATGTTAAAGTGTAGGGGCGATGCGCCACCGGACAATGCGCCCCTAAACACCGGCCCGAACTCGCATGCCTCGAACGGCACTCGTTGGCGACGGGAGTTGACGCACTCGAAGCCTTTGTAAATCAGTATCTCATCCTTCAGACGCGGCAGCAGGACTAATCCAGCAAGACCTACCAGACTTGACAAACCACGTGTCACTGCTCCCGGTGTCGATGATCAGGTTATACCCCTCGCCGCCGATCCCAGCAGGAGTGATATACCTGCGACATACTTCCGTCAGTCTTCTTCTCTGTTTATGAGAGGAGAGGGGGCCAAAACAGCACGGACTCGACCTGACTTTAAGCGTTGACAGCCGGCCCGACAACCTCCGCCACCGGCTCGTCGTCAGCCACCCAGACCTCGCGCCCACCGATGCCGTGCTGCCGACGGTGCACGGCGACGGGCCGCCTGGCGTCCTGCGACTTGTAATCCAGCAAGCCATCTATGCTCCGGAAGCCGACCCGAGAGGGCGCGTCGGAGCCGTGGCGGATCCGGCGCTGGAGGCGCAGAACGTCCGAGTCCGCAGCGGCCGCAGGGGCGCGCCTGTCCAGTGGGAGGGCAGGAGAGCCGAGGGCGACGCCGGCGAAGAAAAGGAGGCAGTGCCTAGCACGCAGCGGATGGTGGGAGACGAAACCATCATTTCCATGACCCCAGCTCGAGCCCGGTCTTGCTGCAATCCAAGGACAGGATTTCCAGCTTCCCAGGCCGTGTATCGTCTAGCTGCTCCCAGAGTTGCGAGGGGCGGCTCTACACGACAGAAGCATGGCCGGTCTTTGGTTGTACTTCTTCTTCACTCCTTCATGTACCAACAGATTGACTCATGATTAGCCATCCTCAAATCGCAGCGCCTGCTTCCCTTTTGTCCCTGATCCAAATCTTAGTCTTGCTCCAAGGCATCGAGTCCCAGACCCAAATCAAGTAAGACACCCCAAGCATGAAAATCGTGCATCCGGCCGTGGCGCCTAGCCCCTGCTCCCACCCGTCGACCTTCACCCAGTCCATCCCAAAAATGGACATGACAAAAGACGCAGGTAGGTAGAAAAAAGCAGCTACCGATACGCGCCCCAGTTCTCTAGTCAGAGAGAAAGAATTTTCTGACCCCTTTGCCATCATCTCTGTCCTGATCGTGAGGACGCCCTCCCTGGCCTTTGCTGACAACGCCAACCCGCGCTCGGCGAGATGTCGATAGTCCACGAGGAGCCTTCGGTGAATCACGTCACTGATCTCTCGATCCGACCGCCCTTTCCTCTGATGGCCCGTCTCCTGCAAGAAGATGGATGCGGCTGATCCGGCAGATGAGGCCTTGCGGCCAGCCGATTGGGAAGAGTTTTCTGCAGCCCTGGGCCAATCGAGCCGTTCCTCGTCCTCGAGCAGCTGCAGGACCTCGCGAAAATGCTCCGTGTACCTGCCGATGACGCCCTGGATATAGACTAGGGAGCCCACGGACCACTCCTGCTGTCTCTGGAAAGAGCGGATGGCGTTGTCGACGTGAGCCTGCAACAGGTTGAGGAGCTGGTTTCCCGAGCTCGCCGCAAGCATGAGCAGCTCGCTCAAGGCGTAAAAGGCATCAACGCGGCAGATCCGACCGTCGAGCGTGGCCCCGTACTGGCTGGGGAGAAGGGAGATGGTCGGACCGCTTTGTGCAGGTGCAGGGGTTGCCATGCCGCCTTGTGGAGGCGGTGTTGGGGCCTGTAGCCGCGTCGAAGGGTCTATAGCCATGTCGTCTCTGTGGCAGATGAGAGGTAGAAAAGGGTCATGCTGCGGCTGACTGCTAGAGCCCGGCAGCCTGGGCTGATCCAACCATCGAGGTGGAGGATCCGTGCCGAATCCTTGTCCCGCGTCAGACCAGATCGTACCCGGTAGTTACCAGAGCTCTTTGTTAGCTTCAATCATGACAGTGGCCATAAAGCCATGCTGTATTAATAAACCAGAATCAAGAGAACCTAGAGACACTTACCAAGCCATCCACCACCCTTCCTCTTGGAGACAAAAATCGAGATGTCCTGCTCAATCACCGATGTCGTCTCGTCCAGAACCACATGGGAGCGCACGATCGAGATGCCGTCCCGATTCTGAGCGTGAAGGCCTTGGAGATATGCCATGGTGTCCTCCTGCTCGGTATCTCGACGCGTGCGCAGCTCACCATCACTGAGCGCCACGCTGCGTGTACAGATGGTGGGAATTTTGAGGGTCCGGACACGACTCCGGGAAGAAGGGAGCGGCGGAAGGTCGTAGAACTCGCGAGGCTCGAGGAAGCTGAGGTGCCGCCGCAGCAGCTCGGGGTCCAGCCTCAGCCCCGCGGCGAGCACGCGGAGCTTGTCTCGAGGCTGCCAGCCCTGCAGAAACACGAGCGCACCAGTCGGGCCATCGTGGCAGGCTGGAGGGATCGACAGGTCTGTAATGTGCTTCAGGTTATGGAGCGTGCTGATTTCGGGGTTCTGGTCGCCCTTGTACAGATGCACATACACGGGGGGACTGCTGGTGGGAGATGGGGGCGCGGCGGGAGCCTGGTGCGTATCCCAGACGTGGGCCTCATGGGGGGTTGCCAGGAACTGGTTGAGAAACCGATAGTGCTCCCCCGAGAAGAGATATGCATCTTTGCTTCGGACAGCAAATGCTCGGATGTATTCTGCGTATGACGCCCGCTGCCCACCTGGAGAGCGCCATAACCGAGTGATTAGCGAATGCACTTGCCTATCTATAAGAAGCATGTGTGGCGCCTCGAACGAGAGACCAGGGGGATTTGGGGCTGGGGCTCGGCATACTATCGTCTGTGGCCATCGTCGGACGCCTGAGTGGGGACAGGGGAATAGCCCCCCCATCAACACTCGAGTTTTCCACGGCAGACACGTTGAAGATCTCTTAAGTCAGCTCAGAGTGCTTTTGTTGAGTAGATGGGAGAAGAGAGTGAACAAAGCGCAACAGAATCGGAGTTATGGGTTTAGCTCTACTCTTTGGATGCAATCATCTTTTAACATCGTGAAGGTCTTCACCTTCTGCTTCACTTCGATTCAGGGCTGCCTGCCGCTGTTGCACGCCCACGACATCCTGGAAACTGTGCTGGATGCGTGAACATTGTGTTCCACCTGTTTTGTCGCACAACACAGCCCCCATCAGCTTTGCACGGAGCTGGTGAAGCATATAGTTTGTGCCATTTATCCAGCACGTTGCACCTACACGAACGCTGTGCACCTGCCAACGGTCCTAACAGGTCCCGGCTCGCACCGCCACGGGCACGGGACTTTGGCCCCTAGATTAGATAGCTAGGGGTGAGGTAGAGGGACGGATCATCGATTTGCCACTTCATCATTTGCCTGTCTGTCGACCGATCCTTTGGGCCTGTCGGTCCTTCATTCTGGTGCGTTTATTCAGGCCCCCCCTTTTTTTCCCCTTTCTTTCTCCCAAAACCGTGTGTCACCCAATACCGTGTGAGAGAATGTTTGGGGTCCCGCGCTATGGTAGGCAACTGAGGACTGTAAATGGTAAGCGGGCTGTCGCGCAACGCTGCATGCAACGACTACTACATGACGTCGGCTGGCTGTCTTTTGCCATGCGCGCCGCCTCTCCTGCCTCGCGCACGACAGACATCGTGCATGCACCAGCAGCCAACTAACAATCGCTGTCTGCCTGCTGCCACAAGCTTTGTGCTTATCAAGGCGACCGACCACGACAGCCTGCTTCACCGCGCACATAAATCCACGGTCTGTCGGACCACCCTCGCCCTTTTTTCGACACTTGATCCACCTTTCCTCCACCGTCGTGTCGTCACCATGGCTGTCAGGAGTGTCCTCATCATTGGTAGGTAGCTGACTATCCTTCCTCTTTCTCTTCCATAGCACCCAGGCCGATCTTTGAGTGACTGGGAGACGCAGAGAGCCGTGTGACGGGCTGCCCAAACTCTCTGCCAGACGCTTGAAATCATCCGAAAACGCGAAAATGGGCCGCGCGCCATGGTTTTTTTCCCCTCATTTTCTTTTTTCTCTTCTTTTTTCCCTTTCTCCTTTTTCCCTTTCCTTTTTTTACGCCTAACGCTAACAGCTCGGCTGACTAGGCGCCAACCGCGGCATTGGCCTGAACCTGCTCAGGTCGTTCAAGGCGGCAGACTGGGATGTCATTGGAACCACCCGGCCCCAGAGCCGAACTGACCCCTCGGTGAAGGATGTGTGATTCATCCCGGAAGCCTTTGTGTGCCATCAAATGCCCGCTTCAAATCAGCCTTGCCACGCCTCACTTATCATCTGGTCTCTTAACTCGCTCGGTTTTCTTTTCCCAATCTGACACATGATATAGCTCCAAGCCACCGGCGCAAACATTCTGGAGGTCGACTATTTGGAAGAGTCGACGATCGAGAAAGCCGTCACCAGCTATGGCGAGGACAAGAAGCTCGACATTCTCGTCAACGTGGGCGGTAAGACAACATGCTCCAGCTGCTGGTAAAACTTGATACTAACCACACAGCTAGGTCTGACCCCGAACCCAAAGCCCTGGAGCGAGCAGACCGGCGATCTCCTTGTGGAGAGGTTCTGCGTCATGGCGGTTGTACGTAAATTTCTTGTGGCGCTTGCTTTGTCTTTCTGCGAAACCCTCATTTCTAACACGTACTTTTGTCGTCTGACTGGCAGGGCCCTTTCCTTGCCATCAAGCACTTCCTGCCACTGCTCGAGCGCGCCCCAGAGCCCAAAATCATCAACATCTCCTCTACTTTCGGCTCAGTGACCGACAACACCTTCGCCACGTGCATGGCATACCGGGCGGCCAAGGCGGCCCTGAACCAGGAAGTCGTGACCCTGGCGCCTTCATTAAATGGGATGGCGGTCGGCTGCGGTTCTGAGTATCCTCCGCCGGAGCGGGCCGGAAGAAAACCAGAGTGCTTAGGGGCTTCGAGAGCACAGAATTGTAGGAGAGCGTACGGATGGCCCACTAAACCTTGACGCTACAATCACCGGACGTATCCAGTCTCAACTGCATCTAATCTGCCCCGGTCCTCGAAGCGCACCTCGTGCTGCGTCCAAGCACAGCAGAGCCCGCTGACGTCGTCGACTGGATTAAAGAGCACAAGATGATTCCTCCGCTTCAGCGGCTGGCTGTTACCGTCGGCCTTTTCGACCGTGCTGCCATGACCCCCACCCCTTTCCTGCCACCGCAAGACTGGATGATGTACGTGGCCGTGTCATCCGCTGTTCGAGGTGCCCGCAGCTTGCAATTTAGATGAATCGACGGAGGATGTCCTGCGATAGTCAACGGGCTATAGCGAACCCCCGCGCCGCGGGTTCATCCCGCACGCCATTCCCGTCTGTGCGCGCGCGTGCTCGGTACTGTCCAGAAGCTTGAGACGCAAGTCGTAGTGGGCCTGCGCGAAGCGGAGCGACTCTTCCATGCCCTCACCCATCTGGTTGATCACTGCGGCAAGCGCAAAAAGGACGTCGGCGTGGACTTCGTCCAAGGCAGATCCCTCCTTCTGACGGATCTCGTGCACCTCGAGGTAAAACTCTTTGGCAGCATACGCGTCGTTGCGTTCGAAAAGATACCTATGCCCGATAGAGACGATTAGTCCCATTACATATCTGAGAAACTAGGCAGGTGGTAGTGACCCCTGGGCGTGTCTCAAAGGCTGGATAGATTGATCGATCGAATTTTCCCCTGTTCGATTGTTTTATACGCACCATCCAGCGAAAAGGAGGAGCTTAGCAAAGAGTGCTTTCGTGGCTGAGTCCCTGGGGCCTGGAACTGGCGACTTCATCACATCTCTGACATGTTGGATGTGTGGCAAGAGCTCTTCAGATGCATCCCATGTTGCCGTGTTGTGACCGAACTGAAGGAACCCAGTTGGCCAGGCCTCGGCCAAGAGGGACATGGTGAAACGGATCGTCGAAGTTATTTCGGTTGCTGACATCTGGGTTTGCACAACATCTTGAACCAGACGGTGAAGTGCGATCTTGGCCCCGACCTTGTCCCTCTTGACTCTCTTGACTAGAGACACACTTAGAAGATCGGTCCGTCCGTCAATGAAGCTATTTTCGGTTGCTGGAAAGTCCACCGGTTGGTTTTCCAACTTCTTCGGCTGCAGCAGCTTTTCTCCGATGGCGTCAGGATTGAGGAAGGAGAGGACCTTCAGGAGCGCTAGCGATGATGGAGTGAGGGTTTCCAATGCCCACACGGTGGCGAGAGAGTGCTTATAGTGGTCCGCTGTCAGATCCGATGCTTTGGCTTCGGCAATCGACTTGATCGAGCTTTGGTTCTCAAGATATCCGGTGAACTCTTCCAGAGTCATGTCCCGTCTCTCTATTAGATCCGCAATCTGCGTTAGCGCGAGAGGAAGGCCACCGAGTCTCCTGGCAAGCCTCTCGGACCGGCCAATGTTCTCGTCGGTTCCCCCGAGCCGGAGCAACTCCCGGAGGAATCTTGCCGCCTCTCCATCGTTGAATGGCTCCAAGTCAACACCGACGTGTCTCTCGCGGCTCTTCCCCAATGGATCTCTTGTTGTTAGCAGTACAGATCCCCTGCTGCCGTACGGGAAATAGCCTTGCGGCAGCTTCAAGTTGTTGGCGTTGTTGAAGATCAGCAACCATGTTGCTTCCTCATTCTCGCCAGGGTCGCCAGGGGGTGTGTGGGAGTGGGCGGCCGGTCTCTGACGCTTGAAAGGCTTTGACAGCCACTTGCGAACGGCATCGCGACTGGCCACGTGGTGCTGGGTGATGTTCTTGTCGAAGCCCAGCTGCAAAGAAATTGCAGTGAAACCTTCCATCAGATGCGCGTCGGTTTCGGCTTCGACCCGGAGAACGACGTCAAATTCATCCTGCCGAGAGAAGGCGTATTTGTGGCGACTTGTGTCTTTCCAACCCTCCTAAGCCGCAGACGGCAAATATGCTAGGCGTTGGGCTTGCCGATCCTCGAAGAACCTGGGCAGTAGGGAGGAGGAACTCGTCGATCTTCTTGAAGAATCCGGGATTGGACTGGGCATCGGGCGGCATGAAATGAGGAACTTCAAGAGCGCCTTGCTCTCGAATGGCCAGCATTTCGGACATGCCGATCTCCTCCATGCTCAGTCGCTGGGATATTGTTTCAAGGCTGTTGATAGACCCCGTCCCTGAAGGGGCGACGCGTCGTCAGCATCGAGTTCACGAACCTTTTTTCGAAGGTACGGCAGCCTTGAAAGGTGCTGGAGGCAGCCACATGGCTCAGGTCAGTTTGGAATAAGACGAACCTTCTTCAGATCTCAGGTTCATCCACGACTCTTGATCGATCTCGTTTCCCACTTCGTCAATTGAGCCTGATGCTAAATAGGTAGGTAGATAGGTAGGTAGATAGGTAGGTAGATAGGTAGGTAGATAGGTAGGTAGGTAGATGGATAGTGGTTGGTTGATCAATTAACCTTTTTTCATGATCGAGAACGAAACCTTCGAAGCGTAACAATAACTCCAAAAGTATGTGGGTTGGGGTAATTACTCGAGCTATTGGAGGAGCTGCGATCGCCTCAGGAAGCGGCGAGCCGAAAAGCCACGCGGCGGAATAGGTTTTGGATGTTGTGAAATATGGGGCCTTGGAGAGGGACAGCGAATATATCGCTGTGGTCTGCGCCTTGCTCCAGCACTTTTTCAAAGGGGACTTTGGCCTCGCCAAACTGTTTTTCGAAGAGCCGTATATGAGTTATATTTAAACATACCATGGAATTAGCAAAGGAATGATGTAGTAAAGGCTATGAAACTCGAATGGTAGTGATAGATTCTTGGAACCGTTTAGAAACGGTTGCAACTTTGGTGTTATTCAATTCAGCCTCAGCGAATGGGCTCCGTTTGAGATTCGGGCGGCTGGTAGTTCTCAAGATGAGACTCAATCTTGGTCAGAGGTCACGCTGCTGACGCGTAGGATGGGGCGTCCCGAAGAAGACGGTATCGCAATGAATCCTGGAAATTGGAGATGGAGGCTGAGATCGATATGCCAAGACCAAGGCCTACAGAGTTGAACCGGCGTGAGAAGGTTCAAATATCACATAAGTCAAGACCCCTACTTTGCGCCACCCCCACTTCCGGCCACCCCGATTCCCATACTAAATCGCCAAAACGCACCGTTTTCAATCAGCAATAGCAAATCCAAATAAAATCGCACAAATGCAATCCCAAAACCAATCGAAAGCCGTTTTTTAATGCTTTTCAAAAATATTAATTTTGGATTTCTTAGGTACTGATGAATCCGGAAATTTAAATTTGAAAACAAAGGTCCAAAATACATACTAATTTTACGACATTACACAGTTAAATAAATCTTTAAATTTATATCCGATTAGGCTTTGGTATTTTATATAATATGGAGTTTAGAAAGGACTTTTTAAAAATAAAACCGTATACTTTAACCTATTTTTTTCTATTTAATTAAAAAATATTTTATATTTTACTAACAAACTTTTTATATAGGAAAAACTTTTAACTTTTTTATTTAAATGAAAAAAATAGTTATAAATATACGGTTTTACGTAACGGAAAGCCCTTTTAAAACTTTATATTAATATAAATACCCGGGTTTCATTCAATCCAAATTTAAAGATTTATTTTACTTTATATTTTCGTAAAATTAGTAACGTGGTTCACAAGCGAGCCGCGCACACAAGCGAGTCGCGCACTTCAAAATCCCATACTAAACGCAATTTTCGACATCCTTGCTAACTCGACCAATTTTGATCCAAATTCGATGCAATTTTGTATATAACGTTTTAACTATATACCTGATTTTATGTAATTATCTTCAAATTTACAACCCTAACCCGGATGAGATATTGAAAATGCAGGGGTTAAATTAGCGCATTTCTTAATATCTCACCCGGGTTAGCGTTATAAATTTGAAGATAATTACATAAAATCAGGTATATAGTTAAAACGTTATACACAAAATCGCATCCAATTTGGATCAAAATTGGTCGAGTTAGCAAGGATGTCGAAAATTGCGTTTAGTATGGGATTTTGAAGTGCGCGACTCGCTTGTGTGCGCGGCTCGCTTGTGAACCACGTTATGTATTTTGCACCTTCAACTTTGAGCCGGAATCCCTAGCCCTATAAGGCTTTTAAAAATACAAACTTGCCTTGTTACAAAGCCTTTAAAAAACGCTTTCGATTGGTTTTAGGTTTGCATTTGTGCGATTTTATTTCGATTTGCTATTGCGGATTGAAAACGGTACGTTTTGGCGATTTAGTATGGGAATCGGGGTGGCCGGAAGTGGGGGGTGGCGCAAAGTAGGGGTCTTGACTTATTTGTTAGATCGAATCTTGTTCTAGTCATGAATATCAACGTATAGCATTTTGATTACCTCCTCAACTACAAAACCCCCTAAGCCGTGGCTTATGAAGATAATGGGAGGCCAGGAAGACGGGTGCAGCTGCACATTGTTTGTAAGGATAGATTTTAAACCTATTTTTTGCGCGGCCAATTACGACCTATACGGACCTGAAGTTAGGGAACCCTGTTCCAAGAGAGTCGATAAGGCGAGATGCTTCCGATATAAGAAAATCATACAGAATTAGTTTATGTATTAAGGTGATATTCGTAGCCGAGAACTCCAATGCGCAGATCTTCGTCAGCTGGGATGGCTCCTCGGAGGAACGCCCAGGCACTTTCGAGGGATGCTTTTGGACTTTTGGAGCACAGGTCCGGGACAAGCACTAAGCTAATAGGGGTTGGCTATGGTTATGTACTGTAATTATCGAGTTTGGGGCCAATGCTTTTAGCGCTTGGTGTAATTACAAACCAGATATCCAGCAAAGGCTTAACTATTAATGAGAGCTTTTCCGGCGTTAGCCAGCGCAGTTTGTTGGGTGGCGCTATAGATGTTGGGGGCGGGATGCGTCGGTAGTAAACCGGGTAGGAGGAGGCTACTAGGCGGTCCTTTGGGCTTGCAGCTTTGAGTGGCGCAGGTCCTTAAGTGCAGTGAGGCCCAAACCGGCCAGCAAGCCCGAGAGCGGGCTGAGGAGTACAAAGCTGCACCGCAAACAGGACGTGAGCTAAGCGTTCCCGTTATGCAAACACGACTTTCAGCGGCTGCGTAGGTAGGTAGGCACATATGATCAGGCAGCAAGTGGCACCTAAACAGAGGTAAACATGAAACAAACGATTGTGCTTGGCCCAAAAGATCCCCGACCTGCAGTCTGGGAGCGCTCTGCATTTCTGAGTTGCATTGATTAGAACATTCCACGTGGCTACATGGGAGCAGATAAGGCGGATGGGTTGATCTGATGATGCTAGGTGCATATGTGCAGTTCCGCCGACGCAGCCCTCTCGTCAGTGGCCGGATACCTCCGCGAGCCCTGAAGGACATTCGCCATTTCGCCCTCCCGACGGGCGACGCTGTGCACACGGGTGAGCATCCTTGCCTCAAAGCTCCAAGTCTGGCTCTCGCCCTACGTTGCTGATTCCATACTCCTGCAAGACTACTCTGTTTCCGGGGGCAGTGACCGGCTTAGGATCCAGCTCTTGCCTTCGGAGATGGCGGAGTTCGAGAGAAAGGGTCGACGAGCAATGATAGTAAAGTAAGTCAGGTCCCTCTTTATCCTTCCCTTCGATAGAATTGAATCGCTTTTGCTTATACACAGGATAAATCGGTAGCGTCTAGTGACCCCTCAACGCCGTGGTCAGGAACACGCCGTTGTTAATGTGTGATCGCAGGTCAGTGCTGAAAGAGGACCCGATCAAAGTGGACAAGGCCCTGTCGGACAAGGTCGAGAAGTCATACTTCATGCTTCACAGGCAACACCATCGTCGGTTCGGCCTTCCTTCACAAAGGTCAGATGAGGTTTGCATCTTCCCTACATGGCTGTCGCATACGGAAGATAGAACAACCGCCGGTAAGTTTCTCGGCCCCCCCCCCCAACCCCCCCCCTTTGTTGAACTGCTCATTAACTGATAATTTTTGCCAAACCTCGAAAGACTGGAGCCCTTACGGAGCCGGCGGCTCGGCGGAGGACGGCCCGGCAGATACACGAGAGAGCATCGAGGTCAGGTTGATCGTCATTTAGGAAGTAAAGGCAGTTATTTAGTTCTAAGAAATCAGGTTGTGCAGTTTGCTTGTAGTGCTGCCCTAATATAAAGTATACCGGGCGTATACTTACGTTTGGGATGCCCCAAGTGGCAACAGCGCATACAGTTCGACCCACTAACAGCTTATAACAACCAGTGATTATGATCGATTCCTTAAAATTTTATGCTTTTGTTAATGATGTATGTGCATGGAGGATTTTATTTCGCAGATACTCACGGTCTAGCAGCTTTTGCTGTCCGGCTCTTGAAAAAGTCGGATGGGCGGGTGGCCTTTGTCCGTTTGAGCTTTGTCAGTAGGCGTCTTGGTAAAAAAAAAAAAAAAAAAAAAAGCCCGGCTGCTCGTTGGATGCTATGGGGTTGACGATGTTTCTCTATGGCTGCTTCTTCGTAATGGGCTCGGTTGTGGATTCCATCTGACAGGAGCCCCTTGGACATCGGGATCAGTTGTTGTACGTGGTACAGGATTTGATTAGTCAGGTGCACGGGTTATAGGTAAAATTTGCAGGAAAACTGTCCAGGCAGATATGGCGCATTATCAAACAGACAGAACACATAGTTAATCAATCCAATCAGACTAATTCATTACTCGTTACGCTGTACCCCAGTCGCTTTCGCCCTCTCGAACGACCACTTCCACGTTCAGGAACTGATTCCCGCGTATACAGCAAGCACTACGACTACTTCCAGTGCGCAACCGAGACATAAATCCTCCAGCACCAAGCCACGGTCCATAACACAAAAATGCTAACGGGCGTTCCAATGCGCCACTGCGTGAGGCATGCCCAAACAGCGGCAATGCCCGGAGGCTGGTCAGCTACCACAGGCTTGATAACTACCTTAGGTGTTCTCGCAGCGGTATATGTTCCAGTACGTCTGAAATAAGTATATAAGGCGTCAGCGTCACTGCAGGCCGCTAGAGCATTTGCAAAAGCGTGGATCAGCAAAAAAAGGAGGCAAAGGGCCCGTCAAGACTTACCCCTCCCATGACGTTCTCGATCCGGACGGGGCACTGCATGGCACCCGAGGCGGACACGCGGCCGTTGTTGCCGCAGCGGTTGATAGAGTCGCGCGTGAGGTCGGCGACGTCGAGCCCGCCGATGTACTCGGTCGTCCAGAAGCGGTAGTTGTTGGCCGCGTTGAAGCAGCAGGTGCCGACCCAGGCGATGGTGCGGAAGGACAGGGTGTCGGGCGCGTACTGGGCCAGGTCCCACTCCTCATTGCGCGACATAAGGAGGTTATACATGTAGAAGCAATCGACAATCTGAGGCGCCCCGTCGTTGGTCTGGCAGATGAAGCTCGAGTCACCGCAGAAACCGCTTGGGCCCCGGGCCTCGAGGCTGCTGCTGGCTGTCTGCTTGGTCGTCGGAGGGGCCGCGCCGTCGGCGGTGCCGCTGACCACATGCGGGTGCGTCGCGACGCCGTAGCTCTTGCCGGCCAGGCCCTTGGCCAGCTCCTCGGGGGTCAGCAGCCGATTCCAGTCCAGGTGCGCGGGGTCGAGCTCCGTAGCCGTCGTCGGGGCCGCTGCCGCAAAGGACACGGGCCCGACAGCAGCGAGGGCCAGCGAAGTAGCGAGCGTGCGCCAGAAGGCAGGCATTATGGCGGTGCTTCTCGGGAGACCGAGGGGAAGCGATCAACGAGGCGAGAGGGGTCTCGGCCTAAGGCTATTGCAGACCGGCTCTGGGGCGATGCCGAGAGAAGGCTTTCCCACAGAGTTCCGCGTCCGGGGGAAGCCTCTATATAGACGGTTTGACTCCCTCCTTTATCGATCAAGGGTGTTGGCCAAGGGACCATCTCCAAGTCTTGAACTTCTGTTGTCGGTGGAGTCTGAGCCGTGAGGCTGACTGCGGTCCGTGCGGTCATCTTGCCCACCGCCATGCTTACATGCACTTTAATACGAGATATTGCAACTTCCGGTTTGGCCCAGTCTGTTAGTTAGTGGATTCTATCGCGACGTTACGATTACGCCGATCTCCGCAGTCGCAATACGGCCCCCGGAAAAGGCAACGGACCGACTGCTGGCGGCGTGAAGGGGACCTTGCAGGAGGGCGTGAAGGGCCTTGCAGGAGAGCGTGAAGGGCTTTGCAGGAGGGTAAGCCCCTTGCTTTGACCCTACTGGGACCCATCCTGACCCTACTCTGATCATCGCCTTCCATAGGTGCTAATACAGTCCAGGTTGGCCCCCAAGACCCCGTTTACCAACACTTGGGATATACGCCGCTTCGTCTGCAATTGCGACATTTGCCGCAAATTTGGTTCTGGTAACTTTACACTGTTTCCCAAAAAAAAAAAAAAAAAAAAAAAATTGGCTTTGCGTGCTGCAAAAGGGGTCGGTCTGGACCGGACCGGCGACGTGTCCGCGCAAGCGGTTGCGGACTCCCCTGGGAATTTCCTTCCATCCTCTGGCTAAAAACCGCGACAGGTTTGTGCAGATGTCGTTTGCGAAACAACGCCCTATGCTGGTAAGCGAAACGATCTGCACCCTCGGCTGCCGGTCATTGGTCCTCAGAAGCTCCTTTTCACTGCAAGCAGGAGGGGCTTGGGCGTCCTGGCCGATAGATCCGGGAGTTTGCCAGGAGGCTGGCTGGTGGATTCCTACATAAGGAAAACCACGAGCAACGGCACTAGATCGTTGCACCGATTACGATAGGCGGCAGGTTCCATTTCGTGGTCCAGAGCGTCGTTGGGCGCGACAAACATGAAAGCAATGCCGGCGACGCGACGTCAAAGCCTTCCGTGCTGACGACACCAGCAAGGGCTGACGACGGCGGCTCCGGCTACTTGCCGCTGGTCTGCTTCGGTACTGCCGCTACCCAATGGCCTTTCACAGGCGCGCCATTAGCCGATAGCCACAGCAACATTTCCATTACTGCAGCTCGGTACCACGAAATTCCGGATATTTCGTGCGGCTTGTAGCGAGTGTGCCTCAACCCATCAGAACTCCGCCTACGAGTCGGTGGTCTCGTCCGCCGTGCGACGCAGCAGCGTCGCTCACTCCCAATTTAATACATTTCACCCCGCCAAGCCCATGGGTAATCCATCGGAGCTGACAGCCTGGGGGCTTGACGGCGCGCAGCCAGAGGACGGCGGGACTTACTGGCAGGGCCGCTTGGCCCATTGGCTGCTCGACGCGGTCCGGATCACGCCGGCCGGCCTGGCCGTGCCGCGCCATCTGCGACCGAGTCCGCGCCAAGAAGTTCCAAGCCGGGAGCAGACGCCGTACGTTGTCGACGACGTGGACACCTTCAGCAAGGGCGTGGAATCCAGACCTTAGGAGGCGCTAGGGACCGCGACTACGGCGGGCGGCCGGACTGTCGATTTCGTATAATATTGGCGCTCGACGACCCCGCCTTATAACCAGCGCCCTGACTACGATGCGCTTCTGGACAAAAGTCGATGAGATCGCCCGCGTCCAACCCTGCGGCTTAGGAACTATCAACCAAAATGTCCATTTACGAGGAGACACGTCGGCGTATCCATCGAAACCAAAAAGTCGAGCGACCTCAACAAAGGCGGCATCCAGCTAGCCATCTGGGCCGCGGCACGGCACCGGCGTATCCGCACGCTTTGCGGGGATGGCCAGAATGTGGGTGGTGGAGGCCTTGGGCGTCTAAAGGAGGCCGCAGTGCTCAAGTTGTCGAGAAGCCAGCGTGAGCAGGATTGAGCTGGTGACTTAGCCAGGTTGACAGACCGTCATTGAAGCGCAGGACTCGGACGAGCGGTTGCTGGCCACGGAGTCCATAATACGGTATCTCTGAGATTATAACACCGACAAGTAGCTCCGTTAACATGTTCATCTGTCTCCTACGCGTACATGCTCCGTTGCCTACCGGCATCGACACCAGGATTCCATCCCATAAACCGAGAGTTGCCACGCAGACCGCATCGCGCGACTGTAGTCGCTATCTCCGACTCATCAAACGAGCACGATCTCTTCACTCTCTGGACCGTCCCGCACGTAGCTCTCCCCATGCATTATACCGTGCACGTAAACATGCGTCAGCAGCCTATAGCCGCCCGGTGCCGGCCGCAGCAATTGCGGTATCTCCAGGCCGTCGACGACCGCGATCTTGTCTCCAGGCTTGACGACGACGGGGAGAGGGTCGGGGGCGACTCCGATAAAGCCACGTTCCGTGTAGAAGAGACACTTTTTCAGGTTTAATTGAAGTGCCAAACAGAAGAACCCAGAGCCCGGCCCTTGTTGGATGGCAGCAAAACTGCCCGGGTTCAGGGGCTTGGAAAGAACGTCGTACCAATGGCCAAAATTCTCTGGCCTTGCGCCGTCGTCCAGGAACTCGGGATGGTCCATGACCAGGGTTCGTGTAGGGCCTCCTTCGGGGCCTCTCCGGTGGGGTAGTCGGACCGTTGGCTCAGCCTGATCCAATTTTGGAACACCAGGTGCGCCTGGAAGCGGAGCAGGTGAAGCTCCATCAGGTGCTCCCTGTCCTGACTGAACACTCCATCTTTTATTCGCTGCACCTCCGGGTTGTCTCCATCAAGCGACTCCCCTCGGTCTTTGATCGAGTCCACGACCTTGCCCCGAATAATTAGGTTCTGGTTCGCATCGTCGGAGGAGAAGCGCCAGCGAGGTGCGACCGTTCCCCCGGCCGAGGGATGGTTTTCAAAGAACGGCGACCTCATCTCGTGACGCCATGCAGGGCTGCTCCAGTCCGGGACCCAGGAAGGGAGATCCTCGCGGCGACTGTCAGACGGTACATGGTACAGGACACGCAAGTTCTTGTCGTGATCAATGCAGGCCGCGGTGGCCTCTCTGTAGACAGTCGCGATGGTCTTTTGGTAATCAGGCACCGGGAAGGGAACATCCAGCTCCTGAAAAAGCCCGTACAAGGCGAAGACCTTGTCCTTCGGGTCGCGCGAGCGCTTTTCTCGAGCACTTCCCAATATGGCAGTCATTTTAGGATAATGCTGGATCCTACGCTCGGTAGGGAGCGACTCTGCAGACCTTTTGACAGCAAGGTACGTCACCAACTGGGTCTGCAACGCCATCGCTTTTATCCAGTGACGCCAGGGATAATCCGCGCGAATTAGAGCCGCGATGAAGGCGTAAAGGCACACCCACGAGATCGCGTTGTCGCCACAATATATAATAACGCGATCGGCGAACGATAGTGTAACTTCTTGAACGGTCCACATGCGATGGAACCAGGACCGCTCGAAAATCGCGATGAATGGGTCATCGAAAGAAGTCTTCGCCTCTGGTTTACGCATGTTAATAGCCGAACCCCTTGTGTGTTTCCGGCGGCAAGTACCCAACGTACGGCGACCGACAAGCCGCAGCTGTTCTACTGCGGGCAGCATCACGTCGTCCAGAGGTCCTTCGGGCAGACGGCCGAGATTATTTGGGTTAATCTTGGCAACCACTGCTCTCAAATGCTCTAGAAACTTCTCGAACTTCTCGTCGCTTTCGCCGAGCCAGACGACGACGGAGCTCGCCTTCTTGAATATCTCCTCCATGATGGCGACCTGCGCGCTCCGCTCGGCGACGGCGCCTTTGCTCTGGTCGATGCAGATGCCGTCGATCCACAGCGCACGTTCCGCCTCGCTGATCCGGAGTCGGCGCATGGCGGCCTCGCAGTTTGGGGTGACGAGCAAAGTTTCGCCGTTGCACTCGACCGGCCGGGACGGAGACTGAGCATCCCAGGCGTACGACAAGGCCGTGTAGCCCTCCCTTGCGTCCTCGGGGACGTCGAGGGAAACCTCGGAAAGTCTGCAGCAGAGTGGCGCCGCTAAATCCGGTGACGGTTTCAAAAACAGAATCCGCGTGTGTCGTGGGCTGGAGGTAGGAACGTAGCGAAAGGTTCGATCCATAGTGGTCAATCGGTTTCGGTTGCAGAAGCCTGGAGAGGTGAGGACGAAGAGAAGAGGGGGAAATGGAGGAGCGGAACGGAATTTTTTTTTTTTTTGTATTGGGAGATCGGGAACACGTCTAGACGCAGGAGCCGGTAATGCTCCAAGGCTTTCCCATTTCGGTTTACCGAGCCTGGCCATCAGTTGGTCGGGCAAGAGTTCACGCGGTCGTCTGCCTGGACGGGAGGGCGGTGCATATAGCACAGTAGAAATGCAGACGGAGGCCTGGCAGACAGTCTGGATGTGGGGGGGTGCTGCCACATCTAGAGCTGGCTGTTCACGGCGGTAGAAAGATCCTCCCATACCATTCGAGGGATCTTCTTTTTTTTTTTTTTTTTTTTTTTTTTTTTAGCTGTGTATCATGCGTCGTGTCCGGCGAGCATATCTAGTCTAGTTGGGGGAAAGAGGAACCCCAAAGAACGAAATACAGCGCCTTGGGTTGGACGGACATGGATTGGAAAACATCGCAGTCTACTGAAAGAACGCCCGCACTCACCCGGATGACTTGCGATCCGCCTGGGCCGTTTCTGCTCTGGCGGCCCCCTGGTTCCGGGCGGCGGCTGGCTATGCTGCCGCAAATCCCCGGCAGGTTTCGTGATACATATTTTCACCTCGACCTCGGCTCCCGTCCGGTCCGGCTGCTCGATTTTGCGACGCCGCCCCTACCACCTAGCATCACAATCAGCTCTGTCAACCGCCGATTCCCCGCCGCCAAGCCATCCCGCCCCGTTCGACTTCGACCGCATTGGATTGGGTGGCAGTGGCAGCGACCACGCTGTGGCGGCCGTTACAGCCACCGCAGCTGCTCTTCGTCTCGTTTCGGATCCGGGCGGCGGTTAGGGTTTTGGACGCGGCGACCGCCGCTAAAATCTCCGTAGGGCTTCGGAGTCGCGCGGTCCCGGCGCTCGACGCTCCGTTCCGCGATATCCGTTGACATAGTGGCACTTCCACATCATTATCGTCGCCCCCAAACTCTCATCGAACTGCCCCATAGGCCAGTCCCCCACGATCCTGGACCACGCAGCGGCCGATACGGCACAGGAGTTCCGCGACCACGAGCAACGATACCACGCCCACCTCGATCGACACCGTTTTCGCAGGCTGTCGCGCGTGCCAACGCACCCGCCGTCTCGCCGCCGCTCGTCTCCGTACTACGCGCCGCTCCTCGGTATGGCCGGTAGCTCGGGCCGGGGCGCCGGCGAGGCACGGCTTGGAACTGCCGAAACCGGAAGCGGCCACCGAGATGCTCGACTCCCTGCGCTGCGTACGGCGATTCGGGTTCCCGCAGCCGTTGGGCATGCTGCATAAACCATGCGACGCGCGGTGCGTTCCGAGTACGACTACTGGCACCGCTGCTCGCTCGCTGCCGCTGGCATGCCGGAAGCCCTGGTGGCTGCGTTGGCTAATCGAGATCTAGAGCATCCGGACCGTGTAAGTAATGAGCACGACAAGCTGAGTGATAGCTTCGGCCCCATCGATCGTAGCCTGGCTCGCGGGCCGCCCAGGTGGCACCTTCCGCCCGAAGCCGGAGGATCTTACCTCGTGCTACGTCGGGCCCTCGCTCACGGACCCGGCCGCCTGAGTTTGGCAGCCTCCTGCACCCAGGCCCCCCGCTCGAAGCTCGAGGCGCTGCGGGAGGCGAGGAGGCACTTGTGGCAGGGTGACGGGGGCTGTAACGGCTACCGGGCGACGGGCACATCCCAGGGTCACCTCGCCGTACCGGCACCTCGGCGCGTCCGGCTCCGGCACGTCGTTCCATTGCGAAAACGCCGAGCTCTGCCCCCGTCAATGTCAACCCGCCCGGGTGGAAGCTGTAGACCCCGATCGCCCACGAGGGCACGGCTAAGTTCGAGGATTTCGTGCACGAGCTTTTCGGCGGCGGCGGCGGCGGCGACGGGCTGCGTTGCGACCAATGGTTGCGCCACTATGGCGTGGTTGTTGGGCCGTCGGAGCTGGACGCCGTGGGCACCCGTCATTAGCTCCGCGCGGGGCCGGGGGGAGGTGGTGGTTACCCGGCCGGAGCAGCACCACTGCGTCATCAACGTGACGTCGTCGTCGGCCGCCGCCATCAACGTCCTGCTCCTGGGCGAGCCGACGTTCCCCGACAGGGGGCTGCTCGCTTGCGAGGCTTACGTCGCACACAACCTTGCTTAGGATGAGTGCGGCGGCGAGAACCTCGAAAATTGGCTTTGCGCGCTACAAAAGGACTATTTCGTTCCGTTCCTCTTTCTCGGCCTCTTTGCCGCTGCTAGTCCCCCCGTTGACGGCATGCCCAAGGTGGGCCGATAGCCAGCGATGCTCAACTGGCACCCACATTCCTTCGAAAATAAAGCCGTGTCGTCCCGCAAATGATGGCTTTCGAGCCCCTGGGAAAGGCCTGTTCCGGGAGCGAAGGAACATCCCTCGAGAGGTGCCTGTAGGTAAATAGCTACCTAAACCATGCCCATGCCAGCGAGAATCGAAAGGCATGTTTACTTTAATCTATCGGACACCCCTTTTTCTCCCTCATGCGGCGCGTAGTCCCCCGTTGTGTTATAAAACCCATCAGCTCTCTCGCCCGGATTGATGATATCCCCCACGGCATACATCCTTGTCCATTTCCGAGCCTCGGCTCTGAACTTGCTATGATCCGGATCACGAGCCGTAAAATGGGCAACTACGGGATCGACGACGGGGTCGGACCATCCGGGGGAATCTAGCAACGCCCGAATAGATAAAAGTGTGTGGTGGATCATAAGCGCCGGAGACCATTGGTCCCCGAGTATATCGACGCAGATAGCGCCGCGCTTGTCAATATTTGGATGCAAAATTTTAGTGATGAACCAAATGTTAGGTGGCATCACCGGGTAATCCCTCAACCTGATCTGCAGATGGAAGATGCCTCCTTCGTAGGGGCTGTCTGGCGGGCCTTGGATCGTGCCGTGCACGGCAGTCATGTTGCCCTCGTCGATGAACTTGAAGGTGCAACCTCCGGTTTCGGCTGCGCTCCATTTTGATAACAATCTGAGCTCGTTCATGACACGCTTGGTTAGTCCCAGCGACAACGGAAAGGCCTCCGTGGTGAGTTTGGTCGCGTTAAGCCGGTTTGAGGATACTAGGTGCTCGAAATCCGGCGAGGAGGGCCCGTTGCCCGTCGGTGCGGATTGCGTGGCGCTGCCGGTGTCGGTTCCGCTCGTGCCGGGGTCTCGCTCTTCAGGTGCGGTATGGAATGTGAAGCGACTCCCAACCGTCCTACCGCATGTATCGAACGGCTGTTCATTCTCTCCACTTGGATCTCGATATCCTCGCAACAATGCTGGACGGATAGAGCTCGTTGTCACCATCGCTGACGTGTTGCTCTTGATTGACTGGGCCCTGTTTCCGGCTGCCGATTGTTGGGCGGAGAACCGGGACTTGACGCTGAAGAAGCTCGGCATCCTGCGGAGCCAGGCAGTACGGGTCTGCTTTCCTTCGTGGAGGTGGACAGGAGGCGACGATCGTTGCGTATGGGGACCGGACAGGTTGTAGTCCTGGGACAAGCAGTGGTATATGTCGTAAACGTGGATGCCGTCTGCGAAGCACTCCTTGAGCTTGTCGGCCACCTTTCTGGTGAAGCAGCTCTTCCCGGACCTTGGCGTCGTCATGTCGACGCCACAGGCCAGCAAGAGTTCGACCATCCCCTCGTGCCGCTCGCCGACCGCGCTCCCTGCGGAACAGCAGTCGAGAATCATCAAAATGTCGGCCTGTTTTTGAGAGAATTGCTGGCGCAGGGCGGACCAGTCCACCGCCGGCTGTCCGTCACTGTGGCTGTTGAAGCCTTTCTGTTAGGCCGTGCGTTAGGGGCGGGGAGGCTGGCACTTACAGCGACCAAAGGAGATGCCTGTCCGAATTTGTGTATCCGTGTCCGCCGTAGTAGAGGACGAGCAGGGTCTCTGGCCCGTCCCTCCCAAGGAAATCGAGCAGCCGCTTTGTCAGCTCCGTGGTCGAGTTGGTACCGGGTATCTTCCACTTCTCGGTGATGAAGTTGTAGTCTTCTTGAAACACGTGCTGGATCCTGTCTAACTCCTCGTCGAAGCGACCGTCACCCTTCTCCCAGCTCAAGAGCAGCACGTGAGCGTAAAGATACGGGTATTCCCGCTCCGAAGCATGGTCGGCCATCCTTCCTGGAGACGGCCAGTGTGGGGGACAACGGCGACAACCGAATCGCCTTGCCGGGGTCGGCGGACTGGATGTAACGAGGGCCCGATCGGGGGACTTGGAAAATGGCTTCAAATTGCGGATAATCTTTCGGGACCTCGAGCGGCGCTCAAGGAACAGAATCCACAGGATCCCGACGGTTTACGGAGGAGGGTTAAATGGACACACAGCCCAGGCGGTGTCGTTGGTTCGAATCCCCGTCGGGGACCTCCGAGGGTGGCGTGGGCGCTAACAGCCTCTTGTGGCCAATTACAGTGACCTTATATCACCTCCGTGTGACCGAGAACTTGAGAGGACGTATGGTCCGCGCTTTGCGCCCGGCAATGCTGCCTGCTGATCAAGCCCGTACATAGCCTCAGTTAAGATCCTGGGGTCAAGGTGGGAGGTGGAGGGGTCGCAACCCTCCAGGGCAGAGCTCAACTACCAGGCGCTCCACAGCATTTATCCAACAGCTGCCATCTCGACCTTTGAGCAAATGCCCACCCACCCCACCCTCGCCAAGTCCTACGCCGAGGACATGAAAGCCCTCGGCCGCGGATATGGCTTCTACGAGCCCGAGGCGGCGGGCAAGGTTCGGCGGGGTATGTGCGGCTACATCGACAACACCGGCGCGTGGAGACACATCGTCGACCTGACGAGCCGACGAGAGTTGGAAGAACAAGGATTCGCTTCGCCGGGACATCTCGTCGAGGCAACCCCGCGAAAGGACGAATGGGGCGACGTGACTTCGGAAGGCGTCGACGCCATAAGGTCCGAGTTCGAGGCGGGAGGCGACGCCGGCGTCGTCGGCGTGCAGATCCAATTCGTCCTCGGTGCTTCCAGGACGTCCGGCGCCGCCTTGATCTGCAACAAGCCCGCGTACCGTGAGGGCTTCGAGCACGAGGGCCCGCTGAGGAGGTGGGCAAAGGAGCACGCGGCCAGGATCGCCAAGATGTTTCCCGAGGTGAAGACGTACGGATTTCACGTGGTGCAGTCCACGTGGGTCTCGGAGGACGTTTGGATCAATGCGTGGAGAGGGGCTCAGTCCGAGGTCTCGATCCGTTTCAGTGTTCGCGCCGTCAATGTTGGCGAGGTTGCTCCGGCCCTGTCCTACACCCATAGCCAATCCATTGGTTGCTGGGTTCATCCGCTCAAGCCCGTAGGTGTTCTCGTCGTAGCATCTCTTATGGCTTGGGCACTGATGTCAGGGTTCAGGACGAAGATGAGCCGGTCCCCGCAAAAGTAGTCCTGTTTTTCAAGGGGCTCGAGTTCCGTATCCGCGGGACAGTTGCAAACAAGGTTTGGTTTAACTAATCGCAAGATTGATTCGACCGAGTGGTTGTTCTAACACAGAAGCTTAGGCCTGGATCCACGAGACGCGGGGCGAAGACAGAGGTGAAAGCTTCATCGCCACCAACCCCGAAGACCCGACAATGGTGTACGCAGTCGAGTGCTTTAGAATCGGGGGCGATGACAGGGACGAGGACGACGAATGTGACGAAAATAACGTCGACGATTAATACGGACGGCCTATAAGGATCACACTCGTGCATTGGTTTCCAATATTAAATCAATGTTCATGTCGTGCACGTTGCTGGGGGGTTCTGGTTCCGGTAGCATCGACGAGATGCTTGTCAAGCAGGTTCCCACAGTAGGCAAAAATGGTCGACTTGTACCCACATCGATTCCGGCTCATTTTGGTGGCCCTGTCTTCAGACTGGAGGTTGCGCAAAACTCAATATTTCCTTTTTAGAAATGTCAGTCTGGGCTTGTGGATACTCCAACCCTCATCGAGGGATAGGATGGAGGTGAGTCTTTGTTCTGGCGCTTTTATTACAATTTAACTAGGTAGGTAGACATGCCCTGATGGGTGCATTTCCAACTCTGTGATTGCTGGCGTGATGCTTGGCGGAGTAGTGAATTCGGACTGTCAGCTACCACTTCCGAGTGACGCAACTGGCTTGCCAGCCCGCGCTATAAAAGCAAGCACCACAGCCCTCCTTCCTTAGGCGATGCCATAGACATGAAGTTTCGAGTTCAAATACCCACTAGGTACCTCAACATTTTGCCTTCCAACACGAGAGCACCGTGCGACTGGTACTGGTATATAGATTTATTTACCCTTTTCGACTTCTATAAGCCATAGGGAGTATCTGCTAATCTAGGTAATATTGGGATAAAAACCGTGCCTCCGGTGTTATAACCGTTTAATAAGGTCGGGTAAAAAGGTCCCGTCGAGCTACTAGCGAGTCCTCTTCGTGTGCTTGGACTGGTACTGGTAAGTGTTCTGCTCGAAGCCAAAGTCTTGGCTAAAAAATCAGGGTCAGGTCAGGATCCGTGCTTACGAGGCCCTGTGGCCGTCGAATTATCCAGATCCTTCAATACTTCTGCCTCTCTACGTGCATCATCCTGATCACCATGTCGGGTGCAAACAAAAAGCAAAACGGCATGGTCAGTTTCCTAACGCTCTTGTGGATAGCGGCCCGATGATGGTGACAACTGACTTTGGGCTGCTTGACTCCTCCATGTAGCAGACCACCAATTTCCCGCTCGCGAGAATCATTGACGAGTATCGACCCGATCTCGGCGTCTACGAGGAGTTCTACCGCCAGGTCCATGCGGACCCCGAACTATCAGGCGTCGAGGCCGAGACGGCGAAGGTGGTGGTCAAACACCTCAACGAGCTCGGCTTCGAGGTTCACGGCGACATCGGCGGGCACGGAGTTGTGGGTGTGCTGAAGAACGGCCCTGGCAAGGTCGTGCTCATCCGAGCCGAGCTCGATGCACTGCCGACCAAGGAGCAGTCCGATGTTCCTTACAAAAGCACCAAGCACATGATCGACCGCTACGGAAACGAGCGGCCTGTCATGCACGCTTGCGGCCATGACATGCACATGGCGACCCTCCTTGGGGCGGCGGCACTCCTAAAGCGAGCCTCGGAAGAGTGGAGCGGGACCCTGCTGGCGGTGTTCCAGCCGGACGAGGAGGAAACCGGTGGCGCGCAAGCGATGGTAGATGGCGGCCTCTACGACCTAGTCCCGGTTCCTGACATCATGCTTGGCCAGCATCTCGTGCCCCTTCCCGCCGGCCAAGTAGCGATCCGGTCCGGCCTCGCCCTTGTGGCTGCAGATGCGGCCAACGTCCAGGTGTTTGGAGCCCCAGGCCCGGGGCTTAACCCGCAAATATGCGTGGACCCCGTAGAGGTGGCTATCCGGATCGTCATGGGAATTCCGGGCTGGGTCTGCGAGGAATTCGCCGACGAGGATGCCACCGTGGCATGCTGGGGCTTCCACGCAGGCGTCCCGGGCAGCGACTTCGTCACATTCGCAGACCTGCTCCTGGACATCAAGACGGCCAAGCCTGAGGTCCGCAGGAGGGTTCTTGACTTTGTCGAGAAGAAGATCCAAGACGAGTGTCGCGCCGCGGGGTCCCCGAAGGACGCAGAGATCAAGTTTTCAGTCAGGGCGCCTCTGACCATCAACGACCCCAGCATCACCTTCAAGGTCGCCGAGAGTTTCCGGGAGTATTTCAAGTTGGATTCGGTCGAGATGAGGTCTGCGCGCGCCACCGAAGACTTCCCCGCCCTCGGTGGTCAACACGGAGTTCCATATTCGTATTGGAACTTTGGCGGCTCCAAATACGCGGCTGAGGATGATTCACAGCCGACCAATCATTCGCCCTTCTTCGCACCGGAGATACAGCCAACGCTGAAAGCTGGCACGGATGCCATGGCGATTGCGGTGTTGACGTTCGTGGCCAAGAGACAGTAGATTCCAGTCTCACGGTTCGTATGGTGTCGCTTCGAAGGATTTTTCTTAGAATTTGTGATTGACAGTGATGGTTTGCTGGTTTAAGATTTGGAGTCCAGGGGGTGAAAGTGAAAGAAAATGACGAAAAAAAAAAAAAAAAAAAAGTAGTTAACTATGCGGACGCGGATTTTGCAGTTTTGCCCCGCCGCCATACGTCACTGCGCGGGTTCACACTGCGCGGTGGCCGCAGAACAATGCTGGAGCCCCAGTTGTCGCGTAGAATCATAATGAGAGTCACTCCATCAACGTACTGGTAAACAGCACAAGAATCAAAATGGCTCCTTCAGCACAGGCGCATAGACGGTCCCACAGCTTGCTGCTCCTACAGAAGCTGCTGAATCTGAGAGACGGCGCGAGCCCTTTGACGCTTATCCTAGACTCCCTCGAGCAAACCGCCGCGCCGTTGATACGCGAGTTCACTTCACGGGCCAAGGTCTGTGGGCTGCAGCTCCCGCAGTGAACCCACCCGCTACCCCCAGTAGATTGACTCCCCCTTTCACGTAGATATCCCGGAACAAGGTCGTGCTCGTGTCGTTTGCAACTCTGAAGAAGCCGCGCGACGTCGATGTTTTCATCAAAGCCCGCGGCAAGCCACTCAAGTCCCTGAGGTCCGAGATCGCCGCTCACTTCCCCGACCCCAGGGCGGCAGCCGATGCCCAGGGGAAGGGCACGCTGGGCCAGCGTAAGCTACCGCGCCCATACTCTCAACTACTACTACTCAACCGCCGACCTCGCTAACACAACCCACGCCAAAGGCGCCCTCGTCATAATCGATTCCCTCAATGCCCTAGCCGCGTCCGAGCCCCAGCTGCTAGCCGCCTTCCTGTCCGGGATCGTGACGCCTTCCTCCTCCGTCATCGGCGTCTACCACACCGACGTGCCCCTGGTCCTGCCCCCCGCCGGCCCCTCCTTTGGAGAGTACGAGCCGGACCCCCCGACGGTGCTGCGCCACCTGGCCACCGCCGTCTTCCGCGTCTCGAGCCTGCACCACGCCGCCGCCGCGCGCCGCGCCCAGAACCGGAGCGAGCAGGAGCCCGAGTTCGGCCTGCGCGAGGGCCGCGAGGGCGTCCTGGTCGGCCTGCGCGACGCCGCCCCCGAGTACGATGGCGTGGTCCTGGACATGGAGATGAGGCGGCGCAGCGGGCGCGCCGTCTCGGAGCGGTTCGTGCTCGCCCCGGCAGCCACAGCGACGTCCAGGCTCGTCCTGCTGTCGGACCACCCGCTGTTCGCGGCGCCGGCGGCGGAGGAGGGTGCGGATGGGGCTGCTGGGGAGGGCGACGGCCGTGGGGACGGCGAGGTCGAGACGACTTTCAACCTGGGCCTGACCGACAAACAGCGGCGCGACAGAGAGGGCATCGTGCTGCCTTACTTCGACGCCCAGACCGACATCGGGGGCGGCGAGGGAGGGCGAATTCTCTATGAGATGGGGAGAGAGGACGACTTTGACGACGAAGAGGACGAGATATGACTTCACGATACCAGGTGCGGGCCAACCTTTCGAGTGGCTTGAGCTAGAGGCCCCCCAAAGTAGGAGTGCTGTCCGTGTCATCCCCGGAGGGAGCCTATTATGCCCCGCATAAATGCAACGACTCGCCTCTAAAAAAGGGGGTATATTCGCGTCATACATTAAGGGCATCGCAAAAGAGTCCAAATTCGTGGTTCATCTTCACAGCTCGTCCTTAACTTGATGGCCCCTACTATCGCTGCCCAGATCATCCATGGTCATGATTTTGACCACCAAGCTGGTCCATCCAGTAAAGTGCTGCGTTCTCTGCCCCTTGCCCGTCTCCGGGTTGTACTGTTCCCACGCGAAGCCCGTCTCCTCCCAGCTGTTGAAGATGGTATCAACCAGGTTCTTGCGGAGCCTGGTGTAGAGGTCCTTGGCTTTCGCTTGGTGAGGGCCCTCTTGCTTAGCCACGTTCTGAATTTGTCATAAGGCTTGTTAGTAGCTGTTTCAGAGCCAGTCGTGTCTGCCAGAGTCAAGAAGCGGCAATTCTCACCTGAAGTTGCACCAGAGCCAAGTAGTTGATGTTAATCCAGACTGGACTCCTCCAATAGTTCTCGTTGGTGCCGTAGAGCGGGCTCTTCTTGCTCAGACTGCGGATTCCATGAGGACTGAAAAGCTCCTCTTCATCGCCGATGAGGTCCAGAACCTTGCCGAGCTTGGCGTCATCATGCTTGAGAAGGCCAGTCAAGAAGGGGAAGAGCGAGATGTAACCCTTGTGGCAGACGAGCTGGTGCTCCTCAAATTCGTCGATGGTGGCATCACAGTAGCAACCGTCCTCCTCAGACCAGTGGAGGTCATTGAGATTGCGCTCAATGGCGTTCAGGTTCTTCTCAAATTCGTGCACTTCTTCGGGCATACCGAGGGCGTCGGCAATGTTGCTGAGCGACTTGGTCATGAGCCCCATCCACGAGAGGAGGTCGACGTGCAGCTCGCCGGGGTGTGGCACCTCGGCGCGCGGGTAGTCATCCAGCCCGCTGGTCAGGACGTGCATGACGGTCCGGCCGCGCCACCTGTAGGCCTCCTTGGAAGAAAATGCCTCGCGGTCGTACGACTTGACGTCTCCGGCTTGGGTCTTGCGGAACCAATCGTACTGGCGGCGGAGGAGCGGGTATAGGTTGCGCAAGAACTCAAGTCCAACGCTTGGGTTCTCAACGTGGGCGTTGCTCAACGAAACTCCTTGCGATAGGTGCTCCTTGGCCGCGGGTTGGCTTCCGTTGGCCTTGCGCAGCCTCTCGACAAAGGTGTCGATGATGAAGAAGAGTGTAGGTGGGTTCGCGTAGTGGGGGTACTGCACTTGGAACTCCGCTGGAACCTTGCTGCGGGCCTCTGCGCCGAGGATCTGCTCGCGGGCAATCCAACCGTCGTCATCCATGAGATTGAACCAGCTCTTCACAATCTCCAGCGTCAAGTCCATATCCCAGTCAGCGATAGGCAGCAGGTGGAAGCCCTCGTCCCAGAGGAAGCCCCGTGGGAAGAAGGGCCGAGAGGGGACGCTGGTGAAGAGTGAGCTCGGTCCCTCAACCTTCTCCTGCTTGCGAGCTCTCGCCACCTCTGCCTCCTCCCAGAAGCCCTCATTCTCCTCGTCGTACTCGGGCGCATAAGAGCGATCCACAACCGAGTGGCCATGGAAGTAGCCGATGCCACCGATGAGGTTGGAAAACATGCTGCGCCCAAACTTCTTGTACTTGGCATCGGTGAAAGGAGCCTTGAAGTCGAATACATCAGAGAAGCGCTCGCCGAAAGACTCGGTGGTTGACTTGATCCCCCTGGAAATGTCGTCGCTCGTGAGCTCCTTGCCAGCCGAGGCGCTGTTGAAGATAACGTCGAACTCGAACGGCCCCTCGAAGACCTTCTGGACAATGTGGGCATTGCCGCCGCCAGCCTTGTGGGGCAGGGCATAGACGTCCCATGGCGGAGGGGGGGTGGAAGGATCGAACTGTGAGCTGACGCGGTCGACGTGCTCCTTCATCTGGTGGAACATCACTGGCTTGGCCTGCCAGAGATGCTCCTCGGGGAGCGTGAGGGACTGGACAATGGTCTTGTCGAGGTCGCGCTGCTCCTGCAGGCCAAGGTCACCAGGAGGATGCTCGCCGGTGCCCCTGGTGACGACAATCTTGTAGTCACCGAGAGCCTCCGAATTACCGTTAAAAATAACGTCGCCAGGGAAGCCGTTGGGGTCGCCTTTGTCAGCAGTCTCGAGGCTGCCGAGTCCTTCCTGGGTGACGTAGAAGAAGACACCGTACTTCGTATCGCTGACAGCATCGTCGCGGAGCTCGCCTTTGATCCTGGCGGCCCAGCTGCCGCCATGGGTGCCGCCGGGGATCTTTACGAACGAGGTGGTGATGTCGAGCTGGTTTCCGGCATCATGGATGGTCTGGACGCCGCCTTTCCTGGTGTCGTACTCATCCCAGCCATAGCCGGCCATGCCCTCATGCTGCTCGCAAGTGTACCGTATGCCTAAGCACATTGACAAGAAAAATCAGCATTGCGTCCTCCAGGCTCAAGCTCGAGCATTGCCGGAGCACTGACTGTTCTGAACCTCATTGTAGCTGTCGAGTTTGGACCACATGAGGCCCGTCATCAGCGACTTGGGCGCGCGGGAGCGGACCCCAAAGTAGAGGTTTGGCCTGTAGGGACCCCATAGCAGACTCTGGTTGTTCAACCGGCCGACCTCGCTGTTCAGAATGGACCCTTCGTTGGCGGCGGCACCAGCGCCAAGCTGCAGAAGGGCGAGGGACGAGAGCAGCACGTCCCTCAATTGGCGGGCGATCGCCATTGCGGATGGTTTTTGGCAGCTCTTCTACCGGTTCGAGAGAGCTGTTCGGGTGGGATTTGGCTTCTGAACTAGGTATGATTGCGGCAGAGGGAGCTCCCAGTCTCTTCCTCTGCGCGGTTGATGCGCGGGCGAAGTGACCACGTTTGAGATGCAGACGATTGAGGTGTGGTGGAACAGGGGTAGCTCGCTGTAGCTCCCCGCCGCTTCGGAGTGGTGGGGCAAACGGCTGGACGCCACTGTAATGGAGTGAACGGCGACGGGGATTCAGGTCCACGTTGACCGGGCGCTGACGTATTGCGCCAGCTGCCATCTGTAGAGCTCTCGGCTACCATGAACACCCTCGGCAGAGAAAAAAAAAAAGTAGAGACGGGCTGGTTTCCACACCAATGATCACGGCAAAACAGGATATGTACAGGGATCGCCAACAGACACCCTCACTGATACTCCGTATTAAACTCCCAAACTCCATGCCATACGTAGTAGGAAAAAAGACGGATACGCCTATCCGAAGGCAGTCACCTGGAAGCGATCCTTTCGCACTGTTGCCTATGCACGCACCTGCCTGGGAGGATGAGTCCAAAGCCGGCAGTCTTGCATGTGTCCGCCTACCTGCTCGGACTCAGGGGCCTGTTGAACCCACCCTGGCGGTTCATGTACTGTCGGTACTCGGTCTTCTTCTCCTTTCTGACTCCGCCAGCGTTGTTTCCAATAACCTTGGTGTTCTTCGTAGTGCCGAAGCCGCCGAAGCCCATCATGGCATGCATTGCCGCCATCCCGTTGTCGTCCACCTCCAGGTCATCATCCTCTGCGTCGCCGCTGCCCCCCATGGGCGTGTCTTCACCTGTTCCGCTGCCGCGGCGCTGTTGCCTCGACGCGGAACGACCGCGCTCCTCGTCGCCATTGTCGTTGGTGCCGACTTTGAAGGACATGGGTGCCGACTTCTCCGCCGCGCTGCTGACGGCGCCGTTCTTAGATCTCGTCGGCAGGCTGCTCTCCTTGATGTCGTTGTCCCTGCGGCTCCTGGTGGCTAATCCAGGGCTTGCGCTGCGCCGTGGAGAAGCGGAGCGGCGGCGGTCGTCATCGCGAGGGCGGTCTTTGGAAGAAATCCACCATGTCAGTATGTGGTCATCGACTTCCTCGAAAAGAATGTTGCCGCGCAAGAATGGATGGGAAAGCGGCTGTGACTTACCTCTTCTGTGGCCTTGATCACGGTCCTCGCGACCGCCCCGGCGGTGAGAATCCCGATCCCGCTCCCTGTCTCGGTCCCGATCTCTATCCCTATCGCCCCTGTCCCGAGGCCGGTCCGCGTCGCGTGGTCCACGAGGCGGCTCGCGGCCTGTGTCGCGGCGCCGATCGCGGTAGGAACCGCCGCGACCGCCACCTGGTGACCTGGAGCGGGATCTATAGCGCCGGCTGCGGTCGTAGTCGTCGTCCTTCCGCCGAGGATGGTCGCCGCCGCGGTCCCGCCTGTCCCTGTGTCCGTCTGGCTCACCACGGCCGCCACGGTATCCGCCACTATCGTCTCTGCCGTCATCGCGACGGTACTGTTTGCCGCCTACCATGGTCGCTAATTTGGGTGGAAGTAGATGGATCCGAAATTGACGTCGCGCGCGTGAGCACGGCGCGCATCAAATGCCGTTGAGTGGCGTGTTGCCCGAGTGTGGCCAACTTGGTTCCGATTATGCACAAACTTGAGCGAAGCCTCGGGCGCGAACTTGTCGCATGTAGATGGTGCTAGCGCAAATCGCACCCAGTTCAACGGATATCTGCGGCTGAATTGAGGCAACGAATGACATGGACGTTCCGAAGGTCACAGCCCGGTGACTCCGCTCGCATGTGGGCAGAATTGGCAGAGGGCCCAAAGGCGGTCTGGCCCGATTCGGCCAAAAAAAATGTTTGCAGGAAATATGCACGGACCATGGCCAATTTCCCTATTTAGGAGCCGCTTCCCTCCCCATCCTTTGGGATTTTCTTTTCTCTTTCTTCTCCATCTTGGTGCATGGGCTTTACGCATGCCAGTGAGGATTCGTCCGAGGCTGTGTTTTTGCTAGTTGAAAACTACTACATGACCACTCCAAGGGGACCTCGGTCCGCTTGGGAATTTTTGGCACATTACCCACTCTCTTGGAGATCTTTCTCATTGCAACCGTTGCCTTGAGCAGCGCTGCGAAGAGGAAAACATCGGCTTGGTGATCCGAGTTGACGTCCGCGACCCGGTCACGTCATATCGCATTGATCCTTGGTATTTACACAGATCTGCGCTGGTGTTTGTTGGTGCTTCCAAGCACCTAGCCATCCCTCATAAATCGTTTCTCGTCGATTTCTCACGTGTCAGCGTTGGTCACGGTAGCCTGAGTGACTTCGTTCCTCACCTGGTATCCATTAAACGAGACGAGTAGCAAACCGATTCGCATTCGGCCCTCAGCTGGTGAGTCAGTCGGTGACTTGCGACTTGTGAAAGACGAGCTCGGACTTTGTCTCTTGGCTCGCTCTTGGATCTCGTAACTCTTCACTCTTCTCCCACCCGTGACTCCGAGGTAGGTTTAGGCTTCCATCCAGCTACAGACTATCGCCGCGAACCAACCGCAATCTTCTTCGCGATGAAGAAGCTAGGTTCAGGCGCAGACCTGACAAGGTCCAGCCCTCCAAGTTAGACCTTCATCCAGCCTGTCGCCACCATCCAGCTCGAAGCCCGAGCTTGTCATGGCAAACGCCCCCAAAGACCCGTCTCCATGTCTCGGCGTAGCTGCGGCGGCCCAAGGTGCCTAATAAGGTGTTTATTTTTCGGCACAGTTCGCGAGTCCTGTCGCCTCTATCAAATGTCACCCAAGGGACTTCTAGGGTGTCCTGCCATGAGAGGCAACAATGACGCCTCCCGGCAGGATCGTTGCCTGAATCTTGCCCTTACCCACCCCGCGCCTTCTCCGATCCATCAACTATCGCTTTTGGTTTTGGCCCGGTTGCCCTGCTACCACGGCTGCCCAGACCCCTCATATGACCTTCTGGACAAGCTCCAAAACGTCGAAGAAAGCCTCCCTGTCAGCTTCAGCCTTCCGCAAGCCCAGCCCAAGGATCAAGGTGCGCTTCTCGTCCGGGTTCTTCAGCGACAGAAAGTTTGCTATCTGCGCGGCGTAGAGATGGCCAACCGTCTCGCGATCGTCGCTGCCCGCCCCGAGCAGTGTTGTGGCTGTCAGGTGAGCGGGCGGCAAGGAGCCGATGTTTGTTCTTGGGAGGGCCATCTCAACCATGGCCGCGGACGGTGCTGAGAGTTGTACTTGGACCTGGATGCCTACGACGTCAGCAACAGCGCCAACGGATCCGGCTCGGCAGAACTTCGAGGCTGGGGAGCGCCACCGTGCGTACCCATTGTGCAAGGCGACCCTCCTGCGACAGCGTGACCATGATCTTGTCCGAGAATGCCATAGAGGAGGCCTCGGTTGAGACGCCGCCGACTGTCCCTATTGCGATCTTATGGGGTGCGGGGAACGCATCTTCCCTCAGAGCCTCTCCTTCCATTGTGATAGTATTAAAGACAAAGCCGATATGTTCCCGTTTGCTTGTCGTGATGCTCTGTCTGGACAGGGGGAATGCGGCCTTGGGTGGCTTGTCCACGGGATCGAGGACGCTGCTGAAGAGACCCTAGGTTTGGAAGCACAGGTTCTCCGAGACACGACCAGTGTTGATTACAGTCTATCCGCGAGAGACAGCAGCGAATAAAAGAGCAGAAGTATTGAACGGCCTCGACGAGACTGACATACGGGCCCAAACCTGCAGACGCAACATCATCGCTGCAGCGTTCAAGCTCCACCCCCACCCAAGCACTTGCCCCACCGTGATTGCCAGGAAAGACGCGGCAGAATTTTAAAGGCGGTCAAATTTTCGTTTTCACTCCGTCAGGGCCGCTGCTCATTGCTTTCTTCTTCCCTATTTGATATTCCTCGCCAGGGAAGCCTTTCTAAAGCGGGGATTTGGTACCAATTGAGGTGATAGCGCTTATTATACGGTGATCACAGAAAAATGCCGCCAAAATTTGTGCCCCGTCAAAGGAAAAGGAAGGTCCTGGACCGGGAGAGAGCAGCCCAAAAACAGGGAGTGAGCGATGAGGCTCAGGACGGGGAGGCCGCTGTCGGCGGGTCCGAGGAGACGGCCAAGCTCAAGGCGCAACTCAGGAGCCAGGGCGGCACCGTGAGCGGCAAGAAGGCGAAGCGCCTGGAGAAATATATTGAGCAGAAGCTCAAGAAGGATGAGAACCGCGCGCTTCTGGCCCAGCTCGCCGCCAACAAGATCGACACTAGCCTCTTCTCCAGCAGCCGCTCGATCGGTCACACCAAGCAGACCAAGCGTCAGGCCCTGAGCCAAGCCCTCAGAGAGGAGCGCGCCGGTCTTCCCCTCGGGCAGGCCGCCAGAGAAGAGCTGCTTTACCAGAAGCGTGCAGAGCCTGACCTGGAGGATGGCGATAGCGAGGACGAAGGTTCAACGGCTGAGGACGCCGACCAACCGACCACCGAAGCCCCCAAGCCTTCTGTGGTTGCAGATGTCTCTGGCCCGGTGGGTAGTGCCTCAGTCGCCGCTGGATCCGGCCTGAAACGCCCGCTCGAGGTTGATGATGACGGCCGTCCGGTGATTCAAAAACGACAAAAGCGAGGAGGCGTGAAATCCAAAATCGTCATTGCGCAACCGCCGGTCCAGGAGTCCGACGACGAGGATGGCGAAGACCAATGGGGTGGTTTTAGCACAGACAACAACGGTTCCCAGGGAAGCGATGATGAGTCTACCAACGGCGACCAAGACGAAAATTCGGACCAGGAAGGAAGCGAATCCGGATCATCTGAAGAGGATGGGGAGAATGGTGACGACGACGAAGACGACGACGGCGACGACGACGACGAAGAATCAGATTCGGGGTCTGACGGTGGTGACGGCAACGATGTTGAGGAGAGGCGATCCGCGTTCAAGGCGTGGGCACGCGCACAGCGGAACGAAGCCTTGGGATACAAACCGGCAGAACCAGGATCGAGCGTACTTGAGATTCCCAGGCCAGAGAATTTCAAGCCACGGCCCATGGAGCAGGACCCTCTCCCTCTCGAGCTCCAGCCGACCAAGAACACAGAGCGCAAGGCCTTTAGCGTTGCGGTCGTTCGCACTCCCGAAATCCAAGAGGCGCGTCTCAAGCTGCCCGTGGTTGCCGAGGAGCAGAGGATAATGGAGGCGATCCACAACAACGACATTGTCGTAATATGTGGTGCTACCGGTTCTGGAAAGACTACACAGGTCCCCCAGTTTCTGTTCGAGGCGGGTTACGGATGTTCCGATTCGCCGACCCCAGGGATGATCGGAATCACACAGCCCAGGAGGGTCGCAGCCGTGAGCATGTCCAACAGGGTTGCCCAGGAGCTCGGAGACCACTCACAGACTGTTGGCTATCAGATCCGCTTTGAGGGCACGGTCAAGGCAGGGACTGCAGTCAAGTTCATGACCGATGGTGTCCTGCTCCGAGAGATTGCGCAGGACCTGTCTCTTCGCAAGTACTCGGCTATCGTTGTCGACGAGGCCCACGAGAGGAGTGTGAACACGGATATCCTGATTGGGATGCTGAGCCGAATCATCAAGCTCAGGGTGGAGATGGCGCAGGAGGACCCGGCGGTCAAACCGCTGAAACTCATCATCATGTCCGCTACGTTGCGCATCGAGGAGCTCACCGAGAATCCCAACCTTTTCCCGACGCCGCCACCTGTCCTCGAGGTTAAGGGAAGACAATTTCCTGTCACCACACATTTCGCCAGGAGGACGCATCACGACTACATCGAGGAAGCATTCAACAAGATCAGCAGGGGTCACAAAAAGCTACCGCCCGGAGGCATGCTCGTCTTCCTGACGGGCCAGAACGAGATTGCCCAGCTCAGCAAGCGGTTGAAACTCGCCTTTAACGGAGTCAACTCAGTAAACGGGCCCCAGGTCAGGATATCGACACAGGAGGCGCCGATGGAGGTCGAGGATGTTGACTTCGGTGGCGTGGATGATTCAAAGCCCGACGACTACGTTGACGAAGACGAGGAATCCGACCAAGACGAGGACGAAGACGAGTTCAAGATCGAGGATGAGGAGTCGGGCACCGGGCCGACGCGCATGCACGTGCTCCCTCTCTATTCGCTGCTGCCGACCAAGGAGCAGATGCGCGTCTTCGAGCCTCCCCCTGAAGGGAGCCGTCTTGTCATTCTGGCAACAAACGTGGCAGAGACGAGTTTGACGATCCCTGGAATTCGTTACGTCTTCGACTGTGGCAGGTCCAAGGAGCGTAAGTACGACCAGTTGACGGGTGTGCAGAGTTTCGAGGTTGGCTGGATCAGCAAGGCGAGCGCAAGCCAGCGAGCGGGCAGAGCTGGCCGTACCGGCCCGGGCCACTGCTATAGATTCTACTCGTCTGCAGTATACGAGCGGGATTTCCCTGAGTTCGCGTTGCCGGAACTTCTGCGGACATCTTTGGAAGGAGTGGTGCTGCAGCTCAAGGCCATGAACCTCCAACATGTCGTCAACTTCCCCTTCCCCACACCGCCAGATCGTCAGAATCTGGTCAAGGCTGAGAAGCTCCTTGCTTATCTGTCGGCCGTCTCCAGCGAAGGACGGGTGACGCAGGTCGGACACACGATGTCAATTTTCCCCTTGTCACCCCGTTTCTCTCGCATTCTTCTGGTCGGACACCAGCACAACTGCCTGCCATACACAATCGCCTTGGTGGCAGCCCTCTCTGCCGCTGAGATCTTCATCCCCGGGAACCAGGCGATACCGGCTCTTGCGGCACAAGGGGAGGGTGTCGTCCGCACCAACGAAGATGTCCAGGCGGAGAATAGGCAGGCCAACGTGCGGCGGGCGTTCAATGCAGTGCACAAAAATTTTTGCTACCTTGACGACAAATCTGACGCAATCAAGATGCTTCAGGTTCTCGGGGAATTTGCGCACGAACCCACGGAGCAGTGGTGCGAGAGTCACTTTGTCAGGTTCAAGGTGCTGAAGGAAGCTCAGAAGCTAAGGCAGCAGATCGTGCAGCTCCTCAAGACCAACATCCCCGCGTTCGCCAACATCACCTTCCAAGACAAGCTGGATGCGCCGAGCGAGAAGCAGGTCAAGGCACTCAAGCAGATGGTGGCTGCCGGCTTCATCGATCGGGTGGCCATCCGCGCAGACAAGGCTCCCAACCCGCCGGAGCTGTGGCGCAAGCCGAGGCGGGCAATAGATGTGCCTTACATCCCCCTATCGCCCCTGGCCGTCGATGGCAAGCCTTCGAGCGACGAGGAGAAGCTCGTCTACATCCATCCCGAGTCGCCTCTCGCCCACCTCAGCAGAGATGAGTGCCCTGACTACATTGTCTACTCGTACCTCCAGAGAGCGGCGCCATCCCCTGGAGACGAGGAGAGCGGCAAGAAAGCCAAGACCAGGATGCACTCGCTGACAGACATCAGCGGCGGGTTGCTGGCGGCATTGGCCAAGGGCACGCCGCTCGTCAGCTATGGGAAGCCAGTCAAGGTGGTCAGCGACGACGGGAAGAGCCGTGAGTGTTGGGTTGTGCCTTATCTCCGAGCAGAGGGCACCGGAGGCATGGGCTGGCCGCTGCCAATGCAGAAGGTGAAGCAGCGGAAGATAGCCGGCAGCTGGGTTGTCGAGTAGACTTTCTCGGCGCGTCCTAATTTTGGCGAGGTGTTGATTATTGCCACAGCATAAGGCCGAGGCACATGCATGAAGCAAACGGAAATTGCAGGAGAGCTGGGGCGGGAAAGCCCCCCGTTGTGTTTATGTAGACGGAGACTAGGAGCTATTCTTGGTGCATGAAGACGCGATTCTAGGATACCTATTCGTCATTTCTGTCCGAAACGGGTTTGATGTGAGACAGGTGCCTTTCGCAATATGGAAACGAGCTCTTGGGTGCACGGCTGTCAACGGCGGGGTGCTACCCTGCCATCCCTGTCGCAGCTGCCCTGGACCCAGCAACCCGATTCCGTGGATCGTCTGACCTGGATCTCTGCATCTGCAGGCACCTTGGCATCTGTCTTTGGCGATTCCCTCAAAAGAAACATTATGGGTGCAATGGGGTCACCTGATCCCCTCGACCCGGCCCCAAAAGAGGCCTGAGCCTTCTGGACTTTTATTGGTACTAGCGGCGGAAAGTGGAATGGCGGCAGGAACCGTCTACTGCCGAGCAGGAGCTTCCCATTAGAGGGAGGGTGGGGATGCGGGCACAAGAGGGCGAGGACAACATCACACATTGACGCCAATCACTCATATGTCAGAAGAGGGTTGTTGGATAACACGACAAACATCCTTCTCAAGAGAGTGTATCGTCACACACGTTTTGTATTGTCTACTTACCTATTTAACGCATTTGTTTTTCTAGTTTTGTTTTTGTTCTTTGCTTCTGCTGCCTATCGCCGTTTTTTCTGTACGCCTACCTCGACGACCATGTCAACCACAAGCTCAATGGTGCCGGGCGGGAGGTCCCTGTTCCCCGGCGTCGCAGTCATCACGGGCGCTGCTTCAGGTACGTCGTAGCGAGGTTACATCGATTCTCCTCTCTTGTTTGCGAATAAGGTAAAGAAAGGCGGGAAGACAACAGCAATAACCACCATCACATGGTAAACCCCAGTCAAAACACCACGTCAAATCGCCCAGCTCCATGCTATTGCTGTTGCTGCCGCGCAAAAAAAAAAAAAAAAAGAAAAAAAAAAGGGTATTGATGGCGATGATCTCTCCACAAAACAGGTATCGGACGGCAGTGTTCCCGGATCGCGCTGCTCGATAAGGACGAGGACGGCATGTCGGAGACGTCGCGCCTGTGCAAGCTGAGCTCGGCCCGCGTCGTGAGCACCTTCATCATCCCCTGTGACGTCCGCGTCGAGACCGAGGTCGCCGTGTCGCTGGACGAGATCATTGAGGAGTGGGACAGGATAGACTATGCCGTCAACTCTGCCAGTGCGTCTCTTCTGCCTGCCGGTCAATGTATGGTATGGTGGACATGCAGTGCAACTAATACATAAGTGGCCGGCCCCTTTCCAAGGTGTCTACCTGCCCGGCTCGTCGCACAGGATCTCGCCCGAAGAGTTTGACCGGGCCATGAGCATCAACTGCAGGGGCACCATGATATCGTCGCGAGAGGAGATTGCGCGCATGCTGCTGCAGGACCCGCTCGAGACGCACGACGGCCGGGAAGGGAACAGGGGCGTCATCGTCAACATCTGTAGCTCCGGTGGGATCGCATCGAGGCCCAGCTGCCGTGCGTGCTTCCGTTATTCTCCAATCTCTCTCTTCCCTCCTCTGTTTCCACCATCCGCGCTGGAAAAGAAGAGCCGGCGCCACTCGTGCCGGAAGCAGTCGTCGCTGACAACAGGAGCTCGTCGAGATAAAGCTGCCTATGCCGCCTCGAGGGCCGCCATTATTAGTCTGACCCGCAGCGATGCTGTTGACGTGAGTTTCCCGGGCCCGGCGGATATGGAAATGCTGGGGGTACACTCCTTTTTGGAGAGGGAGGCTGTTCTAACCAAGTGACGATACGTGCAGTATGCGAAAGACAACATCCGGATCAATTGTGTGTGCCCCGGCGTTATCGAGTGAGTCTTGCGCTCGGTTCTGCAGAGTTTCAGCGCCCTGGCTGACGCTGAGGGGAAAACCACCATGGCCGATTACTAGCATATCAGCCGAGATTCCTCATGACGACGAGTTCATATCTGGCACCCCGATGAAACGAGTAGGCACCTCGCAGGAGGTCGCTGATGCTGTACTTTTCCTATGCAGCTCAAAGGCGACGTTTGTTCATGGAGTAACTCTTGTGAGTCGTCGCTTTTTGGTTTCTTGGCTTTAGCCCCTGATTCGTTCATCGGGAAGAGCCCCTGGGACTGACAATGCGACCTGCGGATAAAGCCAGTGGACGGCGGCTATACGGCCTGCTGAAGTGCAATATCTGGGTGATTACACAGTGCCAACTGGGTAGGTAGTCTGGGATCAAGGAGCATTCATTGCTGGAGTTGGGCACACTGAGAAGAGAGCCGCATTCTTTGAAGCAAGGAGCTAGGTGTTGCATGCTTATTGGGTTTGCTTTTTTGTTTCTACTCCAACTTCTATTGCCCAAGGGTATCATAAACAAGCAAGAGAAAGCACGAAATCTGTGCTCAAAGTACCGCTGGTAAGAAATAACAGAAAATCAACCTACTCGTTGACCAGTGCCGCCGGATATGGCTGTCTGCGTGCCCATGTCCTTCCGCTTCGGCCGCTTATCCTTCTTCGACCGCCGCTTAGAGCCATTCTTCTAGGACGGCGTTGTGGTGCCGCCTTTGCTCTTGCGCCTCTTGGGCTTTGGCGGCCCGCCCGCCTTGCCTGTTTTCTCGGGCTTTGCGTCCTTGCTGAGCGGGCTGTTATCTGGCAGGGTCTTGAGCACGGGGAGCGGGGTGACGCCGCCGCCGCCGGGCCCGCCGATGACGGGCACGGTGAGCTTGTCCTTGCGGCCCGTGGACGACAGGTGGAACTCGCCGGGCTTGCCCGTGATGGGGTTCTCGTCCATGTACTCGCCGCCGTAGCGGGTGTGGATGGCGAAGGACTCCTCGGCCATGCGCGCGTCGGGCGCGGACCGCTCCGTCTTGGCCGGCGGTGCCTTGGAGGTGGCGGCGCTTGCGCCTGCCGCCGAGGTCAGGCTGTCGGGCATCGGGGTCGGCTCCTTGGACTCGAAGCCGCGGGGCCGCGGGGCCGCGGTAGGCGCGGCCGGGGTGGCGTAGCCGTGGCCCAGGGCTGGAGTCCACTTTTGTATGGCCGAGACGGCGGGGAACAGGTTGCTTATGGCGGAGGATATTGTGGCCTGGCGCGACGGGCTAGTATTAGCTTTACACGCATTTATGCATGCGCAACGTGCATAGCAAACTGCAAGGACAGACTCACGATGCGGGAGCTCAACACGTCAGACAGAGATGGTGCCATGTAGACGTTATCGCCCATAACAAAGTAGTCGGCATGGACCTCGAGCTCGTCGGGCAGCGGGGTGCCGTCGGCGGCCTTGACCTTCTTCCTCGTCTGCTTGCGGATGACCCAGACGCCGGTGCCGACGCCGGGCCCCGTCTCGGCGGGCTCCTGGGCGACCATGTACTCGAGCCCGGCCATCTCGCGCAGGCGGCCCTCGAAGGCCTCGCGGGTGGCGACGATGTGGAGCATGGACTGGTTGCGCACGGCCTGGTTGAAGACGACGGCGTTGTTGGACGTGCGGTCGAAAAAGGGCGACTCGGCGAAGTAGTAGAGCACCGAGTTGGAGTGGATGCCCTGGAAGTTGACAACCGACTGCGGCGAGCTCCATTGGATCTCGTCCAGCAGCGGCTCCGTCTTGTTGTCCATGGCGGCGGCGGCGGCGGCGGATGGGCGGGCTGGAGAGGCGCGTGTTCGCCTTGTCGCGAAGCCCGGGGCAGGTGAGTGGGATAGATGGACAAAAAGGCGCGATAAGATCGTGCAATGAAATCGCAATGCGGCAAGGTGCCGGCAGCAGCGGCTTGAGGCTGATTCAGCGGGGGTTTCCAGCGCAGTTAAGCGAGCCTCGGCCCCTGGGGACCCACCAGACATCACTGACGTATTCTAGCCGCGTCGCATCAATGGTGGTTTGAAATCAAATCTCAGCCATCCAATTCGCAACTGAAGCAGGAAACAAACATCATCATCCGAACCATCAATAGCAGCCGGATCTGGCCCTCATTTGCATCCGAGCGAGCCATTCACACTCGAGAGAGTCAATCAACAGCCGGGCAAGCCATCACAACGCGGCCATGGATCTCCTGTCAACGGTTCGCAAGACGGGCTCCCGCGGAGGCGTCAACTTCAGCTGGGAGGATGTCGCAACATCGTCGCATCGAGAGAACTACCTGGGCCACAGTGTCATGGCCCCGGTCGGGCGCTGGCAACAAGGACGCGACCTGACATGGTACGCGAAGGCAGACTCATCGGCGGCGCCGGCGGGCAGCGGCGACGGAGAGACAGACGAGGAACGGAGGGCGCGAGAGAGGCGCGAGGAACTGCGCAAGATCAAAGAGGCCGAGGAGGATGCTCTTGCACGGGCGCTCGGGCTGCCCGTGCCGCAACGAGATGCCTCTGGCGCCAACGCCGTCGAAGTGGGGCCGGCCCGGCCGCTGGGCGGCGCGGGGGAAGATTGGGGAGCCGGGAAGTCAAAGGACGCAGCCGACGATGACGCAGCAGCTCCTAATAAACGGGAAAGCCGACGCAGAGACGACGGTGGCCGTTCTAGGGAGCATCGGGACGAGGATCGACATCACCACCACCGTCGACAGAGACACCGCGACAGGAGCCGCAGCCCAGATTCACGTCGCGAGAGGCATTCGAGACGGAGAGACGACGATGGCGCGGAGCGGTCACATCATGATCGGGACCGCCACAGGAGGAGAAGTCGCAGCCACGGACGCGACCGCGAGCGAGGCAACCGGGGCCCGGATCGGGACCGGCGCAACGACAACGACGATCGCGCAAGACATCGAGAGGACGGCGCTGCTACAGACGGCGGCCGCCACAAGAAAGAGAGGAGACACAGAAGTCGGAGTGGCAACCGGGACAGGTCAAGATCCCCGCGGAGGCGACAGAGCCGGAGCCCACGGAGGCACCGGGACAGGGAGGTGCACACGCGGAGGGAGAGGGACTCGTGAGGTTTCTTGTTTTTTTTTTTTTTTCTCTCTACCTGTAATGGATGCGAGGGTGATTGCCAAGGCTAGGTATCGACTAGGCGTCGTGAATGGAAGCGGATGTTGGTGATCGAAGCATCTCGATGATATCAAGGGAATGGGGCACACAGGAATCATCTGGAGTTTTTACACTCATTCGAGAAATAAGCGGCACCCGGCCTACATAGAATGGGTTATGCCCTGCAGCCCGTTCGGTGCATTCCGACGCAGGCGGTTTGCCCGCATGCGTCGGTGCCAATTCCGCGACGCACGAGGCAGTGTCAATCATGAGGCCAGGCGGCCCCACTCATGCAAAGTGACACATGGAGCAGGCTGATGTCAACACATTGAAGCAGTGCATGTTTCCGGCTGCAGCGGAGCGAAGCGGTTTCGTGTCGGAACTTACAACGCCAACTCAAGAACCTGCCGTTGGTTCACGAAGCGACGCCGTTTCCTTGCTACTCCGTCGGGCTGGCCTCCCGTCTGCCATTGGCGTCTGCGTGCTTATATAAAGAAAATCCCGGGCCTTCCAGCTGCCTCGAGGCTGCCCAACGTGCGCGTTCTCGCCACAGCGGTCAATCATCTGTCATCTTCTCGACGCCTCACCAGCCGCCCAACCGAAACAGTCTAGTCTGGCACCTCCCTGGCACACCTCTGCCTTGGGAACAGGCTTTCCGCCGAGTCAATAGACGTAGCAGGCAGTAAATAAACCCAACTTCAGCCGCGGGCACAACTTTCCTCGATTTGCCGCAACTTCTACACCGCAACAGCCCTCTCCGCTCCCTCTAACCCCTACTCCTACACCCAAGCGGCAGAACCACCCCGCGAGAAGACGAGCCGACTCACCCCACCGCCCGATAATGCTTACGGCGACCAACGCGACGGCCGATCTGAACACCGAAACTTCCATCTCGAGCCGAGGATGGACTACGCAAAGCTGCGGGATGCGGCTCTCCAGCATGGCGAGGACGAGGAGGCCGTCACCGTCGACACCCGCGCCCTGATCGACAAGGTCCTTGCCAGGTACTCGGGCGAGTGGACCACGCTCCGAGAGCTCATCCAGAATGCCGCCGACGCCCAGGCCACAACAGTCAAGGTCAAGTGGGAAACCCACCCGTCGACCACGGTCCCGCTTCCCCAGACCACGAACCAGACGGAGCTGCTCAAGCACGTCATCACCAACCACACTCTCAGGCGACTGCTCGTCAACAACGATGGACAGCCCTTCACAAAGACCGACTGGGCTCGCCTGAAGCGCATCGCCGAGGGCAACCCTGACGAGACCAAGATCGGCGCCTTCGGCGTCGGCTTCTACAGTGTCTTCGCCGACTGCGAGGAGCCGTTCATCAGCTCTGGCAACGAGGCCATGGCTTTCTACTGGAAGGGGAACGCCCTCTTCACGCGGAAGCTGATGCTGCCCCAGGACCAGAGTAGCTCCGACACCACCTTCGTTCTGGACTACAGGAATTCCACCACCGCCCTGCCGAACCTCCTGTCGGTCGGGCAGTTCCTGGCGACTAGTCTGACGTTTGTAGCCCTGCAAAATATCGAGTTTTGGATAGACGACTGGATGATATTGAAGCTGCAAAAGAAGACCTCGCCCAGCGTGGACGTTCCGATCCCGCGCGACCTTGAGGCCACCACCCAGGACCGCCTCATGAAGATTGCCAGGGTTGACCGGGTCAGCACCCAGATCGATGCCACGGTCATGCGCGCCATCAGCTGGAAACCAAAGGTCGGAACAATATCAAAGTTGACCGAGACCTACGGCTTGAGCAACACAGAGATGGGCAGCTCGCTCAGAGGCTTCTTCTCTAGGCTCACCTCGAGCTCTTCACAAAGCGCATTGAAGGGCAAGACAGCCAAAGAGGAGAAGGCGGTGCCCGAGACCACGACCGAGGACTTGACTGCGACGTCAACTTCGAGCATCTTCCTAAGGGTCACATCGGCGGCTGTCGCCACGAGCGTACAGGCATCATTTGCTGCTGAGCTTGAGCGTGCCACCAAGAAGCCGCCGCCAAAAACCACCAAGCTCGCCATCTTGACTTCATCTTACGATGAAAGCCAAGCCACACAGAGCTCCAGGGATGCCTCCGCGGGCTCTGCTGATGTCTTCGCCTCTGTCCTGCCCACAAAGAAGCCTGGTGGCAAGATCTTTATCGGGTTCCCTACTGCGCAGACCACGGGCGGCGGCATGCACATCTCAGCGCCGTCTGTGATCCCGACAGTGGAGCGTGAGGCCATTGATCTGAACGCCCGATGGGTGCGAACCTGGAACATGGAGATGCTGCGTGCCGCCGGAATCATGACGCGGCTGGCATTCTCCGTCGAGATGGCGGATCTGAATGACAAGTTCCAGAGGGCCGTGGCAGCCGCTGGCAAGGGCGGCAAAGTCTCGGCCGCCGATGTGGCGAAGTTCACCCCTGAGGCGATACACATCCTAAACACGTACAGCTTCAAAGATTCGACTCCCAGTGCTAATGTCGGGCAGCTTATCGAGAGCTCATTCTGGACAGCGTTTAAGAAGGCGTCCATCGAGGTCTTCTCCAGCAGGGGTGTGCTTCCCTCGACAAAAGTGCGCGTGGGCTCTGACGAGCTGGGCAAGTTTGTCAACGGAATACCCGTTATCATCAAGGAGATGGAGGACCAGCCATTCATCAGGAAACTGCATGATTTCGGTCTGATAGAGGATATCACTGTCAAGGATATTCGGCAGGAACTCGAGGCCAAAGCCCTCAACAGGGACCAGCTTGTCAATTTCCTTGCTTGGGCTGGGAAGACTGCCGTCTCGGGCGAGCTGGATATGCGCAGCAGGCAGGCTCTGCTCGACGTCGCTGTCGCGACCATCGGCGACAACGAGGACCAGGGTGAAATCATCGCGCTCTCTAGCATCACGAGCTATCTGAGTGCTAACAAGATCCCGGCAAACCTGCCGCTCCCGCCCACTACTCTGCCTTACTCCTTGACTGTCAACATCCCACAGGGCCATCTGCAGGCCCTGGGATGGCGTACGCTGGAGATCGTCCCTTGGCTGAGGTTTCTCATCGATACCGCCGGGAGCAAGGGTGATGAGCACAACATCACCAAGTCGGAAAAGTTCGCCGTGCAGGTCCTCACTGTGCTTTCAAAGAACTGGGACAACCTAAGCCCTGGCGACAGGACTGCGGTTATTTCCGGTTTGCAGGACAAGACCGTCATGCCGACCAAGGTCGGGATGAAGCGGCCGGCCGAGTCCTTCTTCACCTCGGTCAAGCTGTTTGATGATCTCCCCACCATACAAGGGTGCCAGAGTGTCAAGGAGAAGTTCTTGGTAGCCATCGGCGTGCGCAAGACCCTGGATCTCGAGACCATCTTCACCCGTCTGCTTTCCCCTCAACATGAAGGTGCTGTCAGGTGGAGTCACATGGAGCTCATCAAATACCTGGCCTCCGTCCGTGATGACATTCCTTCGGATGATATGAAACGCCTGAAAGAGTCGCGCATCTGTCCCCGAGAGGCCGGGCCACCCGGCATGGAGGCAACAAAGGGCTCCAACCAGTTGTTCAAGGTCTCGGAGCTCTTCGAGCCCAAGGACACGCTGCGGGCGCTCCAGCTGCCAATCCTCCATTGGCCCGGGCCCCCCGGGAGCTTTAGGCCTAGCGGTGTTGAGGCGCGCTTCCTCTTCGGCCTAGGACTTCGGCCCTTCCCGACCGTGCCCGAGCTTGTGGATATGATGGCATCAGAGGACCCAACCATGAGGACCAACGCGATGACCTACTTCATCGCGAACCATCATATCAACAACTATGCCTCGTTCAATATTGCGGCAACCAAGAAGGCTATTCTTCCCATTCAAGGGAACGAGAAACTGCTCGTTACACCGACCGAGTGCTACGTCGACAACGGAGCCGCCGTTCTAGGCTTCAACGTGCTTGACAAGAGCCTTCAGGTCCATGCGAACAAGTTTGGCGTCGCTCGGGATCCTCCGATCACAGTCTGCGTCAACAAACTGATCGCCAAGCCGCCTCAGGATCAAGCATCGGCAGTGACCTTGTTCAGATACTTTGCCACGCGCTTGAGCGATCTCCACGAGAGCAGTCTGGCGAAACTCAGGGATGCGCCCCTGGTGCCGGTCACGAGGATCTCGCGGGGATTTGGTGGCAGCAAGGAGTCCACCAAGACAACAATCTTCATGAAGCCGTCAAACTGCTACCTGGGGAGCTCATCCACTTACAGCGACATCTTCGATTTCGTGGACTTCGGCTCGGATGCAAACGCATTCTTGTTCAAGTGTGGTGCGAAGAGCGAGCCCACCAAGGTTGAGATTGCACGCCTGGCGTGCAGCGAGCCAGCGCGTCTGCTGAGTATCCTCCAGAGCCCCGAGAAGTACCTCAACCTGCTTAGGACCCTGGCTGAGGAGATGTCCACGCTCAGGAAGGACAGGGAGCTCTGGGCCAAGATGAAAACTTCTGCCTTTCTGCTAGCGTCCAAGGAGATAGTGGCCCCTAAGGCGGCAGGTGCCGACCCGGACGAGGACGAGGCGCCGATCAAGCAGTATCAACTGGCAGCTCCGAACCAGATTGTGATCCTGGACGATTACATCAGCTACCGCCTCTTCAAGGATTCGCTAGTGTGCGCGCCTGAGGAGGATCTCCTGGAAAGCTTCTACCTGGCGCTTGGATCGCAGATGCTCGGCAATCTGGTACTGGAAGACCTCAAGATCGGACCCCACAGCGACAAGCAGGATATGGCTGTCATGTTGCGCAAGCACGTGTTGGAACGCTCCAAACTCTTCCTATACGAGTGGACCAAGCACAACAGGGACCCTCTAAAACATGACGTCAAGTGGCTGGAGAAGAACCTTTCGGTCGAGACGGTCCGAAGCGTCGCGCTCAGGAGGTCGCTCCGCGGCCAGGGCAAGTCACATCTGGAGAAGAGGTCCGCGGCTAGCGCGCAAAGCCACAGCGGCTGGGTGCTCTACGTCTCGGCAGAGGGCGGACAGCCAGACATGTACCAAGTCGGACAGGCCGTCTGCCAGCTCTTGCTCACGCGCCCGGGCCAGCAGGCCTACCTCTCATTTGAGCCGTTCCTGAAGCTTAACCTGCTTGATCTACGCGCTCGAGGCTACAATGTCGACCGTATCCTTAGGGCAAAGGCCGCCGAGGCTCGGATCGCGGAAGAGGAGAGGAGAAAGGCACTCGAGGAAGAACAGCAGCGCATCAAGGAGCGCGAAGAGGAGTGGCGGAGACAGGGCAATGCGCAGACGGTTGTGGCTGCGGGCAAACAGAGGGCGCCGACGCCGCCTCCAACCATGCCTGGCTCGTTCGGTGCCGACTCTCCGGATGATCACGGAAGGCGGTCTCCCCCGCCCAACGAGAATCGGAAGTCTAAAGGTGGTCTCTTCTCGACCTGGTCCAAACGGCTGGGGTTTGAAAAGGATGACGACGACGACGAGTCCCAGAAGCAGCTGCAGAACTTCCTGCCGCCGCCACCAGAGCCAACCAAATCCAACGCGGGCGCAGGGTCCAGTGGTGGCGGCGCGGGAGCCGGACAACAGACGAATGGCGACGACGGACGTGTGACTTCGCCGGCGGTTGTGCAGCAGAACCTGCTCAACGCGATCAAGTCTACACGAGCTCACGACTCGTCCAAGCTCTTCTCGCCACCGCAGACGAGCGAGGTCAAGGAGCAGGCGACGTACTGCGACAGCAACGCGGCGCACGACCTCAAGTTCGTTGCCGAAGGGCCGGCAGGCATGCGCATCTTTGTGGCCAACGACCTGTCAGTCGACGCCGGCAGCTTCGTGGTGGAGAATCGGGCGAGGATCAAGGCGTTCGAGACGATGCTGCGGGAGATTGCCGACGTGTACGGGCTGTCCAACAAGGTGTTGCACATCTTCTACGACGAGCGGGGCAGCACCATCGCCTTCAACAGCAACGGCAGCATCTTCTGCAACCTGCGCTTCTACGCGCAGCTGCACGCCGAGCGCGTCCTTGCCTCGTACGCGGCGACGCGGCGTGAGGCCATGGTCGAGGCAGCCACGTGGTGGTGGGTCGTTATCGCGCACGAACTGGCGCACAACATCGTGCAGGTGCACGACGCGCACCACAGCTACTACACCGAGTCCTTCATCCAGCAGTTCTTCCCCAAGATGGTGGCCAAGTCGGCCACGCTGGCAACGGCGGCCGACCCGGCGGGCCCGGCTCCGGCGAGGGCATCCCTGCCACCACCACCGGCGGCGCACGACAGCAGCGTTCCACCGCCCTACAGCCGGCGAGCCCCAGCGCCGACGAACCTCCTCGACTAGGATGGGGGTGGTTTCCTGGAGCTAGATGATTCCCCGGTGCTGCTACCTGGTCCCCTGGAGCTACCTGGTTTCCGGTAAATGGCGCGGTTGTTGCCCGAGCGTCACCCGCGCCCACCTTCTGGCTCCACTTGTCGACTGATAAATAGGGGGTCCACGGCCGACTACTACACTGCAAACACGCCACATTCCAGTCGCACCACATTCACACACCCGGCTGCGACATATCCATTTGCAACCTTGTCCGATGGCTGGCGGGGTATGGGGTTTTGTACGGGGCTGTGATAGAGTAGATCATTAAACAAACATGCGAGGCTGTAAGTAGGCATTATTCGGGTGTTTCGTTTCATTTTTGTTATTTTCTCGGGCTTTTGGACCAAGCGTTTGGGCATGTCTGGCGCTAGAGGTTGTTGGTCATTGGACATTGTTTTCCTAGCGATAGACTCATAAACTTGCTTTTTTTTTTTTTTGGGGAGTGTTGCTCTTTTCTAGCGATCAAATAGCATTGTTCTCTTAGCTCCAAAGCGACCACCCAATTGTCACATGATCACAATTCATTTCACGTCAGTTTTCGGGGCCTAATGGTAAGAAAAAAAAATGGAAGCCAAATATTAGTGCCGTCTGTCCGTCCGTCTGTCTCTCTATGGGGTATAAGATATGCTAATTTATAGCAACGCGCCAATGATCCCATGAATTTCCCGAAGTCCCAGTCACCAAAACTAACGCCTTCCTTGTTTCCCGGCAGATCCTCGACCCATGGCCTGATCCCTGTCTCAAAGGTACCGTCTAACCCTTTTTAATCCATCCCTCTCCCTCGAACCACCTTTTGTCCTGTTGCGCCAAAACGGACGATGCTATTCCGAATCATGTCTGTCTCCTGTCTGCTGCGCGCCTAAGCTAGGCAGTAGCGGGCTTGCGAGCTCCCAGGATGAGGAAGCGAGGCAGGACGCCCTCGGGCCAGTCCGGGTGCTTGCGGCCCGTGTCGGCGGTGGCGCCCCACTCGGCCATGTCGTAGACCTCGAAGCCGGCGGCCGTCAGGGAGTTGAAGTAGGAGGCGGTGGTGCGGTGCTGCTTGAGCACGCTGGCGCCCAGCCAGGGGACGTGGCGGTCGCCCTCGGTGAAGTAGGACTCGACGGGCCAGAAGGTGTCGTTCTCGGGAGCCTCGTCGTCGTCGTCACCGTGCAGAGACGGGGCCGGGGTCGGGGCGCGCGAGGGCATGGCGGACGAGGCGGGCGAGGGGGCCTCGGAGGAGGCGGCGGTCGAGGCCGTCATGGACTCGGTGCCGACGGACGAGGAGGACTGCGAGGGCATGCCGAGGGAGGCAAAGGAGGTCACCGAGGCGTTGGTGCTGCGGCTGGGGAGGACCTGGGCACGCGGGGGCTTGGCGGCGCTCCCATCGGCCAGCTTGAGCTGCTTGAGCTTGTGCTCGGGCGTCTGCGGCAGGCGGTCGCTGTGCTTGAGGAAGCCGGGCTTCTTGGGCGCCGTGAGCATGGGGTGCTCGACCGAGAAGACGAAGCAGCCGCCGGGGCTCAGGGACGCGAAGACGCGCTCGACGAGCGTCTTGAAGTCGGCGACGTAGTGCAGGGCCAGGCCGCTGACGACGAGGTCGAAGGTCTCGCCGCCGAGCTGCAGGTCCTCGAGGTCCTGGCGGCCGTAGGTGGGCTTGGCCAGGGCGCTGTTGCCGGCGGCGGCGGCGGCGGCGACGAGCTCGGCGGCGTTCTGCTCGGCGCGCTCGAGCATGCGCTCCGAGAGGTCGACGCCCAGGACGCGGCTGGCGCCCTGGGCGGCGGCGTAGCAGCCGAGGATGCTGTCGCCGCAGCCGAGGTCGAGGACGCGCAGGCCGGACGGGTTGGGCCACATGGGGCGGAAGAGGGGCCACTCGGAGGCGCCGTCGAGCCCTTGCTTCATGCGGGGGAACTGGCTGTACTGGCCCCAGAAGGTGTCGTCGTTGTCGTAGACGTTCTGGGACTCGTGGAGCTGCTGGGCAGACATGGTTGCGGTGGTTCCCGAGTGGGAGATGGTGGGGGCTGGCTGTGTGTTGTTGGTGATGAACTGCTCGAAGTTGCCGAGTTCAAGTCCGGAGGAGGAGGACGACGCAGGTTGCTATATAAGCAAGCTGGTAGATGATGACGATGGGTGGTGTCGTGGTGGACTGACGAGTGGGGTTGCGTCGCTTCTCGGGAGGCTTGACTAGCAGATCGAGGGTTGGGAGCGGGTTGTGGGTTGGTGTGTGAGGAAAGGGGAATCTGAGAGCAGCCTGGGAGAGGAGCGAGCAGGGAGTTATATACACATCTCTCGGGAGTGTTGGCCGCTCAGGACAAGACGTTGACGACGTTACGACAGTCCTTGGACCTGGCTCAGCTGCTGGCGCAACATCACCTCACACAAAGGGCCAGACTTCGTGTGTATTTTTGCCTGATAGATGGGAGACAGGGTCATTGGGATCCATCTGCCGGTGGCACCAAAAACACCCCAGACGTCGTCTACTCTGCCGGGGGGGCATGGGCCGTTTCTTTGTGCCTCAGTCGAGGTCGGCACCAGTGCTCCGTCATAGCGGTTCGAGGGCAGCCGGTAGCCAAGTCGGGCAGACACCAAAAAGTCAACCTATAGTGCCGTGTAGGGGAAAAAAAAAGGGGTACTCTACACGGTTCTGGTCTGATGGGCATGGGCAGCACGAAAGCGAATCACTGACCCCAAACTGGGAGGTGACGGGGCGAGGAGCTTTCGGGTGTCAAGATGCCATCGTGTCCATGTAAGTGAGCTGCCGCGAGAGCTACGGCAACGGACGGCAAAGGCCTAGCTGAGCTAGCGTCATGGCTTTTACCAACAGACGACAAAGGACTAGCTGAGCCAGTGTCATGGCCTTCTTAGGAAGCGATGTCCGGCCAATCAATAACGGACGTGTAGTCTTTGTCCCCTCAGCCGTCTGGAAAATTCTTCACGCCGGCCCACAGTGAGAGGGGGGGAAAACGTTGGGAAAGAGTGAGCAAGTCCATTCTGAGTGGAGGCTCTGGAGTGAAGCGGCCTGGATATCAGGCATTTGGGTGACCTCGGACCCGGCAATCAGGTACGCGGGCGTGTGTTGGACGAACCAGGCAAGGTAGCAGTACTGTAGTGCCGGGAGAGGGACTTTCCTACACCTGCCACAGCCGCAAGATGGCGTTCAAACGGCACAGCAAGCAAGCAGGCATGAACCGGCCTGAGCCGCAGGCACGGCAGTCTGGGACTGGGGTTGCGGGACTCTTTGAACGCCCCCATCCGGGGGGCTTGGCCAGTTTTGTGGGCTGATTGGGAGCCCCTGTTTTGTCATGACAAGACGCTCACTCGGAAACGAACAGTGGCGCCACAACATGTGTTTTCCAGAAAGAGAGCAGCGCGTGCGCCACTATTTCTTGTCTTATTTCGGAAATGGGCAAAAAAATGGATACGGCGCCCAGTGTGGAGGAAGCTATTCACAACCACCTGGTCCTAGCATCCAAGACACCTTTACCTTGTCAATACCTTTCGATGCACAGACAGACAGCGTCGCGCCAGCCCTTGCGTCCGAGAGCGGCAGGGTACGGGACGAGGTCGGGTCCCGAGGCGAGGCACACCCGTCCCGGAGTGGCACCGCTCGCCAAAGAAAACACCAAGGGGACGAGTCGAGCACTGTTTGGCTGGATCGCCCGGGCCGCAGTTCGCAAACATTTCGGGCCGCCTTTGACGGCCAGGCCGATAGCGCGATTATTTCCGCCTCTATGCCAAGCAGCCATGCGAGGGAGCACCAACATCTCGACTCCCCCAGCGGCCTGGAGATGGTGTTTGGGGTTCCCGATTTCCGTGTAGCGGATGGAAGTTGTTGCCTAATGCCATCACCCAACAATCCAGGGGCGAGACGAGCTGGCGGCTGCGAATCTTGCATTTCCAGATTCGTCGGAAGGGGTTGGGTAGTCCCGAGAGGGCGGGCTCAGGCCGTGTTGGGCAGCCCACGCGGAAACCCGCTCGACACAGATGAACCCGCGCTTTTTCCCTTAGGCTGGGGAAGATTGAGCAGCCATGTTCTGGGTGAGACCTACCGAGTATAATATATTGTCAGAAAGAGTGTTCTTCTCCGAGACACAGGACCAACAAAAGGGGCTCGCTCGGAGATGCATTTTTCCTCAGGCAAATCGAAGTCAGCTGCCTCCCCTCGGCCTTTTACTGTCCTCGCCGAATCAATGGTAGGCAGGCACGCGGCCGGTGTTTGAAATCGGGATGCAGAATAGGATTGATGCACCCACGCCCAAGAGATGGAATGAAACCGCAAGGATGAAGCCAGCCAGCGTTTACGAGCATCTCAATGTCCATGATCTAGACTGCTCGAGCTCCCGTGGCCGGCACAGACTGCCCTCCACTCCATTGACGGTCTCTCACAGCACAGGGAACCACATTACTGACGCAAACGCCCACCCGCCCTAGCCTTACCCCACACATGACCTGCAGGCCCAGCATGCCGAACGTCGGCCGAGAAACTCCCGCCGCGCCATCTTCGGCGTCGCGGGGTCGCAGCGCAGTTGAACATGGAAAAAGCAGCATAGCTGCTGTGGAGACTAACCTGAAGCTGCAGTGAGGTGCAAGCTTCCCGACTCGCCAGCCCGTCGAGTCCCTGGCAGGATTGCTTTCCTGTTGAGGGGTAAATGCAGCTCCTCTCCTCCTAATGAGACGAGTCGCGGCTTGACGCCCTCGTGAGCCTGGGCTCGGCGTCCGTGAGGGGATGAGGAGGGGGAGGGGGTGTTAGTTGGTAGGTATGCAGAGCTCTCAATGGACAGGGGTCCGCGCAGCTCCAACGAGTAAGCCTCTAGGCTCGCCTCTCACCAGGCAGGCCAGAGCCCAGCAAGGTGCCTGTTCGGGCCGAGGGGATTATCTGATACGCAGTGAATGGACGCGTCTCTCATATGGGGGCTCATGGTTCTTATTTGGGTGGTGTTTGCCATGTGCTTTCTCACAAACCAGCAACCAGCACAGATGAGAAGAAGATAGCCTCTGGCCATCAACGATCTCAGCCACTGGCAGCTGGATCAAGATGCCCAGATCTACCGTAGCCTTCCACAGAAGAACTTAAATCACAGAACGGGAAAAACCTACGTGCAGGCTTATCCAGGGCCCACAACAGGAGGCCCCTAACCGCCAACGAAACATACAATGGTCATATATTGTGCTCCGGATGCGCTCAGCGGCGGCGGTTGCACGACAACCCAAAACACCCCTCACGCCCACGCACGCCTATGTAATGTAGGTATCCACCCGTCCTCTGCCCTCCCAAGCCCGTGGATGCCGACCTGCCCGCTGCCTGGCTCGGCTGATCAAGGGGCGTAGCCATCGGATCTCAGCTGGCGACTCGGGAATTCGGATTTGCTTGTTTACTGTGGCTCTCTGCTGCTGTGGCCTGCCCGTTTTCTCCTTTCCCCTTCTCGACTCTCCTTCCGAAACTCACCCTCCTTCTCTTCACCCTCGACACCACTTCTCCTCCTACTGCTTCGCCAGATCTCCGAGAACGCCCATCCTCCCCTCGCCGACGCCACCGTTGCCGCATTCAGCCGGCTTCGACATCCCGCGAACGTATAAGTAAGTCTTCGCCCGCCCTCCGCCCAGTCGGCCAGCTTTCCCACGATGTCTCCTTGATTTCTCTGTATCACGCCTTTGCCATTGTTGTACGCTCTGCACCTCTCCTCTCCTCTCTCTCTTCTTATATACCTCATTGAAGCTCTCTCTGGCCCGCAGGAGCCCAATAATCGGATACTGACCCGATCTACGCTCTCTTGTTCCTTTCCAAAGATACACATAAACAGACACACATAAAATCAGCGGGGAGACCCCAGAGAGATCCTTTCAAAATGGTACTATTAGCCTCCTCCTCCCGCTCCTTCGCGCGCCCCCTCGGCCCCGTGGCCTCGCGCCTCCGGGGCTTCCACAGTAGCAGCAGCGCCTCGCGCCCCTCGCTCTCGGCCGCCGCCCAGGCCGCGCTGCGCAGCCAGACTGCCGCGGCGCGCGCGCCCCGGTCCTTCCTCGGCAGCAGCAGCAGCAGCATGAGCAAGACGTCGGTCAGGATGCTGACAACCCAACGTGAAAAGGTCAAAGTTCTGCTGGTTCTGTACGACGGTGGACAGCACGCCAAGGATGTGAGTCTCGCCCTCTTGCCCCTCCTTCTATTCAGCAGCGTTCCTTCATCTTGCTTTCTTTTTCGTCCTGGCTTTCCTCCCCGTCGAGTCAGGCACCTTGCTCTTTTCATCGTCTGTCCTTGCTGCCGATGCCTCGGGCCCCTCCTTGTTTGCACCCCTCAAAAACGTGCTGTTGCCACCCGGACTCGAGACGAGGACTGCAAAAAGACCAGTCTGTCTGGTCTGGGCTGGCATCAGCGCGCATGTGCGGGGACTCCTCGCGACTGGCTCGCCCAGCCGAAGGAGGAGGCAAAAAGGGGGTTCGTTGGCTGCGGCTCGCGAGAATGGATGATGAAATGCGGGGTCGCAGGGGCTAAATGGCGATATCTCGGAAAGATATCAAACATGGTGTCACGGCAACGGCAATTGAGCTGGAGCTACTGCGGGGGAGAGGGGGAGGAGTGGAGCCCCCTGCCCTAATGATGCACATGGCGCGCGCTGAGGCAAGCCAGCGAGAGGCGAGGCGGAACGCTAATCATACCTGGCCTATTTTCCCAGGTGCCCGAGCTTCTCGGAACGACGGAGAACGAGCTTGGAATCCGCAAGTGGCTGGAGGACCAGGGCCACACTCTGGTCACCACCTCGGACAAGGAGGGCGAGAACTCCAAGTTTGACCAGGAGCTGGTCGACGCCGAGGTCATCATTACCACCCCGTATGTGAAAGCGAAAGAGGGCAGGGGCCCTGGGGGAGAGGCAGACAGAACGAGAACTGACCGGCAGGCAGCTTCCACCCCGGCTACCTGACCGCCGAGAGGCTCGCCAAGGCCAAGAACCTCAAGCTCGCCATCACGGCCGGCATCGGCTCTGACCATGTCGACCTCAACGCGGCCAACAAGACCAACGGCGGCATCACCGTCGCCGAGGTCACGGGCTCCAACGTGGTGTCGGTGGCCGAGCACGTCGTCATGACCATCCTGGTGCTGGTGCGCAACTTTGTGCCCGCGCACGAGCAGATCCAGGCCGGCGAGTGGGACGTCGCGGCCGCGGCCAAGAACGAGTTCGACCTCGAGGGCAAGGTCGTCGGCACCGTCGCCGTCGGCCGCATCGGCGAGCGCGTGCTGCGCCGCCTCAAGCCCTTTGACTGCAAGGAGCTGCTCTACTACGACTACCAGCCCCTGTCGCCCGAGAAGGAGAAGGAGATTGGCTGCCGCCGCGTCGAGAACCTCGAGGAGATGCTGGCCCAGTGCGACGTCGTCACCATCAACTGCCCCCTGCACGAGAAGACGCGCGGCATGTTCAACAAGGACCTGATTGCCAAGATGAAGCCTGGTAAGTATTTCCTGCCCACACATCTAGAAAGGCAAGAAACCAAGCTGACCACCCTAAACAGGCTCGTGGCTCGTCAACACGGCCCGCGGCGCCATCGTCGTCAAGGAGGACGTCGCGGCGGCGCTCAAGACGGGCCACCTCCGCGGCTACGGCGGCGACGTCTGGTTCCCGCAGCCGGCCCCCGCGGACCACTGCCTGCGCACGGCCAAGAACCAGTACGGCGGCGGCAACGCCATGGTCCCCCACATGTCGGGCACGTCGCTCGACGCGCAGAAGCGCTACGCCGACGGCACAAAGGCCATCCTGCAGAGCTACCTGAGCGGCAAGCACGACTACCGCCCCGAGGACCTCATCGTCCACGGCGGCGACTACGCCACCAAGGCCTACGGCCAGCGCGACAAGATCAAGGCTTAAGAGGGGAGGCTGGAATGATGCTGATCTGATGAGCCTTGGTTTTGTGGTAGTGTTTTCTTGGCGGTCATGTCTCTCTGTTAGAAGAGATGGCGAGCCAGCCGGCGCATGATACCAGATGCAGGCTTGAGATCGCGATTCCGGCAAGAGCTCCTTGCCTGGGATATATTGACGTCGAGCCTCGGGACAGGCCGGCATGCGATGCGCCGGCGCGGATCAGCGCTGTAGATAGCGCGACGCCCAGGAGTCCGTTGCCGGATCGTTGTTACTGGGTAACTGTCCGAGGAAGATATGTTGTTGCATATATCATTTTCAAATAAGCAGTTAATTTTTTTTTCTCGACATGTCTGGTTCTGATTCTACAGAGCAAATGTGAGGTGAAAAAGTCGAGTCGAAATTCTCAGCGGGATTTGCTTCCTCTCGAATTTGAATACTGTGTCTATACAGTATTTATAACGTTTGAAGGCCCTGGAGCAGGTTCCCAACGGCCTCGTACCGCATCTCCCTGCCTGCTCAACCCCTACATGGACTTATTCTGCCATTCACCGCTGGCACCAGCTACAATTGGTCATAATGCCGACGAGGTGATTTAATTATCTCCTATCCACGAAATAACCCTTCTCGGGGAGCGACCTCTAAGCCTGAACGAACAAACTGCTTCCGGCCTCACACTTCCCTTCTGGGTCAGACCCAAGGAGGCTGAGGCTGTCTGCCGCCAGCCCCCGAAGCGATGCCGCGGCTGCCTCCATCGCTGCTACGGGCCGCCCACAGGCTCTCGCCTCATGCGGCGCTGCTGCTGCCGGTGTGCAGGAGTATACCCTCGGCCCTGAGCGAGTTGCGCTGGATCCGCGAGCACGTTGATGCTCTGCTGCGGCGGCGGCTGCACAGGAAGCACAGGACTGGGAGGATATACGAGAGCCGCCGAGAGGAGCTGACGGCCCGTCTGTGCCGCCGCCGTGGGCTCGGCGAGCCGCTGCAGTACATATTAGGGACGCAACCTTTTGGCGAGGTGGAGATCAGGTGCCGGCCAGGGGTGCTGATTCCGAGGTGAGCGAGTGATTTGCGATCAAGGGTCAGGTATAAAGGTGTAGTAGTGCAACACGCTGTACGAACAAAACAAAGGGGTGCCTGCCCAAACATAAACACTCTTGAACACCCTCGGCTGACAAACCCCAGACCCGAGACCGAGGCCTACACAGTCCACCTAGCAGAGCTGATCCGGACCAGGCGCCTGCACGCCCTCGAGTCCCACCCCGCCCTCTCGAGGGCTCCCGCCTCCAAGTCCAGGGGCCGTCCCCTCCGCATCCTCGACATCTGCACGGGCACAGGCTGCATCCCCCTCGAGCTCTTCTCGCGCCTGAGCCGGGGAACCCACCCTCTAGCAGTCGAGGCGCGCGGCCTGGACATATCAACCACAGCCGTGCTCCTCGCCCGCGAGAACGCCGCGCAAAACTTCCCCCCGGCCGGCGATGGCGCCGGCCCATTCGAGCCAGGGGAGGTACCGGGTAGCCCCACGTTCGAGCTGGCCGACGTCTTCTGGCACGACTTTGTGCTCGCGCGGTCCCTGGTTCCCCACACCACATCACCATCGGCTGGCCCGCTCGGCTGGGACGTCGTGACGTGCAACCCGCCCTACGTGTCCGAGGCCGGCTTCGCGCGCGAGACGGCCCGCAGCGTGCGCAACTTTGAGCCCAAGGCCGCCAACGTGCCGCTGCCTCAATACTCCCAGGGACGTGATGATGGCGGGCGGCCCGAGGACATCTTCTACGCCCGCGTTCTCCATGTTGCGGCCACCATGGCGCGCGCCCGCGTCGTGCTCTTCGAGGTCGGCGACCTGGCGCAGGCTGAACGCGTCGCGGGTATGGCGCTGCGGATGCGCGGGCGGCGGCACTGGCGCCGCGCGGGTGCCGACGACCCGGCCTTGGTGGGCGAGTCGGTGTCGGGAGTCGACGTCGAGATCTGGCGGGACTGGCCCGACTACTCGACGCCTGAGGCTGGCGAGGTCGACCATGTCGTGGTCGACGGGACTCGGATTCCGGTTAGGGGCAGCGGGCACGGCAGGGCGGTTTTGATACAGCTTGGGTATGAGCCTACGGGTTAATGGGCCGTGTTCAGCCACCCGGTTTGCGCATGCTCGTAAAACCCGGCGCTTACATCTTCGGCCGAGTGATATTCAAGCGACAGGACGGCAACAGCCCTTATATGTCTTCGTTCTCTTGTGTCTGCCGCCGCGGGAGCCCAAATGGTCGAACGGTCAAGGTCTAATGCGCTGTAAAGCGGGTCGGTGTCGCACGTCTGTACGGATGGGGTGGGCACTCGTTGGACCCAGAGTCCAACTCCCACCATTGGAACAACCAACTCCCGTGCTTTTATTCTTTGGTTTTTTTTTTTTATCTATTTCCTTTTATCTCCTTCAAGCTTGGTGAAACCCCGCCAGAGGGGGTTTGCGTATTACGACTATGTAAAAACACACTCATGCTGTTGAGGGGACCCGACGTTTAATGTACAATATTTCTTTCTCATGTTTTTATTGTATATAATTACAGCACAAAGTTGACGAGCTTCCCGCCTCGGACCACATAGGCCTTCGCCGCATCCAGCGACCTGCCCGCCAGCTTCTCCTTGGCCTCGCTGCTCGCCAGAACCTGCTTCACAACCCAGTCCTCGAGCTCCTCCTTGCTCGCCTGCAGGTGTGCCGGCGGCTGCGGGATCTTGGCGACCACGACGAGCTTGCCGTTCACCTGGACGGCGCAGTTCTGGCGGCTCGGCTGCAGGCCAGCGAGGCTGCCGTCCGTCTCGGGGAAGCGCACTCTGCCATCGAAAATGGAACCGCCCGAACTGTGCAGGACGGCCCAGCACTCCTCGGCGAACGCCGGCGCGATGGGCGCCAGCATGCGGAGCAGAGACGACAGGGCAGCGGCGGTGATGAGCCCGCTGGCCGCATCTCTGTGCGCCAGGATCGTGTTGGTCAGGCTCATCAGGTCCGAGACGACCGTGTTCAGCGAGTACACCTTGTCGTACGACGCCGTCACCGACGGTATGGTCTCCTGCACGTGGCGCCATATTGCCACATCGGCATCGCGCCTTGCCTCTGCCTCAGTGCTAGACTGGTTCTCCAAGTAGGTCTTAGGCGACACATCATCGTGGCTGCCGCTCTTAACGGCGCCGGCAGCACGGAGGACGGCCTCGTGCAGCCGGCCGAGCCACCTGGTGACGCCCGAGATCTTGTCCTCATCCCAGTTGAGGACATCGCCCACGGGAGCCTGGAAAAGCATATGCGCCCGCGTCGCGTCGGCGCCGTATTTGGATATAAACTCGGTGGGGTCCACGCCGTTGTACTTGGACTTGGACATCTTCTCAAACGAGACAGTTGCCGGCTCGCCCGTGGCTGCCACCTTTGGACGGCCCGGGTCCGACATGTCCGCCTCGTCGGGCTTAAGGAAGCGACCGGTGGCCGGGTCACTGAGGGTCTTGCCGTGCACCATACCCTGAGTGATCAGCCGCTTGAAGGGCTCATGGACCACGGGGTTGGCATCATATTCTCCCCCGTCTTCTTCGGCCGTTTCCGTGGCTAAAGATGACGGCTTTGAGCCAGGGAGAAGAGTCGAAGACATGAGAAACTTGTAAATGAAACGGGCGTAGAGCAGGTGCAAGATGGCGTGCTCGACGCCGCCAATGTACAGGTCAACAGGGAGCAGCCGGGCAGCCTTTTCAGTCGAGAAAGGCGCATCGCGGTTGTTAGGGTCGGCATAGCGCATATAGTACCAGCTCGAATCAACAAACGTGTCCATAGTATCCGTGTCGCGCTTCGCGGGGCCGCCGCAGCTGGGGCACGTTGTGTGTACCCAGTCCTTGGCCGTCTCGAGCGGGTTACCAGCCTTGCCTTCCGCCCAGTGGCCATCGACACGAGGGAGTTCAACGGGCAGCTGGTCGTCCGGCACGGGCACCTCGCCGCAGCTTCTGCAGTGCACAATAGGGATAGGCGCGCCCCAGTAGCGCTGCCGGCTGACGAGCCAATCGCGCAGGCGCCACTTGGCCTCGGGGCGCGCCAACCCGGCATCCTCGAGGATCTTGACCAGCATCTGGCCAACCTCAGGTGACGGTTTTCCCTCGTACGGTCCGCCGTGCCCCGTCATGACTCCGTGGTCAAGGAAGGGCTCATCAGTGCCGTCTTCGGTCGGCATTGCCACCGAGGTGGTGGCTCCATCATCTGCCGGTGCCAGGACCACGCGGACCGGCTCGTCGCTGCGGTGTTCGCGCCAGAATGCGTGATCACGTGTGTCGTGTCCCGGCACACCCATCACTGCACCCTCGCCATAGTCACCCAGCACGTACGGAGCGACGTAGACGGGCAGAGACACTTTTGTGGCGTCGGGCGACTCGTCGTCGTAAGCGAGCGGGTTGATGGCCCGGACGTTGGGGAGCTGGTATCCGACCTTGGAATCGGGGGGTAGTCCGGGCAGCACGTCGAGGAAGGCTCGTAGGTCTGGGTCCCGGGCTGCCAGGTCAACGACGAGGGGGTGCTCAGCGGCAAGGGCAAGGTATTGAACGCCAAACAAGGTGTCTGGGCGAGTGGTGAAGACGTCAATGCTGTTGTGAACGTGGCCGTGGGCAATGATGGGGAACTTGACCAGGGCGCCCTGGGAGCGGCCGATCCAATGACGCTGCTGAGCCAGTACTCGCTCAGGCCAGGCGTCACCCTCGGCCAGGGTCGCGAGATCGCTCAGCAGCGGCTCGCGGAATTGGGAGATGCGCAAGAACCACTGTTTGAGCCGGCGCTTCTCGACCAAGGCACCGGACCGCCACGAGCGGCCGTTAGCGTCGACCTGCTCGTTAGCAAGGACTGTTTTATCCACGGGGTCGTAGTTGACCTCGGCCTCGGCTCGATAGGCAAGCCCGGCTTCGTGGAGGAGGAGGAATATCTTCTGGGTATGCTTGTAGAACTCGGGATCGCATGTCGACAGCTCCTGAACGTCATATCGCATGCCGACGGGTCAGTTTGACGTCTGCAAGGCAAGGATGTAGCAATTGGGTCTGGGGCCGGGGGCCACCAACACGAGACCAGTCCCAGGACCCATTCATGACTTCCAGTTGCCCCTTCATCTTAGCGATGTTCTCCTTCGTCCAGATGGCCGGGTCGATGCCCCTCTCGATGGCGGCATTCTCGGCGGGCAGGCCAAAAGCATCCCAGCCCATGGGCAGGACAACATTGCGCCCCTGCATGCGATGGAAGCGAGCGACGACATCTGCGATGGTGTATACGCGCAGGTGTCCGAGGTGGAGAGAGCCGGAGGGGTACGGGAACATGGGCACGATGTAGGACGAGTCGCCGCGCTCAGGAGCGGCGGCGGAGGGGGCAGAGGCAGAGTCGGAAGCTGACGCCTGGCTGGCGGCAGACCACCGCTGGCGCCATTTGCGGTCGAGAGCAGGCAGGTCCAGCCTGCTTCCCGGAGTAGCGGTGCTATAGGGGACGCAGCTCCGGCGCGCGGGCGTGGCCGGGACCGCTAGGGCGCGGCGGAGCGGCGCATGGCTGGAGCAGCCGAGCGGCCTCAGGCGACCGAGCAGTCTTGCGCTGGTCGAGTACATCTCGGCAGCATTATGCCCCTAGCTCCAGGCGCAGCATCAATGCAGTGCGAAGCCTCGGTCGCTCTACTCTGTATTGCGCAAGGAAAGAACTGTTGTGGGGGTTATCGCATCTCGAGGCGACGGGTTTTTTCGTTGCCGCGATTTTCCATGCCTGCCATTTTCGAAGGCCCCCGCAACGCCTGACGTCTGGCGATGTTGAGCGCCGTGCGCCTCAGCCACACCCAGGGATCTGGGAGACTGTGGATCTGGTGCAGCCAAGCCCGCCTTTCCCACCGTCCGGGAGATATTCAAGACTGGAGCCGACCCTTGGCGCAGGCTCTGATGCGGGCAATTGTCTGCCCAATTGTTTGGAAGCCCCGCAGCCCAGGACCGTCTTGTGTTTGAGCGTCAGCGTCAACAGGAGTCTGCACCAGAAACTGCTCCTAGAGCGCCAATAATGGCTTTCAAAAACGCTGTAGGCGGCTTTCAAGGCACTACGGGTACTTTCATTCCCCACCTGCCTTCACTCCCACGAGTGCGCCATTCATTGTCTTGGAAGAAGACGGTTAACTAGAAGAAATAAGGACCCTGCCCGGCACCTACGGGATCGGGTGGTTTCCCAACGGACAGAAATAAAGAGACGAAGAGGAAAGGGAAAAAGAAAACCCATGCCGAGACCGGCAGAGAAGAACAGAAGAGGACTGCCCCTGCAGTCGAAAGTCATCATAAGTGCCTGGGAACACATATGATGAGGGAAGAGCAGTGCTCCGCCGGACAAGATAAAACGAAAGATCACCCCGAATTTAGCCGATAGGATGGGTGCCGGACCGAGGTGTGGGCGGGTAGCAGCCGAAAACTTGACCAGAGGCTACAATCCAGCTCCATGGAGAGCTGGTCAGGAGAAGAATAGAAACCGCTCACCCTAACTCCAAACTACGGCGCTAAAGCAACCGCCGCGTTGGTCTACGTCAGCGCAGCAAGGTACCTTCTAACAACAGACAACCCCTTGCAACGCTGCAGCTGGCGGGGGTCGGGTTCCCCGATCGCTGTGGAGGGCTGCCTTCATGGGTCCCAGACTGGACAGACTCCGGCAAATGCGCTCCGATGTCGTCTGCCCTCTGGGAGGAGTCGCAGGCCCGCAACTATTACAAGGCGGCCGCGGGCACCAAACCGGTCTTTGCGGCCGGCAAATCCAACCGGCGCGAGACGCTTACCCTTGCGTGTGCTCGCGTGGGCACCTTGGCACCTCGGCGACATACACAGCCCTCCCGTGGAGAACGACGAGTTTATTTCGGATTCTTCGGGTGCGGTTTACGACCTTCGAGACCTGGTGGAAAGCCATCAGTGGCACAAAGATATGGTGTTTGAGCATGCGCTGGACCCGTACGCTCTAGGACACACGCTGACCGCCACCTCAACAACGTCCGCTCACACATCAAGCCCGCGTGCGGAACAAAGCAAGCCGGCCCAACAGAAACGGACAAAAAGCCAGCCGCTGCGGGAGGCCTTCTAGCGCGTCTTGACGGGCGACATCGACATGCACCGGATGATGCGCCCCGCCCCAGAGTCCAGGGGTGCAGACTACGCCAACTGGGTTCTTTTCTCGCCGAGATGGACCGTCAGCGGAGGCAAAACCAAGCACCTACCCGTGGATGACGAGGCCTTCTGGCGCAGATACGACGCGGGCATCCCATTTGCCAACGCCATGGCTAGCTGCGCTGTGGGACGCTGCGTCTGTGTCACGGATGCCGGCCGCCTGGGCTCGTGCCGCCCCTGAGCCAAGTCGGGGACGGTGTGGTACTCACCCATGGGGCGCCCACGCCGTTTGTCGTCGGGAAGTTGGCCATAGGGGCTACCTCCAATCAGGGTACCGATATAGAAGGAACTGGCCCCTTCTATGAGCTAGTTGGAGCCCGCTACATGCACGGGATCATGGATGATGAGGCGCTGGGGGCCGACGGCGCCTAAAACGCGGAGCATCTCGTCTTCGTGTAAAATGGGCACCACCGCGCAGACGCAGTGCTGCTAACCAAGTGTGATTAGCCGTCACGGTTGAAGTTTCAGGGCCTCAAATCTGCAGACAAGAAGCAGGCTCCCGGTCATCAACACCAATCCGAGCTGCCCATTTTCTGCGCCCCTCCATTTACCAATACAGCATAGCATGCAACGGCTCGGGCTGGGGCTCTCCAAGGCAGCCTGTCCAACCTTTGGGCCCATAGGAAGCGCCGGCTGTCTCGCCTCGCATTTTCTCTAATGATGCGGGAGGCCCTCCATTCGGACTTGCGCACGAGGGTACATCATGCCTGCGCGGTCGGTCAAAGCTTGCAAACCTCTTCTCCTTCCTTCTGCCGGTGCTCTTCATTCAGGGCTGCCTTTTATAAACCCAGACAAACACAGCTGCTCTCCATGTCTCATTTCTTGCGTTTCCTTCTTCTCTTTCAACACGCCATCTCATTCACTCTTTGACATTGAACTGCAGTCCTGACCATCCTTTTCTTCAACCAAGACTCCTCACAGCGCACCATGACCATGGGAGACGCGCTTGTGGCCGATCTCCGGTCCAAGGAGCATCGAGCGCTGTTCGACATCATCGACAGACTCCGCTCCTATGGCATTGGCGAAGTTATCGACCTGCCCGAGATCATTGTTTGCGGCGACCAATCCGCAGGCAAAAGCTCCGTCCTTGAGGCCATCTCTGGTCACCCCTTCCCGACTAAGGATGGCGTTTGCACCCGCTTCGTAACCGAGCTGGTCCTGCGGCGCGAGTCGACGCCCAAGTTCAAGGTTTCCATTAACCCCGGGCCTGAAAGGGCGCCGCAGGACGCTGAGCGGCTGCGCAGGTTCGCCAACTCCATTGACGCGAGCGAGCCACTTAACGTCGTCATCGAATCCGCCAAAACAGCCATGGGGCTCTCGGACTCCAAGCGCTTTAGCAACGATGTGCTGCGTGTCGAGATTAGCGGCCCGGATCAGGCGCACGTAACCATGGTTGACCTGCCAGGCATCTTCCGGGCCGGCAACTCTGAACAGTCGGTTAAGGACGTCAAAACGGTTAACACTATGGTGCGGAAGGCCATGTCGCGGCCCCGCAGCATCATCCTGGCCGTCGTGTCGGCGAGCAACGAGTTCAACAACCAGGAGGTAACGGAGTTGGCGCGCAAATTCGACCCGACCCGGTCCCGCACGCTCGGCCTCATCACCAAGCCCGACAAGCTCGACGAGGGGTCCGAGTCCGAAAGGAACTACATCCGCCTGACCCGCAACGAGGACGTGGTTTTGGAGCTCGGCTGGCATGTCCTGCGCAACCGGGGCAATGAGAAGAACGTAGACTTCGACCTCACGCGCGACGAGGTCGAGTCCGAGTTTTTCGCCAAAGGCGCCTGGCTCTCTGTGGATTCCTCGCATCTCGGCGTCAGCCCTCTTCGCAAGCGGCTGAGCGTCGTTCTCGGGAAGCAGATCCTGAAGCATCTCCCGACCCTCCATCAGGAGGTCGCCGACCGCATGCGCGTGTGCGAGGATGTCCTCACTCGACTTGGAGATCCCCGCGAAAGCCCAGAGGCTCAGCGCAAGTACCTGCTGGGCGTGAGCAGGCGCTTTTCGTCGCTAATGACCGCCGCTATCGAGGGCAACTACGATAACGTGTTCTTTGGAGACGCAAAGACGGACGAGGGCTACCAGAAGCGCATCCGGGCCATCGTCCAAAACACCCTCTGCGATTTTTCGAAGAAGATGAACGACGAGGGGAAGCTGCAGATAATCGTGGACTACAACCCAGCTGAGATGGAACAGCCCGGGAACGATCCGCTTTCGGAGACAACCTCCCGATCCGAATACCTCAAGGGAGTGACCGAGCTCATGGGAAGAAGCAAGGGCCGCGAGCTGCTGGGAACCTTCAACCCGCTTATCATTCGCGAGCTGTTCCTGGAGCAGTGCCGCCCCTGGCGGAACATCGCATCACAGACCACGGAGTCCATCATCGATGCAGCCACCTACACCGCTCTTGCGATTCTCCGCCACGTCGCCCTGGCCAACACGCTGGGCGGTATTACCGCCATCGTCACGGAGGCCATCGCGAAGCGCAAGGTGCAGCTGGGAAAGAAGGTCGACGAGCTTCTGGCGCCACGCTACGAGGGTCACCCAATCACTTACAACCACTACCTGACAGACATGGTGCAGAAGGCCCAAAACGACCGGCGCGCCCGCGCCATGAGCACCCTGATATCATCGGCTTTCAAGGATTCCGGATATGGTCGGATTCTTAACGACGCCAGGGGGGCATCAAGCTCTAACGGGGGTGGCTCTATCCCAGTTTCTGAAGTTGTGCGCCTCTGCTCAAAGTTCGAGAATTTTGAGCTGAATATGAAGGAGCATGGAAGCGGTCTGGTTGTGGACTATGCCGAGGCATACTACAAGGTAAGCATTTGCCGACCCCCATCCCAACATCACCACAGCTCACTTACTTTGCCCGCGATCCGCAGGTATCGCTCAAGAGGTTCATCGACGAGATCAGCGACCTTGCCGTCGAGCGCGAGCTGATCCACCATCTCCCCGACCTCTTCACCCCGGAGATGGTTCTCGACCTGACGCAAGAGCAAGTCACTATCCTGGCCTCGGAGGATGAGGGCTCGATCGCCGAGCGTGTTCGGAACACGGATCTGCTAGCCGCCCTTCATGCAAGCATGCAGGACCTGAAGCGGCTGGACGTGGCCCGAGCTGAGGCGGAGGCGGAGGATTCAGAATTCCCCGGCTATCAGAGTACGTCGTCATGTCCCTAGTGCTCTGACTTTGGTCCCCCTTCTCACCTTCACAACATCGTGTATCAATGTGTCTCTAACCAGTTTTCTTTTGCTCTGGGTTAGGTTCGTCAGTATCCAATTTCAGCCCAGCGTCCACTCCGCAGGCCCGTCCCGAGGAGCCTACGGAGGACCTGTCGGAGGAACCGCTAGCAGACGAGGTCGTTGAGGCAGCCCGTGCAGCCGCCAATGACCTATGGCCGCTGTATTTTACTAAACCCAAGAAGAATAAGAAGGGGGCTGCCTTTCCCTAAATCCAAGAAGAAGAAGAAGGGGAAGACTTTCCCGGCGACGTCCATCTTCGCCCCCGAGGTCTGAAGACGAGCTGCTTGGGCGGGGGCTCGCGATTGTCATGATAGGGGCCGGCGCGAGCTTGGGTGGCTTCCCTGGGCGAAGCGAGGGGAGCTGCTGGTTATCCTCAGGGAAGTCCATGGGCGAGGAGAGGTCCGGAAATGGCTGGTGGTGGTGCCGTTTAGGCATCACAAGCCCCCATGGCCTCGGCCGCCAAGGCACTTGTATGCAGGCTTGATACCTCCGTAGCTCAAGCTCATCATCGCCAGACACCAAAGAGCCAGGTTCACTGTAAGCTGCCCAGAACCATGGCTGGACCAGGGGATCATGGCGCATTCTACCATGTACTCCCTAGATTGGAGATCCGCTTCGAAATCGTACTCTTCGATCCAGGCGGAGCAGATGGCCATGCTCGCGGTCGCCGCCGACAGATCCGCAAGGGACGTGTCGTCCCCGGTGTTTCCCGGAAGGGATGTCGTGCTGCGGAGCGGCCGGCCGGCAGCCGTACCGCTGGCGATGGGCTGAAGCGTTATTCGAAACACATATAACTCGTGGTCCGTAATAATGTAGCCATATCGACATCCGGCTGCTATCATGTATCCCAGGATCTGATAAACAGGGCGTAGCTATGCTTCGTGGTTGGTCGAAAACATTTCCATGTTCCATTTGCTTTGGGGCTTGCTGTCTCCGGGGAGGATGTTCGCATACTTGTTGTGCTCGCCTGGATAGTTGGGGCTGATAAGGCACCAATCCATCCCCTAGTCTGGTCCTTGCCGGAACAGCGTGATCCGCGGCCAAGATGGGCTTTGATCTTTGGCCTTTCCAGCGTCTCCAGAGCGACTGCGAGGGCGTGATTGATGATGGGGTGGTCGAATAACGTGAGAAAGTGGTCGAAAGTATTTTCGTTCAAAATCTCGATGTCGAATTGATATGCTACCGGTGCGTCCATGTAGAGCATTTCTGCTCAAGGATGGGCTCGTAGATTGAAAGTAAGGTTTTGTAGCTGAACTCCTTCCAGTCAACCCAAGTTCTCGGCCAGGCAGGGGTCCATGGTGGGATTGTTAGCGACCCCGGCCCTGTAAGCGAGGCTCGCTGCACGTCAGGGGCAGTAAGGATAGAGAAGCGTGGTGGGCATAACGAAAAAGGGTAGAACATAGGGGCGAAATGCGTGAGGAAAGGCGAAATTCGGATGGAAAAGCGGAGGGCATGGGCGAGTGATCCAGGACGTGACAGCCTGGCCGGGGAAGCCAGTCGATTTGTCCGCGCTGGCGGCGGGGTTTTTTTGCTCGGGTGGGCGCTAACCTGCATGTTGTAAACGCTTGGAAATGGCAAAAAAAGGTGGCCAACGGGCGAAAAGATTCAGACACTGGCCGCACCAGGCGCCTGCGGCCTTTAAATTCTCCTTTCCGACGCAGCCACCATGGCAAGCCCGCGAGATGACTTGGAACTGGAAGCCACGGCGCTCAAATGTCCGCCGTTATAGGCTAGGCCACGGGCTGGATGCCGGTAGGTGTCAAAGTGATGTTGTTCTGTGAGATAAGGAGAGGGAAGGAGGAGTTGGAAGTGTGCGGAAGGCTGCGCGCTTCCTCTATATACATAAGCCGGCTCAGGGGTGACCCCTGAGCCCTCAACCCGTGCCCTCAGCACGGAGCCATAACATCCGCATTGAAACGTGGGCTACTCAGATCCTAGGGAGCCAGGTCGCCCAAATATCGTAGCTACATTTCGGCCACCTTTCCAGGGCATCGGCATTTCCCCTCCTGCGATAGCTATCGTGACTTCTGAGCGCGAATGGAAAAACAATGTCCGAAGGATCAACCAGCATGCCGTTTTTCCAATTGTCCAGGAACAGGGTACAGGCAAACTCAAACCCGAGATTCCACAGAAAGTCCATGGATAGCTCGATCCTGCGGCGATTCGCTTCTTTGCGCTCCGCAGAGCCCTCGTTGTCAAGCTCGTCCTCCTCAATGAACTCGTACGCTATGGCGAAGTACTCCCGACCTGGCTGCGGAGGCAGGCGACGCCGCTCCCCGACTTGAAGGGTCGGGGGCAGGTTCTTCCAGTGTCTAAAGCTGTCTCTGGTCAGTTTCAGCCAGCCAAAGCATTTCCTTGTTTTGTGCATCCAGAGCTGTTCGATGGTGATATCAATGTCGTCCGGAATGCGTGGCTTCTTGCGGCCTTCCTCGGAAAACGCATAAAGGTTCTCGGTAGCCTTGGTCCTAGTGTTCGTGTCGTCGAACAACCGGACCCTACCACATTCGTTCAGCGATGCTTCCACCATCTGCAGGACGGCAGCAATGTGGCACTCGCGTTGGGGAGTCCAGTAAAATGGCTCGTCAGGACGCTCGTCGTCCCAGAACTGCCGCGACAGTCGGAAGTCAGCAATTGAACATTCAGAGCGGGTGAAAAGGAAGGAAACGAGCGGCGGTATACCATTTTCAGAGCGAAGGGCCTTGGTTACCGAACGCGGCCTTCCAGCAGTAGCCGTCCATGCCACCGCCCAGATGCTCTAGCCACCGGATGTCCTTCAGGTTGAACGTTGCTTTTCGAAGCATGGGCTGCCGCAGGTCCTCCAGGAGTAGCGGGCTGGACCTATCATGGGCTCGTCCGTATGGAACGGCCTTGGCGGCGGGCGTGGCTTCTTCCGAGCAGCCTCCCCACGGCATTGAGACGTTGGGCTGGGCAAAAAGAACTACGGTTCAGGTGTGCCATCTTCTGGCTGCTTCGAGGCGGGCATGATGTGCTGGTGATGGCGGAGCTGGCAGTGTTCCAGCAGGGCCGATGTTGGAGCAGTCGAGAATTGAGTGGAGCAAACTTGGGGCTCAGTTTTGCGGCTAGATAGGCGGGCATCAGGCTGCCAAGTGCAGTCGGTACCAGCTGCACGGTAAATCGTGCCGAGAGTTTTTAGGTAGCGCTAGCACGTCGTATGCCCCTAGATCCGCTTACCGACGCTAAATAACTCTCTTTCCCCCGTTACGCTGTGCAACAGCCACCGCCAGCTTTGGCCCCCACACCACTCAACCCCAGAAAGAGCGGCAGGGGAAAAAGACGGTAACAGGGATTGGACAAGGCCGAAACCAAACAGCGGCCGGTTTTCCCTTCTCCGCTCTGCTCCATCTCAATTGTCTCGTCGGCTGCAAACAACGATAAGGATACGTACCTTTCTTTATTCTTGTGCATGTCTTAGCTTCCCTGCGAGACTCTGTAGCGCCTCGCATTTGTCGGCTTCTCCAAATTCCTTTGATCAACATCTGGCGCTTGCCGTTGCTACCCTCCCCCTCGAACCGGCGCGCGCCACGGCCAAGGCGCCGAAAGCCAGCCAAGCCAGCCTTCGGCAGAGACGCCAGCGCCCGAGGTCTCGCAGACTGTCCCTGTCGCAGCGTCTAGATTGCTGCAGTTGGATACAGACATCGTATATACCCTAGAGAGCATGAGCGGGCTGCATCTCTAAGCCGCCGACTGTCACACAAACGCACGCCCCAAGAGAGCGCCTCCGAACCGAAACGACGGTCCCCCGATTTCCGGAGCCAGGCGTGGCTTCCCCCTTCCCTCCCTCTCCAGTCCGATGCCGCACCTGTATTCCAGGGCACAGGGGCACGCCCGCGATTCTCTGGAGCTCGCGTCGCTGGCGAGCTCCAGCCAGGAGGACACCGCCGAGACCGACTCCCGCCCCAGCATATCCTCGTCCCGCAAGGCGTCGCTCGAGCGCGACGACCCCCTCGACTCGCACAACCCCGCCGCCGCCGCCTCCTCGTACGGCCGTCCGAACCGCCACGATCGCTCCTTCTCCGTCTCGTCCGGCTTCGACCTCGCTGCGAACCTCTTCCCGCTCTCATCCACAACCGGCTCCGGCTATGCCCCGTTGGGCGCCTCCACCGCGCCGGGCCAGCCTGGCGGCGGCGGCCTGGGCGGTGGCTCGCTCGAGAAGCACAAGACACTCACGTACCTCAACGGCCTCTCGCTGATCGTCGGTCTGATCATCGGCTCCGGCATCTTCTCGTCGCCCAGCCAGGTCAACGTCAACGTAGGGTCGCCTGGCGGGTCCGTTATCGTCTGGGTCATCGCCGGAGTGCTGGCCTGGACCGGCGCGGCGAGCTACGCCGAGCTGGGCGGTGCCATCCCGCTCAACGGCGGGTCGCAGGTTTACCTGGCTAAGATCATGGGTGAGCTGTCTGGGTTCCTGTTCTCGTGGGTCGCCGTGCTGGTGCTCAAGCCCGGCAGCGCCGCCATCATAGCCATCATCATGGGCGAGTACCTGGTGCGCGCCTTTATCGGCGCCGAGGCCGAGACCATTAACCCCTGGGTCAGCAAGTCGGTCGCGCTGGTCGGCCTTGTTGTTGTCACGTTCCTGAACTGCGTCTCGACCCGCCTGGGCACACGGCTTAACGACGCGCTCATGTTCCTAAAGTTCATCGCCTTGATCGGTGTTACCGTCACGGGCATCGTCGTCGCCGTCACGGGCTTCACGTACTCGGGCGAAGCCAACCTAGACTGGAAACAACGTCCATGGTTCGAGGGCACCAAGACGGATACGGCCGGCTGGGCCGTTGCTCTGTACGCTGGCCTGTGGGCGTATGATGGTTGGGACAATGTAGGTTGCCGTCCTTTCTTCTCTGTCTCCCACTCACGGTTGCAGTGCAATGTCGCATTGCATTCAATCCATGCTAACCCGTCCTTTCTCTTGCTTCACCGCAGACAAATTACGTCGTTGGAGAGTTCAAGAATCCGACCAAGGACTTGCCCCGCGTCATCCACACAGCGATGCCGCTGGTTATCATTTGCTACGTCCTCGCAAACGTGTCATACTTCTTCGTCCTGCCGCTCGCCACCATCAACTCGAGCAATACGGTGGCAGTAATGTTCGGCGCCAAGGTGTTCGGTCCGATCGGGTCGCTCGTGCTGGCGCTCATCGTCAGCGCCTCGTGCTTCGGCGCGCTCAACAGCTCCACCTTCACCAGCAGTCGCCTGGTCTACGTTGCGGGTCGGGAGGGCTACTTCCCCGCGTTCCTGGGCAGGATCGGGGTCGGGGGCGGGGGCGAGCACGGGGCCATGTCGACGCGGGCGCAGAGCTCACTAGCGAAGCGACTAGCCCGGCTGTTTGGCGACGAGGACACGGGCCTCTTCTACACGCCCGTGTGGGCGCTGGTGGTGAACGCAGTGCTGACGGCCGCCTACGTGGCGGTGGGCGAGTTCGGGACCCTCGTCACCTTTTACGGCGTCGCGGGCTACACCTTCTACTTCCTGACCGTACTGGGCCTCATCATCTTGAGGGTCAAGGAGCCTGAGCTGGAGCGGCCATACAAGACATGGATAATGACTCCCGTCATCTTTTGCTGCGTCAGTCTATTCCTGCTCAGCCGCGCCGTCTTTTCGCAGCCGTTCCAGACCCTCATCGTCATCGCGTTCGTTGTGGCCGGCGTACCAGTGTATTACTGGCGCGTCAGGGGCAGGAGTAAGGGCGTCAAGAGGGAGCTCGGCAGCACGGGTGAAGGCGCTAGTGCGCCGTGGTGGAAGTTTTGGAAACGGTGGTCCAGGTGATGACACCGCGATTAGAAGGGGGGCAATGCTGAGCGAGCCCCTCGCATGATACCACAAGAGAAGAGCGGTCGGATCCCTGGTGGGCTCACGGGGATCCGACGATTAGACGCTTCGGGCTGCGGCAGACTAGGCCTACCTAGCTGCTGGAGCCGCTGTGTATATCTGTACTAATACTGTCCTGACTGGTCTGGATTCGGTTCTGTTACCAGTTTCAAAGACTGATGCGGGCTGCTGATACTCCTGCAATGGCCCATCAATGATAGTGCCCTACCGACGGGTGGTGGCCTGCGTACTTTGTCAATGCAACCATGTACATATGCAGGTATATAATCTTGATAGGATACAGATACAATAGGTAACAGATTGTTGCTGACATGACTTTCAACATGCCCTGGGTCTTGGGTGCTGTAGCTTGTCACGTGTGCAGTGAAAAAATACGTCATCAATCATGACCCCGGATGATATCTCTCTCAACCTCCTTGGCCTGGCCCAATCACCCCAACAAATCCCTCGGACACAATGTTCTCAACCAGGGTATGGTCGCGAGCATCCTCGCATGCTGCCCGCCGTGCCGCGACGGCGATTTTTCCCACAGAGGTGGCTACACTAGCTGCCGCAGGCCGACGGCGCGCTCTGTCCTCCTCGGCAGCACCGCCTCCGCCGTTCCCGACGGTCGACCAATGCCCGTCGCCGACGTGCCCCTGCGCCGCGACGCCCGAGCTGCCCGACGGCCTGGAGATCGACCGCGCGTCGCCCCTGAACGGCGTCATGACGGCCTACCACCAGCACGTCCTGGTCTGCACCGGGCGCGACGACTGGCCGTCCCGGATCGAGGAGGACGACAGCGGCGACAACCTGGCCGCCGACCTGCGCGAGCTGTTTGGGCGCGGCGGGCGGTATAGCGACGTGAGTGTTCCTTGTCTGCGAGGGCAATGATGACTGCCCATTGTGGATCACATACTCATAAACTCCGACTATGCCTGTTGCTCCCTTTTTCTTGTGATGATATCCATCCTAGGTGCCCATGCTGACGGTAAGTTCTGCCGATGGAATGCGTGCGTGTAATGGAACCACACACCATACAAATAAAATGCGCAAATTATAAAAACACAGCCGTACCACAACATCTCGGTCCTGAACTCGTCGTTCCCATCTTCCCCGCTCCCGGGCCGGGCCGACGTCCAGTCGACCTCGGTCTACCTGCTCCCCAGCTTCAAGCACGTGCCATTCCTGCCGCGCGTCTCGTTCGACCACGTCGACGCCCTGGCCAGGGCCTACCTTCTGCCCGACAGGCTGCACCCGGCCCACGATGGAATGTCACCCGTCCACCGCGACGCCCTCGTGCGCCAGCCCGCGTACCGCCAGGTGCTCCAGGGCGTGGCTGATGTGAAGGATGTGCTCGTGCTTGTGTGCGGCCACGGCGGGCGGGATAAGCGGTGCGGCGTCTACGGGCCGGTCCTCCGCGCCGAGTTTGAGCGGGCGTTACCACGGTTTGGGGTGCAGATGCTGCACGGGCCGGTCCAGGTGCCCGAAGCAGATAATAGTACTCAAAAGGAGCTGCCGGCTGCTGGTTCTGGAGAAGAAGGTGCGCCGCCGTGCACGGCGAGGGTCGGGCTCATAAGCCACATCGGAGGTCACAAGTTCGCCGGAAATGTGATTGTGTACCTGCCGCCGGGACTGCGGGATGAGGAAGGTGGGCCGCACCCGCTTGCCGGCCATGGGATCTGGTACGGCAGGGTTGAGCCACGGCATGTGGAGGGGATTATAGGCGAGACCATCAGGAAGGGGGTCGTCATCAGGGAGCTTTTCAGGGGTGGGATTACCCGGGACAGCAAGATTCTGAGGCTTTGAGCTATCGAGGGCCTCGAGCGTAGAGAATTTGGGGGTCTTGTATGATACTATTAGCCGAATATCCATTCTGCTTGAAAACTGCATGCATTCATGAGCGAAAACTTGGTGTATAGGAGACTTACAGGATGTGATTGTAGGGTTAGGGTTGGGCGTGTGATAAGATAGCCGAAAAATCACTTTCAATCCGCGCGACCATCCCTCCCGCTCTCCTGAATGATGGCATTCAGAGGAGCTGGCCTTCAGTAAAGGACAGCGGCGTGGCAGGCATTCTGGGCTTTGAATATGAAGAGGGAATACAGGACAAAATGAGTCAAATCATGGCCTCAAGACTGCGGTTGGGAGGGGACATCGCACGAAGGGCGACCATCTCATTCATCAATCCACCATGTCTCCCTCACAGGGCCCGAGCGCTCTCTTCCACGCCATGCCTCTCGTCTCAGGGGCTTAAACCCACACCCGCGGCGCCATCACCACCAGCACCAACGCCACCACCAGCAGGGCCAGGAGGGGGATCCTCGCCGTCCGCAGAAGAGAAGTCCTTCCCGCCCGCCTGGCTGCGCAACACCCTGGTCGTCGTCGCCATCAGCGGCACGCTCTACGGCTTCTACACATGGGCCCAATCCCGCAGCGGCGACCTGCCCCTGGCCCAGTACCTCCTGACGGGCCGGGAACTCAACACTACCACCTTTGTGCCCTTCACCATCGTCTCCCGCGAGGCCGTGACCCCCGACACCTTCGTGCTGACGCTGCGCCCGCGCCACCGGACCCTGGGCGCGCGGTCCTCCGCCGCCAGCCGCTTCCACGCCAAGCGCCTCGACTGGCTGTCCGACTGGTCGCCCTGGCGCTGGCTGACGGACGCGCGCGAGCACTCCAACGATGCCGTGTACGCGCGCGCCTGGGACCACGGCGTGTGGGCCGTCGAGGTCAAGCAGCCGCAGCTGCAGATCGTGCGCGAGTACACGCCGCTGCCGCCGCCGCACTTTGAGGGCGGCCGGGACGGCGAGGATGCGAAAGACCCCTGGGAGGCGAGCCGCCGCAGCGGCGACCTGCGCCTCCTGGTCCGCGCCGTCGGCGGCGGCGAGGTGTCCAACTACCTGGCTCGTCTGAGGTTGGGGTCCGTCGTCGAGCTGCGCGGGCCGCACCTGGGCTTCGACGTCAAGAGGCGGCTTGGCGTCGTCAGCAGCGGAGAAGAAGAAGGGGAGAAGCGGGTGGTGTTCCTGGCCGGGGGCACGGGCATCTCGCCGGCGCTGCAGGTCGCGCACGCGCTGCTCGACGGCGGGGACAGCAGTAGCACCGACAAGAAACCCTCCGTCTCGATCCTGTGGGCGAACCGCCAGCGCGGGAGCCTGGCGGCCTCGTCGCCCGTCGTGCGCCAGCTGGACGACATGGCCAGGCGCCACGGTAACCGCCTCGGCCTGCAGACCTTTGTGGACGAGGAGAAGAAATTCATCGACGAGAAGCTCGTCTCGGCCGCCGTGCTCCCTCCAAAGGGCGCTGTTGTTGCTGGTGCTACCACGCCGCCGTCGGACAGTGCGTGCCCCTACCACTCCGAGGCGCTGCTGCAGCGCACGGCGACTGATCCGCCTGCCGACGAGGGCGGTGTCTGCCGCTGCCAGCCCCCTTTTACTGGTGCTGGGAAAGACCTAGTCTTTGTGTCCGGCCCGGACGGGTTCGTCAAGAAGTTCGCGGGCGAGAAGGTTTGGAGGGACAAGCTGGAGCTGCAGGGCCCTGTTGGCGGCTCACTGGGTGATCTCAAGAAGAAAAACGCCGACAAGCTCGGCAACTGGCTCGTCTTGAAGCTATAGGAGGGCGGATGAGAGATTCTCTGTACACACTTGTATAAACAGATATAAAAAAAAATTGAAGATATCAATGAATCCACCAGAGTTCGTTCGTTGCGCCAGCCATGTCCCGTCAAACAAATCAGTCCCCTATTGTAAACGATCAGCATCAACATACATCCTCCCGACGGCGCATCTGCTCTCATACAAAGAAAACACCTTTCATTGATTCAGGACACGTTATAGAACTCGATACCCAACCTCCAGAGAACCAACTCTCCGATCGCGGTCACAAACGGCGATGCCCCGAGGGGTATTTGTACAATACCAGGAGAAGAATGAGAAATACACGTGTAAAAGAACGCCATACTGATGCGGATGACGAGACACATACAAGGCTCAACAGCAGCAAGGCGCGCTTGTTTAACAAAAAAGGAATACCACACAAAAACCACCCCTTGAATCCGTCTAACCCTGAACCTTTCTATACGACGGCGGTTTCAGCGCCCGCCGGATCACCTTGCCCACGTACGGCGGGATCAGTGAGATGCCACCGATGGCGAGGACGCGCCACAGGAAACCCCTGAAAACAAAAATGCAATGTTAGTAAGTCTATTATTGGGGTTGAAACCGATGATCCGAAAGGAAAACTCACCATGAAAGGATAAACTCGAGGTCAAAGTAATCCCCAAGGAACGGCAGCGAGGCGATATAAATAAGAAACGTGCCGACGATGGAGACGATCATGACGACGTGCCAGGTCGTGATCTCGATGGCGACCATGATGAGCTCGTTGAGGACGAGGACGGTGAAGCTGACGGCCACCATCCTGGCGTCCATCTTGTTGCCCGTCAGGATCTGTGACAGGCCCTGGATGATGCTGCCCTGGTAGACGGAGACAAAGACCCAGACGAAGAAGGTGCGGTACGACAGCGACCGGCCCGACGTGAGCTCCTTGTACAGCTCCGGGTACAGGTTGGCCAGGTTCTCGTCCACGTCCTTGTCGAGCACGAGCGAGAGTACGGGCATCATGGTGTAGCAGGTCGCGTACCCGACCAGCAGCCAGTCCTTGTACAGCCCTTCGGGCTCGAACTTGATGGCGATGCTGTACATTGTCTGGCAGACGGCGATGATGAGGCCGCGGTGGATAACGAACTGGGCCAGCTTGGCGCTGCGCTTGTAGCTGTTGCGCCCGTGCCACACGAGCAGCTTGGTGAGGTGGTGGAACTGCTCGATGGAGAAGTCGGCCGCTAGGCTGGCCTGCCTGCCCTCCTTGCCCACGATGCCCACGCCCACGTCGGCCGCCTGGATCATCGACACGTCGTTGCCGCCGTCGCCGATGCAGCACACGCGCTTGCGCGTGAACTCCTTGATCAGCCGCGCCACCTCGGCCTTCTGCGTCGGCGAGCAGCGGCACGCCACCACCGTCGGCAGCGCCACGGCGACCGACACGAAGTCGAGTCGGTACTTCGTGCCCAGCAGGAGCGCCAGGCTCTCGCCGTCGATGAGCAGGCATGCGTCCGTCTTGCCCCGCAAGAAGTCGAGGTGCTCCTGCGCCGCGTCGGACCGCTGGAGCTTGGCGACCGTGTGGATGTACTGGCCGCGCGCCACGAGCTTGGAGCTGACGGCCACGCAGCGCGCCGTCTCGACCTTGTCGCCCGTCAGCATCCAGATCTTGATGCCCGCGTTGCGCAGCAGCTCCAGCGACGGCTTGACGTCGCGCTGCAGCTTGTCCTCGACGCCCGTCACGCCGAGCAGCTCGAGGTCGCGCTCGAGGTGCTGCGACACCACCTGCCGCATGCCCGCGTCGCGCCCGTTGATGGCCAGCGACGCCTCCTGGAACCGGGCTGAGAACTCGCGGTACTGCTCCGGCGAGAGCCGCTTGCGGCCCACCACCAGCGTCCGGAGGCCCTCGCGCGCCATGTTGGCCGTCTCCTCATCGAGCCAGTCGTTGGCCGCCACGATGGAGCTCATGACCGTGTCCGCTCCCTTCTGGTAGAACCATATCTCGCCGCTCCCGACTTCCGGGAGGCCGTCCCGGGGCCGCTCGTAAAACTGCACAATGATGCCCATCCTCTTCCCCTCGGACGTGAACGGGAAGATGTCGAGGACGCGCACTTGCACGACAGTTTTGCCCGTATCGGACGAGCTCAGTATCATAGTCTTGCGGTCGCGGTACGTCAGCCGGAGGCCAACCTCCTCGGTCCAGCGCACGATAGCGATCTCATCGGGAGACGAGGCCTGGTAAGACGTGACCGTCTTGCCGTCCTCCTCGTCGGTCGTGGGCGTCACGTTGTGGCAGAGGGCCAGCGCGAGCACGACGTCCCGCACACGCGCGCCAATCTCGCGGCGAGTGCGGGTAGTGCCGCTGGCAGTAGCCGTCGAGAATGTAGATGACGGGGTGACGAGTGACGAGTTGGTTACGTTGAAGCCCTGCTTGATGTACGCAGTCACTTCGTCCATGGCCTCGTTGGCATACGAGACCGTGCCGACGTGGATCTTCTTCATCTCCATCTCGTTTTGTGTGAGGGTGCCCGTCTTGTCGCTGAGGAGGTACTCGATCCGCCCCAGGTCTTCCGGGATAGTGCTCGTCCGGACCACGGCACCTGGCATACCCGGGTCCCGCTGGATGAACCACGAATAGACGCTCTTGCCGAGATCCAGGTTCACCCGCAGACTGATGGGCACGATCGTGGAGAAGAGGACCAAAAAGCGCATGATCTTGACGTACCACACGTTCTTCTCCGTTTTACCGAAGCCCTCCAGAGCAACGAGGATGATGGAGAGCGCGAGGGTGAGCGCGCAGAGGATCTTAGTTAGTGAGTTGATCTCGTACTCTAGCAAGCCAGTCTTTGACCTAGAGGGAGAGGTCGAGAGGGCGGATCGAGTCTGGGGTCCGGTATAAACGATCACGGCCAAGGTGGTGGCGCTTGATGCGATCACCGTGTTTGCCCAAGCAGTGTTGTCGATGCTCAGGGGGGCGGCATTGGCCAAGTCGTCGCCAGGCAGAGTGGCGCTGTGGTTCATGGCGTCCTGCCGGGTGGGAAGCAGCTCGAGCGTGCCCACAAAGTCGTTGACCTTCCTGTCCGGCTTCCCACCCGTCACCCTCAGCCGGACAAGCTCCGATGTGGGCAAGGTCTGCGACAGAGGAGATGCGATCCGGAGCTTCCAGTCCGTCTCACCATCGAGCTGGTCCGTCCTGATGAAAGTCTCGCCGCCGGATCCACCCTGTGCGGCTTCGTCTTCAGATTCGGCCTCGGCCTTGGCGCCGGCTGAGCTTCCTTCGCCAGAGCCCTCGTCGAGCGACAGCAGTTCGGGCTCAGCAGCCTTCTTTGGTGCCGGCTCGGGGGCCGTGGGCTCCGACGACATGCACTTCAGGATGACCACATCCGCCGGGACTCTTTGGCCCTTGGTTAATATCAACACGTCACCCACGCGCAGATCCCTGGAAGGCTTTGTCACCTCCCTGACCTCCGAGGACGGTCCCCTGTGGGTGCCCTCGCCTTCGACCTGCTCCTCCTCTTCCTGTATGTCAGATAGCCTGTCCACGCGGGCCTGGCGCGGGCCCGCCGCCCTGCGGGATGCAGCGGACTTCAGCCTCCTCCGGGTCCTCGGGTGCGAAGGCGACGCCCCAGGCTCATCAAACTGGACGACGCTGTATGGCTCCGAGTTGGCCTCGTTGTCTCTCCGTCGCCGGCCGATATCGTCGTGGGCCTCCTTCCCCAGCGTGATCATGAGCACAAAAGCCAAGGGCGCGATATAGGTCGAGATGTAACCTATCCTGAGCGCGGGGATGGCCTGGGAGAGGGCGACGAGCAGGAAGTACATGTTGAAGAAGAAGGAGAACTCGTTGTAGAGCGTCACGGGCAGGAAGGACCAGGCCGTGTACTTGGCGTTGGATATGATGTTGGGCGGGAAGCGTGTGGCCTGCGACGAGCCAACGGCAACGAGCCGGGAGCCGGACGGGTCGTGGTCCTCCTGTGCGGCCTGGTCGTCCTCGGCCAGGCGCTCCGCCTCATCCTGGTCGGCCCCCCCTGACTTAGACATGAAGCTCGGCAGGCGGAGGCCACCTGCGAGGCTCTGGAGACGTCTGTGGGCCGAGCCTCGGCGACGACTGTTCCCGTTCTCGGGCAGCAGGGGCGCATCGTCGTCAACGGCCGATCTGTCCGCGTCATCCTCGAACCGCGACGAGGACCGGCCGCCGCCCCCGCCGCGCTCGCCGGGGGTCAGCAGGGAGGCCGAGGCGTCGGCACTCCCGTCCCTGCTGTGGCCCAGCTCGCCATAGCTTCTGGGTCGGTCGGGGCCGCGGCGCAGGCTCCCCATGCGGAGGTTGCGCAGCGGTATCCTCGGGGCCCGTTGGTCGTTCCGTGGCGCAGGGGCGGGCTCGCGCGGGGGTCGGGGCGACGTGGTCTGGGGATCGAGCTCCTGCAGGTCGATCTCGAGGTCGGAATCAGAGTCGTCGGCCGGGGAGTCGGGCGGCTTGGCTGGGTGGTAGGAGGCGGGTGGAGGAGGCATCCCGCATTGAGTTTGTGGGCGTTTGGATGCTGTTTGCTGGGCTTTATTTGCGTGGCCTCTCCCGGCCGTCGTGGGTTTCGGGTTTAGGTTTTCCGCTAGCGTGTGGTCGGTCGGGGAGGGTGTCTGGCCGGCAAGCTTGCAGCTGATCTATGCGATCATTGTTTGGCGCGTGACGGGGCTTGCAGAGGGCGGCGCGGGCTGGAGAATGCGTCAAGGTGCATGTGGAGTTTGGAGACTTGGGTTGAAGCTTCCCGAGTATTGGGCAGGCAAAGCCCGACTGGGGCGGACGGGCCGGCTATGACGACCCAGCCAGGATGGAAGGCTGCAGCGGAGGGATCCTCTATCGAGCTGAGACCTACCAGGCACTTGAATATCTGCGCTGCAAAACAAACGACAAGAAACAGAAAAGGGGTTCAGGTTGTCAGACAGCGAAAGCAGCACAGGCTGGTGCAATGCATGGACGTGCTGAAGGTCAACTCCCAGTATCAATCCCTCTTTAGCGGCGCAATGTCTCGTGTCCTCAACTCTCAACTCTTGGAGGCCACGCGGCGCAGCGCCTCCAGAAAACCAAATAGCACAGGCTGCACAATGGACAAGACGCAATCCATCAAACCGGAACTTGAACCTGCAATTCAAGGCCCCAGTTCAGCCTGGCCGCCGCAGCCCTTTGCTGGTCAGATGCGGGAACGGAGCACGCTCTCGCTCGCACATGCCTCCGAGACACGCATTGAGACGGCAGGGCGGGTCCTCCCCGAGGGTGCCGGGTCAGGCGCGAGCTCAGGGGTGCGCAATGTTCTTTTTGTTAGCGAGCTACCGCGATTTCGTCCCGCTAGCGTGGCGCTCGGGCGCTACCGAGAGTACCCCAGCATCAGCACTACCCCTGCTGCGTTTAATTAGCAGAGCCAATAGCAACTGAGGCCAGCTTTTCTTTTCCATGACAGCGACAACGCCACGATCTGGAAGCTGTTCCATGCCCGTGCCATAGGCCTCCGAATCCTAACTCCGTCCGCCTTGCGGTCCGTCCAGTTCAATTCGTCTTTGCAGCGTTTTGAACCAACCGTTGTACACTACTTACAGACCCCTTATGTCCTTTGACCATGAAGCACTTGCACCTTTAATCATCCCATCGGTCTCTAAGCTTCTCTGCTGTATATGTGAGTCCCCGATTGGCGCGTGTTCCCATCCCCGACGCGCTGGTTCCAGATGCTGTCTCGCTGGGATGATTGCTGTCCCCAACTGGATCCCGTCCATGATGCCACCCGACCACCATTCCGGTAAGCACCCGCTAACATTTAATTATCTCCAGTTTTTGTTCTAGACCTCTTTTCTCCCTCTTCTTCCCTTGACCTTTCCGTGTTGCGTTTCAATCTTGCTCCAGCGTGGCCACCACCTCACTGCCCCAACTAGAGTGTGTTGCAGTGGTGACTCGGCATCGCGATGCCGCAAGAGGAGGCAAATTCAACGTGGCACCCGGCTTTCATGCCTGATGCCGCTCCAGCCCGCATCTCAGAAGAACCTTCCAGCGCCACAGCCGATGCGGATGGCGCAAGCCAGCCTCAACAAGATGACAGCGTGACGGCTGACGCCTTCGAGGCTCCACCCGTGGAAGCGACCCAAACAGACAGCGTGTCCGCAGAGGCGCCCAGTGAATACCCAGAGGCCGCCGCAACCAGCGAGTTCACGAATGAGGATACAGCACCTGAAATGGACGCTGGGTTCTCCCCCCGCGAAGCCGCCAACACTTCGATGCACAGGACCAAGGACTCCTTCGCCCGCACCGTCTCGCACGGCATCAACTGGGACGCCGAGGGCGACGACACTGAGTGGAACCTGCCCCGAACCGATACCGACCCCTTCATCAAATTCATGGCGCCTTCCGATCGATCGAACTCATTCCCCGTCGTGCCGCCGATGCCGCAGTCGTCGCAGCAAAGCCTTGGGCGCCATCTAGCCATCACACAAACCGAAGAGCTCATGGCTGAGCTGGACCGCGAGGTCTCTCCTGTGCGCTCCGCGGCACCCTATGCGACCGAGTTTTCACAAGAGGCGGATAATCTGAGGGAGAAGGGGGCAGCTGGCGCGGCGAGCACCCAGCATTACGTGGGAGGGGAAGTTGCAGCACCGGAGGTTGAGGCGCCGGACGAGCGCTACGAGGAGGGTGTTCCTCTTATTTCCCACCAACAGGAGCCGCAGTCAGCTCGTAGTGAGCAAGCTCCGGGCCCAGGTTTCGGGAGCCCCTTTGCTGATGCCGGTGCTGGGGAGGACGACTTCTTTTCCCAGCTTGGCGGGTCCGGGGGCGCCAAACCCGACGACTCCTTTTTGAATCCGGGCCTTCAGCGCAAGTCAACCATGCAGGTAATGGGCTCCGTTAGCGCCACCACTCCGACTCGCTCGGACACGGGCCTAGAGGATATGCTTGAGGAGACTGCGGAAGACGACGATTTCTGGAGCAAACCAACACAGGCCAGCGAGGCTCCCGAAGCACCCGCCGCCCAGGGGGTGACAGCCACAGAAAATGCGACTGCCAGCCAGGCGGACACAGAACCTACGAAGCCAGAGCAAAAATATGAGGCTGGTGGCGGCGATCTCGCCGACAAGTGGGCTGCGGCTTTTGGGGACGACGATGACGGTGATTTTCTCCTGGATGACAGCATACTGCCCGAGGAGGTGGACCCGGCTGCCTTTCTTGGCGAAGACGACGACGGCTTGCTGGAGGACACCGAGGAGACGCAGCAACCCAGCGCTACCGTGCCTTCTGCGTCCCCGGCGGCCACCACACCATCCCCTGCTGTGAACGGAAAGTATACGCCTGCAAACATAACCCCCGCCAGTTCGCGACAGCCCTCGGGTTCCAGCCAGTACATGCCCGCCGCAGCCCCGTTTTTGGCCCAGTCGACAACCGCGCCCCCGGCCGTAGCAACCCCTTTTGCGCCCCCGGTGCCAACGCCGATGGGTTATGGCGCTCCGCCGCCGCGCCCAGAGGCCAACAAGGCGGCCAGTTTTGCGAACCAGTCCAAGGGCGGCTACACCTCGCCGTACGATCTTCCGATGGACTTCAAGCCTCCCAAGAAGAGGGCAAGCGCTCAGCCAATGCCCAGGCCTACTTCTCAGCCGCCACCGATGGCTGGACCACCCCAGCCACAGCGGTCCGACAGCATGCCGCCGCCTCCTGTGCCTGGCGCCCCGGGACAGCATGCTGCTCCCCCGCCCAAACAACCACCTCAGCGGGCTGGATCTGGTGAGGGTTTCTTTGCCGATCTCCCTGTGTCCTCACGCGCAAGGCCAACATCCCGCTCAAGCCACAAGAGCGTGCCGTCACCTCAGTTTAACGCCGCTGGTGCCCCTCCTGTCGGGCATCCCCCGGGACGTGGCCCGGTACCCGCTCAGGGACCGCCTGCTCCTGGGCCTCAGACAAATGGTCACCCTCCTACGGCGTCCGCGCCGCCAGGAGGCGGCCTGGTCGCACCTGAGCGCGTGAACCCATATGCCGCGCTCCAGTCCGACCCTGGACACTTGCCTGCGCCCCCTGTTCCTTCAGCGTCCACCAGCAGATACTCACCCGCTCCGGGCGCTGCCGCATCTGCTCCCATGCCGGCTTCAAATAGATACCCACCAGCCCCCGCCGGCAGCCGCGTCCCAAGCTCTGCGTATGCCCCTGCACAGGTGGTAGTTGCGCCGCCGATTCTCCCCCATCAGCCCCGGACATCCAGCCCCTTAGCCCACTTCGAGATTTCCTCCGACAGAGGGAGGTCCGCGAGCCATGATGGAGGTCATCCGCCCAGACGTAGTACGTCTAGCATATATGAGCCACAGCTGAACCGGGTCCCGTCCCTCGCCTCGACGCGCGAGGTCGACGAGACCCCATCACAGAACGGCATGCATTCCAGCAGTCGCCCATCCTCCCAGGGCACCTCAGCACTTTCGGGACAGGGCCCGCCGCAGGCCTCACAAACTCGCGGACGAACACCCCCGCCGCTCGCTATGTCATACCAACAAGCTACATTATCGCCACCCAAAAGGACTCCAAGCTACGTTCCCCAACCGACGCAGCAGACTCTTTCCCCACATGGCCCAGACTTCGTTCCTCCGCCTAGGTCGCACACCCAGTCACCTGGTGCCCTGTACGGGAAGAATGGCTTCAAGTCTACAGACCCAATTCCTCGTCCTTCCTCGGTCCATGACCTTGTTTCACCTAGATCGACAACTTCGGGACATCCTTCTCTACCAGGCGTGGCTCCTGTCACCGCCCCCGTCGCGGCTCCAAGGCCTAGGGGATTCTCGCAGAGCTTGAATCTCGTACCGCCCACGGACGGACGCGAGCACGATCCCCTCCAGCGTTGGAAGGGTGCTCCTCTTATGTGCTGGGGTGTTGGCGGTACCATCGTGACGTCCTTCCCGAAGGATGTTCCCAGATACGGTATCAACCAGACCCTACCAATGATATTGCGGAGCCCGGGTGAAGTCAAGATCAGGAATGTCAAGGAGATATATCCCCTCGACGAGCAGCTGGCCAAGTTTCCAGGCCCCCTTAAGGGCAAATCCAAGAAGAAGGAAACCGTTTCCTGGCTTAGCGCAGGGATTGAGGCTCTGGAAGCACAGCTGCCGAACGTCTCATTCCAGCCACAAGTCTCTCTCGAAGACAAGCGCGCCGAGGAAAGGGTCCTTCTCTGGAAGATTCTTCGCGTATTTATCGAGCACGATGGAACACTTGAAGGGGCTTCGGCTGTCGAGAGCGCTGTCCGAGACGTCCTTTCCCCAGGGCTTGATGCTTTATCAACGCAGCCGGCGACATATGGCCTCGATCAGGCTACGACTGGTTTGCAAGGCGCGTTCACGACCCAGATGACGTCAGACGGCGTGGATTCGGGTGTTGTTGAGCAGATCCGACGCAGTCTCATGGTTGGAGATCGTGAGAAGGCTGTCTGGGATGCGGCCGACAAGCGACTCTGGGGGCACGCGCTCCTGATCGCCAATACAGTCTCCTCAGACCTGTACAAGAAGGTTTCGCAGGAATTTGTGCGCAAGGAAGTCAACTATCCCGGACACAACAACGAGTCCCTGGCTGTGCTGTATGAGGTGCTCTCTGGAAATCACGAGGAGTGTGTCGACGAGCTGGTGCCCGTTCACGCACGGGCTGGCCTTCAGCTGATGGGTACGGGCTCTAGTCATGGTCAGTCGACGGATGCGCTGGCTGGCCTCGACAAGTGGCGTGAGACCCTGGGCCTCGTTCTCAGCAACAGGAGCACCAACGACGTGCAGGCGCTCACTTCGCTCGGAAACCTCCTTGCCGGTTACGGCAGGGCCGAAGCTGCACACATTTGCTACATCTTCGCCCGCACCGCGAGCGTTTTCGGCGGCCTCGATGATCCGAAGTCTCACTTTGTCCTTGTTGGCGCCGACCACAAGCGGCAGGCAGACCAATTCGCCAAGGAGACAGAGGCGCTGCTGCTCAGTGAAGTTTACGAGTACGGGCTGGCGCTGGCAGGCGGCTCCAAGGACGTCAACTGCCCCCACCTTGCCTCGTATAAGCTGCAGCACGCCATGACCTTGGCAGAGAGTGGATACGGCGACAAGGCTCTCCAGTACTGCGAGACCCTGGCGCATGCCATCACATCGCAGACCAGGAGATCGCCGTACCACCACACTGGTCTTGAGGCCTCCGTGGAGAACCTTGCCCAGCGCCTCAAGCAAGCTCCAAAGGAGCAGTCCGGCTCGTGGATCTCTAAGCCGACCGTGGGCAAGGTTTCCGACTCTGTCTGGAACCGTTTCAACAAGTTCGTTGCTGGTGACGAGGGAGAAGGCAGCGAGAACGGCTCGGCTGCTGGTGGAGGAATCTTCGCTGGCGTGTCTGGCGGAGGTCCGACTATCAGCCGTCCCCCGTCGCCGCCAGGCGCCACGGGCATGGAGATGTTTGGTGGCGCAGCTCAGGCTCCCCTTAGCTACCCGCCTCCCGGCGCCGCGGCTCTAGTGTCTCCTCCCGCCACCAAAGCCGCGTCCCGCTACGCCCCCGGCGCTGCCCTAGCGCCCGCAGCCTCAAACCCGTACGAACCCCAGCAAGGCTATCCCGCGAGAGGGCCACCGTCCGCCGGCCGGTCGTCTGGAGAGTACAGCCGCGGATCGCCCGAGATGACCAGGCGGTCGTCGGAGTTCCAGCGTCCTTCCTACAACCCGACCTACCAGCCGAACTCGGCGTCATCCCCATCCTTGAGCTACACAGACCCGGCTCTCGGGTTATCCAGCGAGGCGTCTTATGCACCCAGGCCTGCGACCGAGTCGGCGCCTCCATCTGCCGGAGCCCCGCCCACTGGACCTCAGTATAGCGGCTACCAACCGTACATGCCTGACTACTCCTCCAACGGGTCGCCATATGGCGCCGCGCACGACAACCAGGCGGAGAAGCCCGCGAGCGCTGGGCCAGAGCCCGATGCTTACCAGGGATACCAGCCGCCTTCGTATGGCTATGAGCCGCCGTCTATGGGCTCGCAGGAGCCTGTCTCCGCTAGCGACAAACCTGAATCCGAAGTTCCCACTTCTAACGGAGGTTATGAGCCGCCTACCTTCCAGCCGTACAGCTACGAGCCACCGACCTATGAGCCAGACCCGGAGGCATCCCAGGACGACGACAAGGCGTCCGAGCCCAAGGACAAGTCCAAGCACAGCCCTGCGGAGGACGTTCCCCCTCCCGTATCTGCTAGTAAGACCGGCGGGAAGTCGAAGGAGGAGATCGACAGGGAGAATGCCGAGATGTTCCGGAAGGCGGCTGAGGAAGATGGTAAGTTGCAATTATTCATGCCCGGTTTTCATGGGAGACTAGAAGCTAACATTTCCCTAGCGAAACGTGCCGAGGAAGAGAAGCAGGCCAAGAAGAAGTCAGGATGGTTCTCTGGCGGCTGGTTTGGCGGTGGCAAGAAGGACGCGGCGGCCGAGCAGCCCAAGGCCATCCGGGCCAAGCTGGGCGAGCAGAACAGCTTCTATTTCGACCCGGAACTCAAGCGCTGGGTCAACAAGGCCGCAGGAGCCGACGCCACGGCTGCGCCAGCGGCGCCGCCGCCGCCGCCCCGCTCCGCCAGCCCTGCGGGTGCACCACCCGGCAGGGCCAGCGCGCCGCCCCGTGGGCCCCTCACGGCCTCTGCTTCCATCCCCAACCTTGCTGCGGCGTCGCAGTCGCACGGTTCACTCATGCCCGGGGCGCCCCCCATGGCGCGGTCCGTGTCAAACAACAGCGAGCCGCCGATCGGCCCGCCGCGCCCAGCGAGCAGCATGAGCAACGCCAGCAGCATCGACGACCTCCTCAGCGCCGCGGGCCCGAGGAAGCCCGGGGCCAAAAAGGCGCGCAAGAGCGGGCGCTACGTCGATGTGATGGCCAAATAAACGCATTGGTGTGGCGGAGAAAACCATGCATTTTATGGAGCTCGGGGGGGCAAGCGTTTTTTCAGGAGTCTTTATGATGATGTGTGGATATAACGGGATACTGGATTGATGTCGTTCGGAAAACGCTCAAACACGACGACGACGTTTGGCCTGCGTCCCTTGGCAACTACCTACTACACGAAGCTCGCCGACATTGCACGAGGTTACATCGCCATTACACGAGGGACGGCGTGCCTGGATGCACCTCGGCTGCCTCTTTTATCTGATTCTGTCGTATTTTTAGTTGTGCTATAGAGCTTGGGTCAACGAGTTTGGGTTGGCTGCGAGTGTTTGTAATACCTCTCCATTTTTTCCTGTACCTAGACCCTAAGATTTGTTTTTATTTTCTTTGCCTTTCTTGACTGTCATCATATATCCCACAGGCACCGTCCACCGTACGACATCGAATCCATTCAGTCTTACGATTTGAGTATAGAATCTGCGCCATGATAACGCCAACGAAGCACAGAGTATCCCAGAGGTACCTAGGTAGCTATTTACGCACAAAATCTGCAAATTGGTATATAAGGAGGCAATCCCGGACATTACTTCACACGCCATCGCGCCCAGCGATTTTTGCATACGACCGTTTTTTTTTTTTTTTTTTTTTCCTGTGAAATCCACATCCTACTCGGATCTGAGAAATCATTCATGAACTATAGCTGGAGACGTAATACTATAAATCTTGTTAGCAACTTGTCGTCAACACGACGCGCTTAAACCATAAAAGAAACATGTGATCCCCTTACAGTCAAGACCGAGTCCTCGGCGCCCATGTCGTCGGCCTGGGAGACGTAGACATAAAGGATCAGGGCGTGGTCGTCGGCGAAGCAGGCGATGACGCGACTGCCGTCGAGGCGGCCGACGCTGAGGACGCGGCTGAGGTCCTTGCCGTCGACGCGCACCGTGGCCCACCGGTCCGGACCGGCCTGCTTAAAGCGGGTGCTAGGGTGGTCCTCGATGGGCACCGAGAGCTGGGCCGGGTCCAGCTCCGGGTTCTCGAGCCCGCGCCAGACCGACTCGACGTCGAGCGAGTCGGTGGCGACGCGCAGGCGCAGCGAGCCGTGCATGTTTGCGCTCAGCTCGAGCTTTGGGCTGCTGACGGCCGCCGAGAGGCCGTTGGCGGCAGCGGACGCCCCGCCGGCGCCGCCGCTGTTGCTACCGCCGACGGCCGACAGCGGGGCTGCGGCGGATGACGACGACGACGAGGCCGTCATGGCCAGCTTGGTGAAGCGGTCGCTGATGGCCTTGAGCTGCATCAGGGGCGGCAGCTGGATGTGCACGTCGGGCTCGCGCACCTTGGGCTGCATGATGGTCTCGACCGTGTCCGGGTGCAGGACGCGGACGGGGATGTCCTGGGTGATGACCTTTTCGCGCTCGCGCTTCATGGTCAGCTCAAGCGACTCCTGCATGAAGGAGGCGTCGTCGGCGGCGAACGGGTCGTCGTTACTACCGCCGCCGCCGCGCCCGTAACCTCCGCCTCCTCCAAAGCCGCTGGCGCCGCCGCCGCCGCCCTGGTTCGCCACGTTTGTGGTGGTCCGGATAGTCATGGAGAGGAGGGGGATGCCGTTCTTCTTGGTCAGGCGCAGGTCGGCGTCGGTGCTGTTTATGGCGGACTTGAGCGCGCGCTGCAGGGGGCCGAGGGGCAGCTCGAGGTTGATGGTGTTGCTGGCCTCGGCGGACTGGATGTTGTAGTTGTCGAAGATGAGGTCCACGGAGATGGTCCTGTCCCCTTGGAATGTTAGCCCCGTCTCAAGGGAGGAAACGGTGGCCGGCCGGGGAATGGAAGCCACTCACGCCCATACTTGCGACCCCTGGGCCGGGATGACGGTGAAGCGGGCCGTGTCATCGTCGAGGCGCACCCAGGCGATCTTTTCGAGGGAATTGAGCGCCGCCGTCAGCTCTGAGGAAAGGCCGAGGGGGCTTTCGGTCAGCGTTCACGAGAGGGTACCGCGCAGCAAAGAACCAGAATTCGGACGACCTGCGTACTCGAAAAGGTGCGGATGTTCTTCAACTCCGTCTTGAACCGCATCTTGTGAGCGGCGCTGGGCCCGGCGTCGGTCGGCTGTGGTCTGGTATCATGGATAAGAGGCGAGGTGCCCCAGGTGCCCTGCCTATCTAAATCTACGTGATGGGGGGGTACAATGGCGACCCCAACGGTTGACGTCGGCGATTGGAGAAACCCAGCCCAACGCGTCTGATGCTCTCGAACGCGCCCGGCTGGAATTTTCCGGATTGATGCTGCATGCAGCTGATGCTTGGAAAAGGCGGGAGCTGCGCATTGAGGAATCAAGTGGGATTTCGGCAGAGTTAGCGGGGGTATCTGTGCAGCTGAGCGGGCTCAAGCTCTCAGTGAGGCCCCGCCTCGGCTGTGACAACGCCGCACCGCCAGCCAAGAAATCTGAATGCCATCAGTCTACCCAATTTCAACATGAATACATAGGTGAGCAAATACTCCTCGACCCTCAAGTTTGAGGTAAGATTTTGTCTTGTTAATGACTAGGTAGTTCCCTGACTATCTTGCGAAATTATCCCAAATAATGCCCGTATCATTATCGCCCGGTCGGTGACATTTCTGCAGAAACGGATGTTGAGAATAGATGATTGCGACGACGGCAAGTTTGTTTGCAACGGGTGGGCGCGGAAACCGTGTTCGCTAACGGGGCCAACGGCTAACGCACGGGCCCTTGACACGATCGGAAACGGCAGGATTCTACCATAGAGTCTGAGAGTGCAGCCGAGATAACCTCGGCACAGTCGAAAAAGAAATTCTCGTCAGCGTCGATTGAAACGGAAAATGATTTGCCCATCCACAAAGGTTGCGCGTGTGTCGTGATATGACTTGTGGTATATCGGGACTACCAAACTAGGAAGTGTGGCGGGGATGATATTAAATTTACGGGCCCCGGCCATTGCCTGCCCATCCCTGTACTCCGACGAACAGGGATACGTAAAGCAAGATCACAAATGATATGAGGGAAGGGGAATAGAAACAAAAGTTAAGACGCAAATCAGTTCAGCAGTGGCGAGGAAAGCACAGTCTAGAGAAAGCAAGAACAAGGACGTCTCAAATCCATTCTTGGTCCTGTCAACAATATGGCGCCGTCGTCATCGGCACCGCGATACCCGTCGTCGGCGGCACAGCTTGGTGTTCCTGCCCCTCCCGCTCCTCCTGCCCAGTAACAACGGGGGTCGCTTCCCCTGCCACCGCGGCCGTTGCTGCCGCCGCGGCCTCCACCTCTTGGGGCGCCGGCGGGGCCGGCGGCACGCCGACCCTTGGCTCCTGCTGCAACCACCAGGTGCGGAAGGCGGCGCGCCAGGGGTCGTCCTCGCTCTCGCCGTAGTACGTGGACGGCTGCACGGCCGCGATGCGCCTGCCGCGGCGCGACCTCGACAGCGCCAGCTTCAGCGCCGCCGCCGCCAGCCGGATGGGGAGTGGCGGGCTGGTGCGGAGGGCCGCGCAGAAGCCGCACTGGCCCGAGAGCTTGCGGCCGTGCCAGCGCCACTTCTCCGACGATGACGGCGTACCGGCCGCCACCGCCGCCGCCGACCGGGGCATCAGGTAGTGGTGGTACGGGGAGCGCGAGGACAGCAGCGAGGAGGAGGCGGAGGAGCTCGGCAGGAGCTTGGGGGCCGTCGCCCGTATCAGCGCGGTGTTCGAGGCGAAGCGGTTCGGGGGCGGCTCGAGCACGGGCAGGACGGGGTGGCGGCAGCTGTGGGCCATGGGGAGGCGGCAGATGGGGCAGGTCGGGTGGTCGGTTATGGCGAGCCAGGTCTTGATGCAGCCGGAGCCGAAGGCGTGGCCGCACGGGAGCGAGGCCCACGTTTCCGTGATGCCGTCGGCGGTGGGCTCGCCCACGGATTCCTGGCAGATCGGGCAGGCCGAGGAGCAGGGGTCGTCCGGCGGCGGCTTCTCGGCATCTTCGGCGGCGGCCTCTTTTGTTGATGTTTGGGCTTTGGATTTGCTGTCGAGGATTCCTCGTGTTGACCTTCTTATCGCGATCCTCATCATGGATGTGGCCTATCGCCTGTTCCGCAGCTATCGCTGTCTTGCCGCCAGAGGTCGGAAGCTGAGGCGCGGGGTATGTGGTCGGGGCGGGAAAAGAGGTAGAGATAATATGGTGGTGCAGGTCGCGTGGGACGACGAAGGATGCGTCCGTATTTGTTTGTTGGGTCAGGTGGTGGTGTTCATGTGCATGTGTTATAATGATGGGGGAGAAGGGTGGAAGGCTGGATCTGGAAGGTGGGCGAAGCGACCGGAGCGCAGGCAGCTGTCATGGTTTCCGATAGGACTAGGAGCTAGGGGGAGGGGGAGGGAGAGACAACAAAAAAGGGCGTGTTCCAGCTAGAGCAGGCCGGTCAAGTCCAACGGGTGGCGGGCGACGCACCCAACTCGGGCTAGTCGGCGCGCTTTGATTTCAGCTCAGCCTTGCCTAAGGTTTGCGCCCAACACCCTGCATCTTGGTCTAGCTGCTTTGCTAGCTCTTGGCATCGGTAGGACTCTAGCTCCTGGATCAGATCTCCCCAAACCTGCGTGCCCCTTGGCAAAAGCCGCGTTGCTGTGGCAGAAAACGTCAACGCCCTGCCTCTCTCCAAGCGTTCGGTCGGCGGCTGCGCCGTTGTGCAACGCTCGGGTGTCTTAGGAGCGAGCTAGTCCTGTGCGTGAGGCCTTTACTCGCATCGAAAAAGGGCCCCGTGGCCTTGGCCCTCAAAACAAGCACGTGCATGCACAGGCTGGCAACCTCACCGCTAGATAATTCCACGCCTTTGTCCAGGACCGAGAGACTGAAGAAGCTCCGGCCGTGAGCCACGTTGCCCCCTCTTGAGACGATGCCACCATCAAGGCGGCCCGCTGGCTCCATCTCGGCCTGATCCTTTCCTCGCAACCGCGACAAACCAGCCACGATATTGCCCCAGCCCTGCCGCACCGAGTTCCTGCCTTTTGTTTTTGTCCTCGGTCTGGTCCTTTCGCTGCCATACATAAAGGTCGTATATGCGCCTGCAGCGATATGTTGACGTTGACATGATTCACCCACGGGCCCAGGCCCGAGTTGCTGCCGAACTTTGCCATTCGAACAACGCCACGTGCATCCGGCCTCGTCGTGAGGCTGTTCCCACTCTCGATCTCCGGAGGCGCTTTCTCTCAAGGCTCCGGGAAAGAATCGGGGTGGCGTCGGAGCTATTGAATTGATCGGGCCCTCCGGTCGCCTTGCGATCGCCCGACGTGTGATCCCAGCGGTGACTGCTGGCTCCATGTTCCTGGCGACCTCGTGGCGAAGCGGTCAAGAGTGTGTGGAGGAGTGCAATTGATTAATGGTCGAGGCCAACGCCTACCGACCGCTGCTATCGCTGCTGCTATCGTCTATGAATCCTTGCTCGAGACTGTCATTTAGGAGTCGCCGTTAGTCCAAGACCTAGCATCTGGCGCACGTCGACTTCACCACCTTGCTCGTTTCGGGGGTCACTGGGTGGCACGGGGAGGCACAACGCACTCTCGACTTAGTCTCGTCGTCGGGTCGGGCCGGTTGCTCCGGCTTGCCAGCTCCGTTCTCCGACCTGTATCGTCGAGTACATTGTTCAGCTCCTCGCCGTCTTCCGAGTCAAATCCGGCGTCGGAGCCGTCGTCCGCCAGGTCGCCCACGGCGACGTGATCGCGGTCCCTCCGCCAGCTGGACGGGCTGAGGTACTGAGCTATGCGGCCCTGGAGACGCTGGCGCAGCGACGACGTCCGGTCTGTTATTGAGTCCAACGGGATGTAGTGGCTATAGCGGCTCTGGTATCGCTGCCAGAGCGGAACGAGGACGAAGGATAGCAGGATGTAGATGATCAATGCGATGACGGCCGGCACGATCAGGGCCTAGAGGCGAGGTTTCCCTACAGCGTCAGAGAGAGCGCAAATCACGGACGTTCCGGATCCGTGACCAAGCGGAGGTCGAAAGGGATGTGAGTGTTATTGCGCTCTGCTATCGGGTGCGCACTCTAGCGTACCTTGATCACTGAGATGGTGGCCCCCATTTTTTTTTTTTTCCGAGGTCGTGGCTGTCGTGAAATGACGGCTGGTGCTATCGTCGCGTTGCTGCTACGCGAACTGAAGCTGGAGGCATCTGGCCTGGCTGGTCCACTATCGCCTACGACGGTGGTATGGAGATGGAGCAGGCTATCGAGGTCCCGGTCAATACCGCCAGGCACGTAAGATGCGTTGGGCGACACGTTGTGCCCAGGCGGACCGCGATTACGAAGGCGGCATTTGGCATGGGGGAGTTGCGCGCGCCGGAGAGGCCAGCAGATCGGTTCGGTCGGATAATTATTGCAACAGACGGCTTAGAGGCGCTTCGACCTCTGCACGTTCCCAACTAAAAACCCGCAGTCCGTATAAACTGCACAACTGGGTTAGTTAGAACACCCAAACCTTACAGTGGTATCTCTCAAGTTTTTTTTTTTTTTTTTTTTTTTAATACAGGGAATAGGAAAGGAGCCCTACAGGATAAGTTCGGGTAATGGGGTTCCAATTAGAACGGAACGCCCGGCCGCGGCCCGTCAGCCCATCAGCCGAAGAGGTTCAACTGCCAAGGTTTTGACTTTGGTGGAGCGACACCCTGTGCCAGCTGGCAATCAGGTGACTCTGGGGACAATGCGAAGAACAACGAAATGCATGCGATAGAGACAGGGGACCAACCACCACCCATAGGGCAGGTGATGATGGCTTTTAGGGAGACCGCGTTTGTTTGAGTAGTAGCCGAACGGAAATCATACTCTAATTTTATTTTTTTGTTTTATCATGAAGCCGGCACGGCATAGTTTGTTTGCCACCCTCGATGAGTGTTTGCTGCCGTGCAGACGTGGGAAACTAATTTCACAAACGCGGGTCTTGGGTATGGAAGAGTTGCATTGCCCCTGTGCTGGCGTCGTATGTCGGGGAATTTGATGGTGCGTTCCATCAGGGTCAGACGGGAATGTCTGTGTCCCCATTCATGATGCCTCCTCTCCTGTGATCCAAACTACTACATCGAAGCGGATGGAAGCTGTCCCCAGCCACTGGGCGAAAACCCCCATCGCGTCCACAGTACCAAAATCTCGAATGTTTTGGGACTCCGACAGTGTTTGTTGTTTGTGCAAGCCCATCTCCCAAGACACCAACTGATATTACGCTGGAACCGGCATGGCGACTTGTAATTTTGTGACCCGTCCGCGTCTCCACGATCTCCAGGGAGGGGTCTGGGGGAAGGGGGCTCGCGGCGGCCCGTGGTCCGGACGCCTACCGCTAGCGAGCACAGTCCATCCACAATTTGATCGTGCAGCCAGAAACAGGCCGCACGGTCCAGGCTGCACGCACCGTGACGACGGCCCTCTTGCTCTCTCTCTGTGACCCCTGATGTGTCAAGTGTGGTTTAGGGCCCTGGGCTAAGCCGGTTTCAGAAGAACAAGCCAACCATTTGGCTTCCATGCGGCCACTTTGCGCAATTGCCGGGGAGAGGCTCCTCTCTCTCCAGCGCGACTCCAGAAGCCAGGGCCAGTAGACGAAGCCCAAGCCGGCATAGGGAGGGCATCGCGGATTTCGGGGTCCCTGTCGCATTTTTTATTTTCATTTTATTATTTCCTACCCTCCATCCCCTCCCGCCCCCTTTTTTTCTTTCCTTTTGCCGCAACGTGCAAGCGAAACAACGGCGATTTTGATCGTCTTCCAAAGCCGGCATCCGGCTCGATTTCGCAGGCTCGAGCTGGCTGCATCCGGGGGCCGCCTTTCGATCCGGGTTGGCGCTGAATAAAATCGAGGCCGTGGTGCTTGGGTTCCATAGATTCGGTGGTGCAGTCTGGTTGGCTGGCGGGCGGCGAGAAAGCCCACACCAGACAGCGACACGCACCTTCTTGATCAAGCAATTGGGTTGACCCCCTGTCTCCCGACTCGCTCACACAAACGGCCTTTTTGACTCGTTTCTGCTGGCCCGCCCCCTCGCTCGCTCTCCCACGGCGCCTACCAACGCCAGACGCGCACCGCGAGCGGCAGCATTGAGTCCCCCTCTCGACAGCGTGCGTCCCCTTGGTGCTTTGCGTTGCTTTGCCCTGATGCATCGGTCCGAAGAGTCTCTAAACAGGCCCGGTTTATGCAGAACAGCCTGCTCTAGCTCCACAGTCCTGCGAACCCTCCACACGCATTTTCGCTAGCAGCGAGCGAGCGCAGACGAGGCCGGCCAGATGACATGATGCCATCAGCCCTGCTCCTGAGACACACATCCCACTGATCCTCCCCCGCCGATCCCTGCCACGCCTCTGTCCGCGCCGGCTGCACGCTTCCATTCCGCAGAAGCGACAGCGAGCGCCCCCAAACTCTGGCCGCGCCGCCCGCCGAGGCCTTCGCCCCCGGCTGTTTCAACTCCATCCCGGTAAATCGATCGCCTCGACGCCACCATGTCTTCAGCCGACAAGAATTCGCGCCAGTCCTCGGGCGGCAAGTCCTTCTTCTCCCGCAGTCGCCACAGGGACAAGCGGAACACCAGCGACGACAGCAGCAGCGGCCGCTACCTGGGCGGCGGCGGAGAGTACGAGCCCAGCGTCGCCTCCTCGCGCCACCACCGCGACTCGTCCGTAGTCTCCATCGACTCGCCCGACTCGCCGAGCCTCGGTCTGAATCAGATGGCCGGTGTTATCACCACCATCCCCTACGATAACGTCCAGCCCGGCGACCGTCGCTCTCCTATTCCCCCCGAGTATCAGCAAAAGGGCGACCAGGTGCCCGCGCGCCGGGACCCTTTGCCGCACCAGCTCAACAAGGCCGGCGTCGACTACCACCAATATCCGACATTTGAGCCCTCCCCAAGCATCATGCAGTATTCGACTCCTTCGCTGCAGCCGGGAGCGCGGGTCGTTCCCGGCTCCAACGTCACTATGGCCTCTACCGGCCGCCAGACCCAATATCAGCAATGGGGTCCCGCACGCGACAGCGGATTCACAACCGGCTCTCACAATTCCAGATATAACTCGTACACCTCTGGAGGAAGAAGCTCGGCCGACCAGTCTAGCCTCTACTCGCAAGGTAAGAGCGAGATACATGACCCCTCACGTCTCAACGCCCCGCAAGTTTCGCGGGGCATCGTGCCTCCTGGATTCATGATTATGCCCGGCTCCTTCAGTCACTGATCAAGTGAACACTTCTTCAATACAGCGTTGCCAAGCGCATCTTCTCAGAGCTCCTATCCGCTTGCCTCCCCCCGAGAGTCCCACCGCCTCACCAAATTTCCCGGCGGATCGCCGCAGGTCGCTCAGAACGGGCATGAGGACTTCAAGCTATTGAGGCCAGACGATGACAACATCATTGAGCAGATGTTCCTCGCCCTCATGCAGAAGCGTGGGTGGCACAACCTACCGGATCAGGCACGCCGCCAGATGGTAGCCTATCCGCCAGACAAAAAATGGACCCTGATTTACCAGGACCGCCTGGCTGAGTGGCAGGGCGAGCAGCGGAGGCGGACCACCGCGCGCCCCGGCCAGTATCAGAACTTTGACGTCACGACGTTCTCGGACGAGGAAGGATCACCGGAATGGTATGTGAGGAAGGTCATGGACAACAGCCTGGACAGCAAAGGCCTCGGCAGCCTCGAGGTCAACCTGAGGACACAGCAGATCGGCTGGGTCAAGCGATTCATCGAATGTCAGGGGCAGGTGGCCTTGACCAACGTCCTCATGAAGATCAACCGCAAGGCTGCTGTTGGCCCCGCCGTTCCCGAGAGCGCCACCAAGGGCGACAAGAACCTCGACCGCGAGTATGATATCGTCAAGTGTCTCAAGGCCCTGATGAACAATAAGTTCGGCGCCGACGATGCGCTCGCTCACCAGAATGTCATCATTGCCCTGGCCGGCTCCCTGATCTCGCCGCGCCTGAACACACGGAAACTCGTGAGCGAGGTCTTGACGTTCCTGTGCCACTGGGCCGAGGGCCAGGGACACCTCAAGGTCATCCAGGCCATGGATGCCGTCAAGAGTCAACAGGGAGAGAATGGCCGATTCGACGCATGGATGCGGCTCGTCGAGGTCACAGTCGACGGCCGCGGAAAGATGGGCAGTCTCGTCGGCGCGAGCGACGAAGTCAGGAGCGGCGGCATTGGCATGGAGAACCTGCTTATGGAGTACGCCGTCGCGACCCTCATCCTCGTGAACATGTTGATCGATGCCCCTGAGAAGGATCTCCAGCTCCGGGTGCACATCCGGGCGCAGTTCACAGCATGCGGGCTCAAGCGCATTCTCACCAAGATGGAGGCCTTCCAGTATGACCTCATCGACAAGCAGATCGAGCACTTCCAGAACAATGAGGCTATCGACTTTGAGGATATGCTCGATCGGGAGAACAGCAGCATGAAGGACAGCATGGAGGGCGAGGTTAAGGACCTGAGCGACCCCGTGCAGATTGCGGACTACATCCAGACCAGGATCCAGGGGACCAAGACCCACGACTACTTCGTCTCGGCCCTGCAACACCTGCTGGTGATCCGGCAAGCGGACGGCGAGGAGCGCCTCCGTATGTTCCAGCTGGTAGACTCCATGCTCAGCTACGTGGCCATGGACCGGAGGCTGCCGGACATGGACTTGAAGCAGAGCCTGAACTTCACGGTTCAGAGCCTGCTAGATAAGCTCCACACGGATTCGGAGGCTCGCCAGGCCCAGGACGAGTCTCTCGAGGCCCGGCAGATAGCAGATGCCGCCATGGCCGAGAGAGACGAGATGAAGGCCCGGCTCGAGCTCGGCGCCGACGGCCTGGTGGCCAAGCTCCAGAAGCAGCTCGACGAGCAGGCCAGGTTCATCGAGGCGCAGAAGCGGCAGGCGGACAGCCTCAAGTCGGAGCTGGATAGCTTGCAGACCATCCGTGCCAAGGAGGCCCAGAGATACGAGCTGGAGACTCGCGAGCTGTATCTCATGCTCAGGGACGCGCAAGATGTGGCCTCATCGAATGCCATCAAGAGTGGGAAGATGGGCGAGGAAGACCCGGCACAGGCACAGGGCATTCTGGACCGCGACCGGCTCATGGAGCGTCTGCAGATGCAGCTCGAGCGCCAGAAGACACAGTACAAGCTCGAAGGGAGGGTATGGGGTGAGGCCGCTGGCCCTTCGGACAAGCTACGGGCACTCAGAGAGGAGATGGACGGTGTTGGAGCCGGCAGCGAGGGTAGTCTGACTGCTATGGCTAATATTCCCGCAGGGGGGAGAGACCTCACCAATAGCATGCTGGGCAGCGTCAAGCGCAATACTAAGGCTTCGCGCAAACCGGTCAACTCCCGGGGCGAGCCGATTGCGGGTGGAGACGAAATCCTGGAAGAGGACGAGGACGAGGACGAGGAGGGCGTCGTGTACGAGAAGCCGCGCGTTGTCGAGATCAGGAGGCCAGTGGTCGATCCCAAGCAACAGGCCGGCCTGATGAACGAGATCGTCGGCAAGGTCAAGAAGTACGATGGCAGCGACTCGGAGGGAGAGGGAGAGGGCATTACCACGGGCCCATCACACCCTAGTCTGGAATCGCAGTCTCCTGTCACCCCGATGGACCAGGATCCTCCCAAGACCCCCAAGATCCAGGTCACCGCTGCTCCTGGGGGAGATGGAACAGGTACCGGCGCATCGGGAGGCGCGCCACCGCCACCGCCACCTCCGCCCCCTCTACCAGGCCAACTCCCGGGTGCTCCTCCGCCTCCTCCGCCGCCTCCCCCGCTGCCT